>JAZKJV010003059.1:0-313409 GCA_037367405.1 Ottelia alismoides | reverse complement strand
GTACATTGCAATTCTCTGACAATGTTGTAAGAAACCTCACAGATATCTTACGTCATGCATATTTCTTATAGAATAAGACAACTCTCTAAGTCGACAAACATTGTTACATAGTGGCAAAGTTGACTATTTTTTTGACATGGATTATTTTTCGTTACAGATAAAACTGTTTGATCGCGTTTTTGACTTGATCGATCATTTTTTGAATTCGTATCGATAAACTTTTAAAAAATGATCGATTACTTATCGTTAGTGATTAAAAACCGATCAATCAAAATTTTCATATTATAAAACGATCCAACCCATCAGGAAGCCAAGATTGGGTCTCTAGTACCATTACCACCTTACAAAGAGTAAGAGGACAAGGAAAAAGAATATCAAAGAGAGGATACCAAGAGAAATTATCTTCTAATTGGAGGTTATAATTATATAGTCAGCCTGATTTTAACAATGACAACTACGAGGGTTTGAACGGGGATGCTCTACGCGCACGCAAGCTATACTTATAATAAAATTTTGGTACATGTTCCCAATTTTAGACATGTGTCACTCCATTCTCTCCCTTGACTCTCAATTCCTCTTTCTCCTCCATTATCCACATCTTGATCTTCCTCACACGACATGCCTCTCTGTCCATCCATCTATCCATCCATACATACGTACGTACATACATACACACACATACATACATACTCTATACCCCGTGCTTTCTCTATATCCCCCATTCACTAGCATGCACACACACATGACCTATGCCCCCCTCTTTTCCCCTCCCATCTGGAGCATGGATCCTCCGCAATACTGTAGAGGCCACTGTAAAGGAGAGAGCGCCGCAAGCTGCTCGATCATGATGGAGCGGTTCACATGGTAAGGGCTCAGAAAAACCCGAATTTCGTGTGAACAACTCGATCATGATCGAGCGGCTCAGGACGTCCTTCCCTTTACAGCTTCCCTCTGCAGTACTGCAATGAATCCGTGCTCCTCCCGCCATGGTCCCTCCCTCCAGCCATTTTGTCCTATATCTGAAACAATATTCGTAAAATATTACGACAGTAACTTATTTCTCCCGTATGGAAGAAAGATTATATATTTACATTAGCTTTTTATTTTCATTAAGAAGTTGAAAGGGTGATTTTTCTTTTTTACTAGAATTCCATTTATCATTACAATATTTTTTATCTTCATCAAGATCTTCTACAATATGAACTTATGGTTCAAACTCTACTGAAATGATGAATATATGAAAAATAGTTTGATATTTAAGTTCCTTTTGTAGTAGTTATAATATGTATGAAAATAATTTGATTAAATACGTGTTGTACTTTTTACTGTGCATATAATATGTATGCTTAATATAAAAATCAACTTAAACTATTTCAGTAATGATTTAAACTCAGAAGATTTTGTCTTGACAACCAAAATGTAAACTAAATGCATAAACACATATTATTATATTTTGCAGTAAATGTTAATGTTTTTTTTTGTCAAATGCATCGTGAAATTAAATATGACTACATAGTAAATCTAAAAGTATTGATGTATCTAATACTCCTTTCTTTCTCTTTCTACTAAACAACAATAATTTATATATTTTTATTTAGCATGCAACTTAAAGAGTTTTAATAGGACGAACACTACTATTTTTTATAGTTTATTTATCTTCTCATCTCCTACATATCTCAGTTTATCTTTTTGCTATTCTCATTTCTCTCTCCTATATTTATAATCTATTTTATACAATGCATAATCGAAATGATGTTGAAAACTGCTGATTTTATTGGTTGATAGAAATGATGGGATAAAGAGATAATAAAACTCGTCTACTCTGATTGGCAATAGAATTTAAGTCAAAATGAAAGAATAAACTTTTCAGTCATGTACGAAGTAACATGTTATGCATATAAATGCATTTCTTAATTTTCATATCGGATTCTTATCATAAGCACATTTAGTTCTTTACGTGGACAAAGATGTATGGATATTAGGAATGCCAAAGGAGGAAATAAAATAAAAGAGAAATCTTACAATAAGGTGATATTATCGTTGTTTACATTTTCTTCTAACAAATGATATGAAACGGTAAAGTTTACTGATTTTTTCCAACAGGTATAATTATGATGTAAAATTTAATGTATAATTTTACCAACAAACCGTGCTACTAGACTAGGGATGCACACGGATACAGATATATCTGTATCTGATCCGTCACCGTATCCGTTTTATACAGATTTTGACATCCGTATACGTATCCTTTTTAAAATAGATACGGATATGGATATCGTTTTGATATCCGCAAACATCCGTATCCGTATATTTGTTTTCGTATATAAATATAGTTATAGATTTATTTTTAACCATAAATAACATAATTCACTACCTCCTTTTCACCATATTTATATAATTTTTATGATACAAATACATTTAGTAAATTAATATCGTGTGTTTTCTATCCAATTCTTATATATTTAAGTCGATTCTACAGAGTATATCTAACATTAGTCATGTGTGATCAATATCCGTTTTAGGCGGCGCTGAGCGAGAGGCGCCGCCCAATGAGCCGCGAATATCTCGCCGCCTCCGTCGCCGCAACCACCAAGCTGCCGCGTCTCACCGCGATCATATGCCAGCGCCTGGTCGCCACCTCCGGGCTCGGCCGATGCGGCCCCTTCACCCACGGCGCTGTCCTCAAGCTCGGCCTTCGGGACCACGCCTTCCTCAGCAACACCCTCCTCGCTCGCTACGCCAAGTCTCGCGGCACCCGCGAAGCACGCCACCTGTTCGACGAAATGCCGCAGAGAGACGTCGTCACCTGGACCTCCATGATCTCCGCCCACGCCAAGGAGGGTGACCGCGCGGAAGCCCTCCTGCTGCTCCGCGACATGCTCGCCTCCGGCTGCCGCCCCAACGAGTTCACCTTCTCCACAGTGCTGCGCTGCCGTCCGGAGTTTGCGACTGGGGCCTCGGCTCATGCGCATGTGACAAAACTTGGCCTGGACTCCGGTCTGCTCTTGGGTTCGGTGTTGATGAATTACTACTCCCAATTCGGTATGATTGAAGAGGTCTCAAAAGTTTTTGACATGATCCCCGATCGTGGCGGCGATACTGTCTCCTGGACCACGTTGATCTCAGCATTCGTGCAGGCAGGGGAATTCCGCAATGCTGTCAAGCTGTATTTTAAGATGGTCACGAAGGGAATTGAACCAAACGAATATACATTTGTGAATCTTTCGATGGCTTGCGGTTGTCTGGCCAATCCACACTTTGCGAGGTTGGCGCATGCCCATTCTGTTTTGTGGGGTGCTGAACTTAATTTGGTTCTCAAGACGGCAATTGTTGATATGTATTCGAAATGCGGTGGGATGGAAGATGCATTGAAGGTCTTGAGATGGACGTCTGAATCCGATGTCACGTTATGGACTAGCATAATCACTGGATATAACCAAGTTTTTTCTGCCGAGGAGGCGATGTGGGCTTTCCGTGAGATGTTGGCAGATGGAATAAGCCCGAACGCATTCGCATATGCGGCCATTCTCAGCACGTGCTCCTCTGTGCAAGCAGAGGATTTGGGGAGACAAATACACACACAAGTCGTCAAAATTGCATTGGATCATGATTCGTCGGTAGGGAATTCCCTCATGGATATGTACTCCAAATGCTTGTCCAATTCAGAGAAGCAGACAAGTCTTGTGTTTGAGGGGATAAAATGTCCTAATTTGGTATCTTGGGACAATCCTTGTCACCTCGCTTGCCGCTAACCAGCAGTACAAGAAGGCAGCCTCTGCATTTGCAGAGATGAGAATGCTTGGTTTTGAACCAAGCTCCGGCACCATTTGCAGCATTCTAAAATATTGTGGGCTTGTAGATGCTTTCGAACTTGTTACGAATCTCCACACTTGTGCACTGAAAATGGATTTTCTTTCACATGACGCAGCGGTCAGAAACTCACTCATCGATGCTTATGTTAGGTTGGGTAACACACACGAAGCATTGAAGATCTTTGATAACATGCATTATAGAGACGCCATCGCATTCACAAGCTTAGCTAAAGCGGCAAACGAGATGGGTCTGCACAGTGGAGCATTAGGATTGATCAATCGCATGCACCGTGAAGATGTGAAGATGGACAGTTTCAGCCTGTCCTGTTTCTTATCTGCATCTGCGGGGTTAGCTGCGATGGAACCCGGGAAGCAACTTCACTGTCACTCCGTAAAATCTGGTCTGGCACATTCTCTATCAGTTTCAAACGGCCTCATTGACATGTATAGCAAATGTGGGAGTGTAAAAGAAGCATGTTCAGTCTTCAGGACGATTCAGGGGCCTAATGTTGTGTCCTGGAATGGTTTGATATCAGGACTCGCATCAAATGGCCGCTTTGCTGATGCGCTCTCATCTTTTGAGGATATGAGGATAGCAGGTACTCAACCAGATGATATCACCTTATTGATTGTGCTCTATGCTTGCAGTCATGCTGGGCTTGCTGATCTCGGTCTTGATCATTTCAACTCTATGAGTGAACTCTATGGCATAGCTCCGAAAGTGGATCATTACATCTGTTTAGTAGACCTCTTTGGTAGAGCTGGCAGGCTAGATGAAGCACTAAACGTCATAAATACTGCACCTTTCCAACCGGATGCTTTGATGTACAAAACATTACTTGGATCATGCAGACAACATCAGAGTTTGTCCTTGGGTGAATACACCGCAAGGCGTGCCCTTGAGCTTGACCCATTGGATCCTGCAATTTATGTGTTGCTCTCTAACATTTACGAGGATGCCGGGCAATCAGATCAAGCCAAACAAATCCTTACAAGGATGAAGGATCAAGGAATGGTTAAGGTGCCCTGGAGAGAGTTGGTTAGAGCTGAGAAGCAAGCTTTATCTTTTCAGAGCAGCGGATATGTCAAATCCCAATTTGAGGGACATTCATGAGAAATTGGAGTCTCTTGAGATGGCAATGATCTCGAAAAATGTACAGTATTCACGTGCAGGAAGAGGAAATTTTCTGCATCACAGTGAGAAGCTGGCACTCGCCTTTGGACTGCTACATGCGCCGTCGAGAGCTCCAATACGCATAATTAAAAACTTGCGCACGTGTGACGATTGCCATACTTTTATGGAGATCGCCAGCCAGATTGTTGATAGAGAAATAATTTATGAGGGATGGAAATAGGTTCCATTTCTTTACAAATGGAGCATGTTCTTGTGGTGGATACTGGTGACACAGAATATGGTCTAATGAAGGATACACAACGAGCTCCAGGTTACGTCCAAAAAACTTCCTGGAACTGTGTTCTTTTGCTTCACATTTACGGATGAAGTAAATGAACTTAGCATTGGCTGGACAGATGGATCAAACAATTGGACATTGATCACCCAGCTCTTCTTGAGTAAGTGCATGGGATGAATGTGGATTGGGGTATACCCTTAAAATACGTATGCCAAAATGTGGAAAGTATCAAAACCAATATGGAACAACTGATTATTGCCAAGAGTTTATAGACGATCAACCTTCAATCTTGTTCATGGCGAGAGTTTCATTATCGATCATCATAGAACCATTTTTTCCCTATGCTAAGGGGGGTTTCTACATGGAATCTTTGCAAGAATTTTGGTTAATCTTTGGCCATACCTAGGCATAGATCCAAAGAGTTGCATCAAATACTTAATTACTTACGCCAGAGAAAGTGAAGCAAATACATAAATGACCGCACAGTGAATAAGCTCTCCTGCCATGTGGGGTCCGGGTAAGGTTCATACTTTTTGGATCTAGATATCAGTGAAATCTACTGAAATTTTATTGCAGAAGCTTGAAAATGATGGTTAAAGTGTCAGAATTAATAGGAGGACTTCTATGGTCTAGTTCTTGATTGGTAATTATTGGCAAGTGCAACGGTTTCCAGCAGGAAATCACATAGTCACACAACATATGTAATTTCTTGGAAAGGGACGATCTAAGGTCAACGAAAGATCTCTCAAATGAATCAACAGGATTCCAGTTTCAGAGAGTTATATGGTTAGATGATCAACACGGGCGAGCTTACAAACCTACAGGTATCAAGTTGATCACTAGTTTGTTTCGTCATTTCCAAAATTGTAAATGTTAATATAGATCTTAAGTTTATGTTTTTCTTTATTAATATTTGTTACTATTTTCGGTAGATCTTTGAATTGTACTTCCCACAAATTAAAAATTCCATAAACAATGAACGAGTTCATATTAATTTGAAAAGGACGAAGAGATTTCAAGAATGAGCTGCTATTTTTTAAATCATATATATAGAAAACGCTGTCTGCAGTAATGGAGACTTGGTTAATTGGTTGGATTATGGTAACAAAGCTTTCAATACTCAAAAGGTCGATGTACCGTCAATCATCTAGAACAAGTAAAAATGATTGAATGAAATGAAAGGTTGAGATGAGTAAGGTTGTCTAGAAATGCTAGGAGAATTTAGCAATAGCACTATCACTTTTCAGAAAACGAATTCTCCATTCATCATCAAAAGGAAAATAAATCAACCACTGGAATGTCTTCCCCTACAAATGTCTCAATGTTCAGAGTTACAAGCTAGAAAGAACAGGGAGACTGGGGACATCTTCCCCTACAAATGTCTCAATGTTCGGACATACAAAAGAACATTTCTCCAAAAACAAACCCAAAAACTAGACTATGACCACTGGAATTTCCAAGCCATCATTTTTCTTTCAAGCCAGGGCTCCCAAACCATCACGAGATGTGGGATTCACATTTCAAACTTCACATGGGGGGGGGGGGTCGGTGATCGGAGAACCTATGAAGTAGAAAATAAGGGATTCATAGTGAGACACAATGGAACCATAATAAATTTGTGAGTTCCTTAAGTATCTCAGGAAAGGTTTTTCAGAATTTTCGTAAAATCGAGCACACTGTTCTTTCCTAAATATACCGCCATACAGCAGTGATTTTTGCCTTGGTTCCCCACACAATTTTGTTGTGATTGGGAGGTTCCGTTATTTGGAAGATGGTTTTATATCTATTAGCTTGCATTGGTAGAGCAAGATCTCGAAAATCCTTTTTGTAAAAACACATTTTCCAAGCATATGAACCCATGATTCTGCTTGTTTACACCAATATGGTGTGTGCCTTTAATCCTCATGTCATTTGTAGATGCTTGTTGGGAAGATCATCCAAAGGAAATACAGGGCTGTTGAATGAAAAGTTTTTTTTTCCAAAAGTTTACTGGGAGGTCGAGATAACTCCTCCATGTTGTAGGAGTCTATAAATTTTACCATTTGTCCCCTTCTTATTTTCAACAGGATTTAAAGTTGGGATGCGAATACCACCCCCCCTCATTTAATAGGAGAGCCCCCTGAATCTTGTTTTTTAACTGTGATAGTCTCGCCCAAAGGTGTATAGGAATACATGCTTATAGGATATATACCGGTTATTGTGGGCTCTGAGTTTGTTTAGGGTGACATCCCACGTATCATTTTTATTTCTAACATAAGGCCATATATCATGAAAGGTCGTTGCCGGAGGTTGGTCACCATCTACAGGGTCCAACCAAAAGAGGGACATTTGTCATGAATCTAAGGCCTGTTCGGGTATGGGGTTAAACCCTTCTTTGGGAGGTTCACTCCTCTTAACCCATTATTTCTCTCTCCCATGTGGGTCTCACTCTTTCTCTTTTTTAAAACATTAAATAAATCAATTTTTTGCATCAATTCCATCAAAAAATAATATATTATACCAAAAATCATATAAAAATAATAAACTACTTCACTTCTACTCATTTTTCCAAACTTGAATACAATCTCATCACAATAACTACTTACTTTTCCAAACTTCAATACAATCATATCACAACAAACCCACAACAAACCTACCCCCAGTTTAACCTTCTACCCAAACATCAAAACACAAAAAATGGATTACCTTTTATCAGTTTAACCCACCCTAACCCGCGTACCAAACACACCCTAAGTGTTTACAATTACAAGCATTTTCCCGAATGGCCTAGGATCCCGAGCACATAAATTTCGAAACAGTTGAAAAGTGAGGTTTGCTACTTGTGCGAAGTGGGATATGATGACCCCTATGCATTTTTGCTAATAAGTTTGTATTGTGGGGTTTTTATGTTTTCTAAGATATCAATTGTTTTTTTTCGAAAACATAGTATGATTAAAGCTTTCTAGGTTTAGTACCCCACCCGCGCATCATTTTCTTTTGGTCTACATATTTTACTCCAAGCTACTTTAGCTTGATTTGAGACAATATTGTCTGCATTTTTATTTCCATTCTATAGAAAATTTCTTCTAACCTTATCAATTTTTTGAATCAAGTATTTCAGTAGTTTGAATACCGAAAGAAGATGATTTGCTAGAGGAGTTAAGTATTTAGTAATATCACTCAGGCAGGAAAGTCAAGCATTCTAGCTTTCCAACCCTTGAGTTTAGCCAATAATTTATCAAGAAATGGCTGTCAGTCAGCTGGTTTAAGTGTATATGGGGATAAAGGAAATTCCAGATAGGAAAGAGAAAAGTTTCCAAGGGAACATCCAAGCTTGCAAAAGTCGGCCGACTAGGCGGTCCGACTAGTTGAGTCGGGGGGGGGGGGATAGCCGACTCGACTAGGCCTAGTCGGCCCTTAGTCGGTCCACCCGACTAGTCGGCCGACTTTTACAACAACCTTTTTTTTGTTTTTCACTTTTTTTTTAAAGCAAACATATTCTAATATGCTTAATGTTATATTTAAAGTCAATTACTTCTTTTGTTTCATCATGATGTCATATAAAATGTACAAATATATGTATATACATACGAATATATGTATAAAAAACTGATTTATATATTTAAAATAATTAAAAATTCAAAACCGACTAATGACCGACTAATTCTGACTAGTCGCCCGACTGCCGACTAATCCTTAGTAGGTGACCCCGCCGACTAATACCGACTACCGCTTTCTGCAACCTTGGGAACATCCCATAATTTGAGAGGCCATTTCTTCTTCCTCGTGCGACATATACAAGTAGTAGATGGCCGATTTGTCCTTTTTTATTTTAAGACCAGATATAAATGAGAATGATTTGAGAATTTGGTCAAGGCCCTTTATACTATCCTAGCCGAACTCTATGAATATGAGAAGGTTATCTGCAAATTATTTATTTGTAATGTGAAAGTCATCATCATTTGTAGATGTTAGAATTATTATATTACAATTACATTTGTGACCTCTCGGGTTCCGTAACCCTTAACTCTTCGGGTTCCATAACCTTTAACCCTTCGGGTTCTGTAACCCCTCGGGGGTATTTATGTATTTTTACTCTTGTATTCTCTAGGGTTTTCTCTCTATATAAGAGACCCTAGCCCTATGGAATAGATATCTCATTCTGTCTCTCTTCTTCACATGGTATCAGAGCAACGGTCCTAGACCGGGGTTCTGATCTAAAATCCCCACCGCCACCTTCAAGCCTCGCAAAAGCCTGTGCGAGCCCTCTTCCCTGAATTAGGGCCCCGCGCAAGGCCCTCCAATCGCCTCCAGTGCAGTAGCCCTCCCGCTAGCGCTATCCGACGCTTTCAGGACCTCCTACGAGGGTCGTCAGCCCCACAGCTACCCTCCACGGGTACCGTAGGACTCTTCGGAGATCCAAAACTCATCACGGATCGCTTCCAAGAATCCAGATATGCTGTCCATTGGGGGGTTTTCAGCCCTTCGTCAAGGGCAAACATGAGTTTTAGGGCATTTTTTTGCTCTTATATGCATCCTTAGTTGATCACAGGATCGTCTTTCTATTTTAAGACCACCATGGCGCCTTCTTCTACCGAGATAAAGCCCTTGTACACAAATATTATGACACAAGACACTACTATCAAACTCAAGGGCACAGAAAATTACGTGCTCTGGTCTCGATCTTTTATGGTATTCATTGGTGGTCAGAGGAAACTTTACATTTTGACTAAAGATCCTTTAGATGAAAACGACAAAGAGTACGGCAACTGGCAAACTGATAACTATTTGGTTATCAACTGGATGACCAACAGTGTTGAGGCTCATATTGCCTCAAATCTTCTTTACAAAAATACAGCCAAGGAAATGTGGGAGGATCTCGAGCAAACATACTCCCAGAAGAAGACGAAGTCACGCCTTGCAGATATTTACAGGCGAATCTGGTCGGCATCTTAGGGTGATTCCACCCTCATCGAGTACTACATGCATCTATCCAGTATGTATGAGGAGCTTGCAATATTCCAACCCTCATGTTGCACCAAACAGATACAAGAGCGTTCTGACTGGCAAGTATACCGCTTCCTTGATGGCCTGCATTCTAGGTACCATGCAACAAAGGAGCAATTTCTTATATCAGACACACTGCCAACAATGAAGGCCATCTTTGGCTGACTTGAGGAGCTCGAGACATCCGCTGCCCGGCCTCCTGTCTTACCTTCGACAGAGAACTTTGCACACATCGCCTCATCTGGGCGAGGAGGCAGATACAACTTGCGAGGATGACGCGATTGTGATCCAAGTCGTGGTCGTGGACGGGAATCTGGGCGAGGCCGTGACTTTGGTTGTGGTTGTGGGCGAGACTCTACTGCCCCATGCATTCACTGTGGTAGGTGGAACCACCCGACTGAACGATGCTGGCATAAGTTTGACGTACCTTCTTATCACGTCAATAATGCTTATGAGGATGCCTATGATGTAGAAGAAGCATCACCTACCTCCAGTGGCAAGACTGTTCATCTTAATCAAGGTTGCAAAAAGCGGTATGCGGTATTCAATCGGTAGGGCCACTGATTACTGATTAAACGGTATGCGGGAGTTTAAACGGAAATTAAACGGGTTATGCGCTTTTGCATTTTTAATTAATAAAAATTATTAAATACATATAATTAATAAAAAATATAAATAAATAAGAAAAATATAATCACATATTCACAATATATATATCAAATATTGTCAAATTCAAGGAAATGTTTCATCTAAATGTCAAAATAGACAAGATAAACAATTACAATTCATAGCATGAATCCAAAAAGTCATGGATAATGGTGATCCTTTGAAAAAAGTAGATCCATGTTCTTAAAGGGATGTTTCAGACCGCTTAAAAGGCCGCATAAGACCGCTTAAGGCCGTTTAAACGGCCGTTTAAGGCCGTTTAAACGGCCGTTTAAGGCCGTTTATGCGGCCTGACCGTTTATGGGCCGCTTTTGGTTAAACGATGCGGTCAGGCACCGCATACGTTTAAAAGGCCGTTTAAAAGGCCGCTTAGACCGCTTTTTGCATCCTTGATCTTAATGATGCATATTACTCCCGCCTAATGCAGATCCTTTAGACTCCAGGGCCTACCACCTCTAGTAACACTACAACTGCTGCTCTGGTTACTCCTTCATGTACAATAGCCAACTTTGCTATCACTTCTACTCTAGCTTGGATTATTGATTCCGGCGCCTCTACTCATCTCACTGGAGAAGGTAGTCTGCTCACCTCTTCCATACCATCTACCTCTGTGAAGTCAGTTCGAGTCGCTAATGGGACTCAATCACATATTACTAGTGTCGGAACTATGGAATTCTCTTCCAAACTTCGACTTTCGGGGGTTCACTGTGCTCCTGATTTTCCTCTTAGCTTGTTGTCAGTGCACAAGCTTTGTGTTGAGCTTCATTGTCATGTGATATTTGATGAGTCTTGTTGTTATTTTCAGGACATTCGGACGAGGCAGATTTTTGGTGGGGGTCATGAGAAGAACGACCTATATTACCTTGACATACCCCCAGACTCCAATTTTGTTGGTGCTGCATCTATCTCTGAAGATCCGCTCCTATGGCATCGACGCCTTGGACATCCCTCTGCCAAGGCCGTCTCCATGATGTTTCTTGAACTCTCTGCTCTGAAACCCTTTCAGTGCGAGGCATGTGAGTTCGGGAAACACCATAGAACTTCATTTCCTGTTCGTACTGAGTCTCGTAGTACTTTTGCTTTTCATCTTGTTCACTGTGATGTTTCGGGACCTTGTCCGATCCGCACATTAAGTGGTCATCGCTACTTTATAGTTTTCGTTGATGATTATAGTCGATCTTCTTGGGTCTATCTAATAAAGGAGCGCTGGGAGATTAATCATATTGTCAGAAATTTCTTTCAATATGTTAAAAACTTACTTTTCTAGCATTGTTAAGATCATTCGTACCGACAATGCTCTTGAGTTAGCCCAACATGACTTGACCTCTTTCTTTGCATCCCAGGGAACTGTTCACCAAACATCATGTCCATATACCTCACAACAGAATGGTATAGCTGAGAGGAAACTCCGACACTTGCTAAATGTTGCCAGATCTCTTCTTAGTCAAATGAGTGTTCATAAACAATATTGGGGAGATGCTATCCTTACTGCAGTGTATCTCATCAACCGTGTTCCTTCATCAATTCTCAAAGGGGCAACTCCATTTTCCTTACTTTATCCTACCGAGTCTCCTTTTCCCATACCTCTGCAAATTTTTGGTTGTATTGCCTTTGTTCGTAACTTTCATGCAGCTGACAAATTATCCTCTCGTACCATCAAATGTGTCTTTCTTGGGTACTCTCGTACCCAAAAAGGGCTATCGCTGCTATGATCCTGTTGGACGTCGATACTATGTATCTGCTGATGTCACCTTCTTTGAGCAAACAAGTTATTTCACACAGACTGTACGTGACATTCCTCTGGACCTCCCTCCTCCACCAATCGTCTATACTCGCCAGCGTACCTCTATACCTCCTACACCAGTGTCTGTACCCTTGCCTGTCCCTTTTATGCAGGATGATATGACCACTTCGAGTGCTCCCACCACTGTTGTCCCGGATGTACCTGGAGAACTTCCTATAGCTCTACGCAAGCAAAAAAGGAAATGTACATATCACCCCATGTCACATTTTACTTCTACAGATGGTTTATCTAGCTGTGACAAGAGATTTGCAGATGCTCTTAATGCTATTACCATTCCAAGAGATCATTTCAGTGCAATGCAAGATCAAGGTTGGCGACATGCCATGGATGAGGAGATGGATGCACTTACCTCCCGGGGTACGTGGGATCTTGTGCCGTGCCCCCCGGGAGTTCGCCCTGTGGCATGTCGATGGGTCTTCACCAAACAGTCGCCTGATGGTTCTATTGACAGGTTGAATGCCGGACTTGTTGCCAAAGGTTTTACACAAACCTTTGGAGTTGATTATTTTGAGACCTTCTCGCCTGTTGCCAGAATGGGGTCAATACGTACCATTCTTTCTGTTGCTGCCAACAAGGCTTGGCCCATGTATCAACTTGATGTGAAGAATGCCTTTCATTATGGTGATCTTGAGGAGGAGGTCTACATGATGCAACCGCCGGGGTATGTAGTCGAGGGGGAGCATGTATGTCGACTACGCAAGGCCATTTATGGCCTGAAGCAGAGCCCGAGGGCATGGTTTGACAGGCTCACTACGGAGATCAACACACTTGGTTTTCAGAGGACAACATCTGACTACTCTGTCTTTGTTAGATGACGGTCTACTGGCACGATCATCCTTGCTGTCTATGTTGATGATATGGTTACCACAGGAGATGATGTAGGTGGTATTCAGGAGACCAAGGCCTTCCTCCAGAAGGTCTTTGTCACGAAAGATCTCGGCCAACTTCGTTATTTTCTTGGCATCGAAGTAATACGCACTACAGAGGGGCTCCATCTTTCACAGAGAAAGTATTGCCTCGATATTCTGACTGAGGCAGGACTTCTTGGATACAAGCCATCTGGCATCCCTGCAGAAGTGAGAAAATATTCAGCATCTACTGATCCAGCATTTGAGGATGCAACACGATACAGAAGCTTAGTGGGAAAATTACTCTATCTCACTGTTACTAGGCCAGATATAGCATATGTTGTGAGCAGAGCCAGTCAATATATGGAGAATCCTCTTTACAGTCACTGGCAGGATGTTCTTTTGATCCTTCGATATTTGAAGGAATCTCCCGGACGTGGACTTTTCTATGGGGTGAATGGACACACTAATATCTCCTCCTATACAGATTCTGATTATGCTAGCTCTCCTGAGGACCGCCGATCCACTACAGGATACGCCATGTTTGTTGGGGATAACTTTGTCACTTGGCGAAGCAAGAAGCAGACAGTGGTATCCAGATCTAGTGCAGAAGCAGAATACAGGGCAATGGCTCAGGCCACATGTGAGATCACATGGCTTGTTTCTTTCCTAACAGAACTTGGCATGTCAGTCGCTACTCCTGTACCCTTATACTGCGACAACAAGTCTGCCACATACATCGCCACCAATCCAGTTTTCCATGAGAGGACAAAACACATTGAAGTTGATTGCCATTTTATTCGTGACGCAGTATGAGAAGGACGAATCAGCACTCCACACATCTCCACTGAACTTCAACTTGCAGACATCCTCACAAAGGCTCTTCCAAGGAAGCGCCAATGTACTTAGTATCCAAGTTGGGCATGATCGACAGATATGCTCCAACTTGAGGGGGAGTGTTAGAAGTATTATATTACAATTACATTTGTGACCTCTCGGGTTCCGTAACCCTTAACCCTTCGGGTTCCGTAACCTTTAACCCTTCAGGTTTCGTAACCCCTCAGGGGTATTTATGTATTTTTACTCTTGTATTCTCTAGGGTTTTCTCTCTATATAAGAGACCCTAGCCCTATGGAATAGATATCCCATTCTGTCTCTCTTCTTCACAGTAGAAAAGCCTCTAAATTGATCATGTGCTTGTGCTACTGCTCGAGAGCATGCTGCCAAGAAAATTTATTGCATTTATGAAGATTAATGGTGATAAAGGATCACCTTGCCGTACAACTCGTCGAGGTTTAAAAAATCCCTTGTAAGTTCGATATAAATTTACTGAAATTACAGTCGTGGATAGGCACACCATGATCCATAAGGTGAATCTAGGAGAACATCCGATCACCATCATACTATGCATGATAAAGTCACATTTTATCATGTCAAATGCTTTTCTTAAGTCTATTTTAAGTAGGATGTCTTTTGTTTTGTGTTTGGTCCAATGGCTCAGGATTTTTGAAATAATTCTCATGGGAATATTTATCAGACTAATAGGTCGATAATTTTCCAATTGTTCCCTATCCCCAGATTTATAAATCAGTGAGATAGCGGTGTGGTTAATGAATCGAAGATTTTCCGGATCGAAATCCGCTCTGGATTTATAGTGGAGAAGATTCGTGAAGTCACCTTTTATAATTGTAGAGATATTTCTATGTTTCGGTATTGCTTTTTATTCTCTATTTATGTTGTCTACATTATGCAATTTACCTATTGGATATCATGCCTCTCATCATCTGAATGGAGATAGAGATAAATTTGCCTCAAGCAGATAGATAGCTCCTGACAGATCAGTGATCATAGCATATGAGACTCATTCTCCCATCACAAGACAGAGGGAGATCAGTTTGACGCCATCCATGCTCCTTTAGAATGTGCTTCATGTACCGGACTTTATCAGTCAGATTACTAAAGATTTACATTGATGTGTTGTTTTTTATCCACCTTCTCTTGTGTTTCAGGACATACTCACTGGCAGAGTGATTGGATGTGGTCGAGAGCAGGGAGGCCTATATCAACTTATCTATACTCCTCATGGTGGTGATAGTTCCACAAGATCAATCTCTCCTTTTATGGGCATCTTCGTTTTGGTCACCTACCCCTTCAAAAGATGTACCATGTGCTTCCTCATATTTCTCCTCGTTCTACTTTCCAGTGTGAAACTTGTTAGATATGAAAGTACCATCGATCTTCATTCCTAAGTCGTTAGGGTTGTAATGGTAGTTCTCTTTTTGAGTTAATTTATCTGGATATTTGGGGTCTGAGCCATGTTCCAGACCATCAAGGCCACAGAATCTATAACTTATTACCATTGATGATTTTTCTAGATTGTCATGGGTTTTTCTGTTAAAGAATAAGTCTGAAGGATGGGAATGTAATTCAATCATTTATCAATGAAATTAAGAATATCTTTTTTGCTATTGTCAAATTTGTTCGCACTTGCGCTGGAGTTTTGTACCTCACACTTTTCACATTTCTTTCGATCGCTTGGTATTTTACATCATACATCATGTGCCTACACATCCTAGCGGAACTGTATTGTTGAACATAAATATTGTCATTTACTTGATGTCACACGGACTCTTCTAATTTAGAGCCATGCTCCTCACTCCTTTTAGGTGATGTTGTACTCATCGCTTGCTATCTTGTGAATCGCATGCCTTCCAATGTCTTGGGTGAGAACATCCCTTTCTCAATTGTGTTTCCCGAGAAGGATCTGTTCTCTCTCAATCCTTGTGTGTTTGGTTTTGTAACGTTTGTACATTAGTCGTTACCTATCCTTGACAAGCTTGCCCCTAAAGCTGTCAAGTATGTTTTTGTAGGATATTCCAATACACAGAGGGGATACCAGTACAGTCCTATTCGTCGGAAGTATTATGTCAGTGCTGATGTCGCCTTCTTTGAGTCTGTGATGGACTTCTCCCCTGCATGTAACAAGTTCACTCCATGGGACTCTGGAGAGGAGGTTTGCATGTTTCTATAATTTGTACTTATAAAAAAATACTGAAGATAATCATCATGATTTTTTATAAAAAGGACAACTTATTTTTTCCAAGAACGATATGCATACGTAAGTAAACATGATGGATAGTTTGAAATCAAAGTTTAAAATATGCAATATTGAAATGTTGAATGTGGACTGTAAACCAGGTATCTTTTAGGTGAAACTGTCAGAGAAACTACTCAGTTGTGTTATTCCATAGAGCCCTAGGGTCTCTTATATAGAGAGAAAACCCTTGGGTAAATTACATAGATGTACATGAGGTAAATAAGAAATGCATAACGGTACATTATAATATAACATAAACCTCTACACTCCCCCTCAAGATGGAGCATAGATATCAATCATGCTCAACTTTGAAGAACATCTCTGGAAAGGTCCTCTGAGCAATGGCTTGGTAAATATATCAGCAGTCTGGTCCTATGAATTGACGTGTGAAGTGGAAATCAAGCCCTTCTGGATCATGTCTCTAGTGTAGTGACAATCTACCTCAATGTGCTTTGTTCTTTCGTGAAAAGCTGGATTATTGGCAATGAACAATGATGCTTGGTTGTCACACTGAAGCTGCCTGGGTAAAGAGACATTTACATTCAAATCTTCCAAGACTGCACGAACCCACATCATTTCTGTGCTTGCTTGTGCCATGGCTCTATATTCGGATTCAGCACTGGATCTTGTCACAACGGTTTGTTTCTCGCTTTTCCAAGAAACTAGAGAGCTTCCTATAAAGATAGCAAATCCTGAAGTAGACTTACGATCCTTTGAGCACCCTGCATAGTCTGCATCTGCACAAGCGGAAATGGACAAATATGTGTTCTTTCTAAATAGCAAACCCGAGCCTGGAGAAGACTTTAGGTATCTCAGTATCATGTACAGGGCTTCCATATGGACTTGTCTAGGCTGATCCGTAAATTGACTCACCCGGTTTACTGTAAAAGCAATATCCGGTCGAGTTATGGTGATGTACAGAAGCTTACCTACCATCTCTCTGTATCTTCTTTTGTCCACCTCTTCAGTATCATTGTCGTACAGTTTCATACTTGGGTCCATAGTAGTGCTCGATGGTCTGCATCCAACCATTCTTGTTTCAACAAGCAAGTCTGTAACATATTTCCTTTGTGTCTTCACCATTCCTTGTGCATTTCTCGCAAATTCTATCCCTAGAAAGTATCGTATGGTGCCTAGATCCTTCGTAACAAACTGACTGCCCAAGAGTTCTTTAGTCCTCTTGACTCCCTGAGCATCATCTCCTGTGACTAGAATATCATCAACGTATATCATGACAACAACTGTTCCTCTGGGAGTCTTTTGAATAAACAACGAATGGTCCACATTTGATCGTTTGAACCCCTGTCGTTCATTCAGCTAAGAAAGCTTCTGGAACCATGCCCTTGGACTTTGTTTAAGTCCATAAATTGCCTTATGAAGTCTACACACCATGTGAGTCTCCCCCTCAGCAGTAAAACCTGGTGACTGCTGCATGTAGACTTCCTCCTGTAGATCTCCATACAAGAATGCATTTTTGATATCAAGTTGAAAAATGGTCCAGTTACGTACCACATCAAAGGATAGAAGGATGCGAAGCATCGAGTGTCGAGCCACCGGTGAAAATGTATCCAAATGGTCGACACCATAGGTTTGGGTGAAGCCCCGTGCAACAAGTCTTGCCTTGTACCGATCAAGACGGCCATCTGCGTGATATTTAACTGTAAACACCCATTTGCAACTGACCACAGATGCACCAGCTGGAATAGGAACCAGGGACCAAGTCCCTCTAGACTGTAACGCACGCATTTCTTCCTCCATAGCGAACCTCCAGCAGTCGATCTTCAGTGCGTCCTGATATGTCCGTGGTATCTCTACCGAGGACACAACTGCGGCAAACCTCTGGAACTCACCAGTAAGACGATGAAAAGACACCTGAGACGCAAGAGGATAGGTCACACATTTCCTTTTCTGCTTCCAAAGTGCAATAGGAATATCATGATCATCAGTGTTCACAAAAGCGGCCCGTGCGGCCGCATATGCGGCTGCATATGCATATGCGGTGCCCTCAGCGCACCGCTTTTCTGAAGCCCCGCATTATGCGCCCTGTGCGCTTATGCGGGCTATGCGGCCACATATGCAGTCTGTGCGGCCGCATACACATTTTTTATTTATTTTTTATTTTTTAAATTTGTGCCATGTCTTGTTATGTTATTTGTGCCATGTTTTCTCTACTTTTGCATGTAGCCAACCAAACATTCCATGACCATTTATATCCATCGTCAAAGTAGTTGTACTGCGAGATTGGAGTAAACACGCAAGGAAGAAAAAGAATAATATACTAATAATTTAGGAAACTAATTTAGTCAACTAATAGTTATTATGAATGTAATACATTATGTGTAAAGTTCGGTACTTTTAATGGAGGATCAATTATAAATATAACAACATAGATAAATGGCATTATATTCAACAATAGAGGCATTTTGTGCGCTAACTTTTTTATTTTGTTGATTGTTGTCAATTATTTTGTGTGTTAATCGTTCTATTGAAGTATTGATATTTGATTGATAGAGATTGTTTTGAACTCTATGAAAGTTATTTTTCTTAGATCTTCTGTTGGACCACAATTATACATAAATTTAGTTCTGTTGTATTCACTTTTGTATATATTTATTTATTTTTAAATAAAAAATTAGGAAAACCGCATAGAACCGCATATACCCCGCATATGCCCCCGCATACCGCTTAAGCGCTATTCAGTGACATGTCCGAACGCATACACATACCGCTTTCCTGAACCTTGATGATCATCATCCACTATACTGATTGGTTGATCTTCCTCCTGTAATAAAGATTCCTGCACCGGTACACTATCTAACCCATCATTAGTATTAACATCGGAGCATACCTGAGGCGTGATGGATGGTTGGTTGTGTAGCTTGAGCAGGCCCCGACCGTCGTGTGTAGAACTTAAGGAATGGTGGAATGGGATGGTATGGAGGTGGTGGTGGCGGTGGTGGTGATGGCTGAGTGGACTCAGCTTGACCCAGACTTGGAGGTAAAGGAACATAGACATGATCATCCGGGGATGTGGAAGAACTCAATCTGTCACCTGCTGGGGAGAAGTACATAATAGGCTCAAAAAATGTAACGTCCGCACTAACATAGTACTTGCCGTTAAGAGGATCATAACAACGATATCCTTTATGTGTCCGAGAGTAATCTACAAAAACACACTTAACAGCGCTAGGAGAGAGCTTGTCAAGTCCTGGAGACAAGCGGTGAACAAAGGCAACTGTACCAAAGACTTGAGGAGTAAGTGAAAACAAGTCCTTCTCAGGAAAGAGAACAGAGATTGGAGACTTCTCCCCAAGAACTGAAGAAGGCATGCGATTGACCAGATAACATGCTGTAAGTATAGCATCTCCCCAAAAGGCTAATGGCGCACAACTCTGAATAAGTAATGTTCGAGCAACATCAAGAAAGTGACGATGTTTCCTTTCTGCAACACCATTCTGTTGTGATGTGTAAGCACACGAAGTTTGGTGAATGATGCCTTTAGAGGAAAGAAACTGAGCAAGAGAGCGAGTGCAAAATTCCAAGGCATTATCCGTGCGCACATATTTAACATTAGAAGATAAAACATTTTGCACTTCATTGATAATATTTTTTATAATAGTTCCTGCTTCAGATTTATTCTTTAGAAGAAAAGTCCAAGAGACACGAGAAAAATCATCAACCACAACTAGATAAAACTGGTGTCCCTGATGATCAGGTACACGACTCGGACCCCAAATGTCTATATGAAACAACTCAAACGGGGAGCTACTGCTCCGACTCCGACGACGTGGGAAGCTAGAACGATGATGCTTCCTTAACTGACAAGCTTCATAGCGAAATGAGGAATTCAGAGAGATCTGAGGCAGGAGGTGGCGCATTTTCTGGAGCGGAAGATGACCAAACTGAAGATGCCAGGTATACGGGGAAACAGATCCCTGTGAGTGAAGAGAGATGCCAGTATAGGAATTCCGGACCAGACGATATAGGCCATTGTGCTCAGAACCACAACCAATCACCATGCCCGTTAGTATGTCCTGAAAAATGAGAGATGATGGGTCAAATATTGCATGACAATGCAAGTCTTTTGTAATCTGACTAATTGATAATAAATTCATGGAAAACTCAGGTGCATGTAGAACATCCTGTAAGTGCAAGGATGGTGATAAGGAGACCTCCCCCTATCCAACAATAGGGGAAAGAGTGCCATCAGCTATGATAACAGAGCGACCCGAAGAAATATCCCTGTAGGACTCAAGTTTATCTCTGTCACGACAAAGATGATGACTGGCTCTAGAGTCGACAATCCAACCTGATAGATCATGGCAAGGACGAAAGGCAGAATTACTACCTGAGGTATTGGCAGCAACAGAGGTACTGGCCGATGGAGACGCTGCAACATCAGAGGTACTGATAGCATCCGACGATGACTGCGGCATAATGTCACGAAGCCGCGCCCCAAGCTCCTCGAACCTATGATCTGGAGTAGAGGCTGAAGGGGACTGAACATGTTCGGCTACCCGTGCCGAAGCTGGAAACCCATGCTTGGAGTAGCATGTGTCCTCGGAATGACCAGTACGATGGCAGAACGAGCACGTTTGACGAATACGTCCTCCCCGGCCACGTGTACCACAACCACGAAAAGAAGACGAACCACCTCTCCCTCGCGATACAGTCATAGCCGAAGGAGGTGGAGTAGCTGTGCTGGAGGAAATAGAAATACGACTAAGCCTCCTGTAGACTTCCTCCATAGGAGGAATAGTAGCATCGGCAAGGATCTGAGAGCGGGCTGCCTCATACTCAGGATCAAGAGCTGCAAGTAATACTCCCACCATGGTAGCATTGTGAAAGGTCTTCTGTTGCTCAGGAGTGGCGGTGAGCGGGATGATATCGTATAATTTCTCGAACATCCCTTGCAGTGACGTGTACAGAGAATGAAGTGGCCGTCCATTTTGCTTCATCGTAAAAATATCATGCTGCAACTGCAGCATCTTCGTCTCGTTCCGCACTTGAGAATATGTAGTAGCCAGAATATCCCACATCGCCTTGGCGGTGGGCTGATGGAGGACATCATTGGCAACCTCCATCGAAAGCGTCCCTGATAGGCAGACCTTGGCATACGCATCATCAGCCTCCCAGGAGGCATATATCCTCGTCTTCTCTGCCGGCTCATCTTCAGTAAGAATGTGCTTCTTACCACCTGACTTCATAAGACTCAGGAACTGCATAGCCCAGAGTTCGTAGTTCGTCCCGTCCATTTTGACTATTGGTGCCGAACCCTTAAAGGCACCTATGGATGGCATATCAACCTTTTGGTCTGACATGCTGCCGGAGAAGAAGACATAGGGATGAGAGACAAAAGAACGCTTGTCTACAAAAACTGGATTGGATTCAAGTGCATATGTAGACTTTATGCACTTGAACCGTAGATGAATAAGTGTCGGCCGATGAAGAAGAGGAGCCCGAGAGAGGGCTACTTCGGCCCCGGCGGGAGAGGAGGGCCTCAGCGGCTGCGGGAGAGGGCTGTGGTGGGGGAAAGGAGGCGGGGGCCTCGACTGTAGGCGGCGGGAGAGGGCCGCGGCGAGATAGGAGGGCAGCTGGCGGCGAGAGGGGAGGAGGCGGGGGGTCCCGGCTGGCGACGGAAGGGTTGAAGAGAGGGGGTGGGCGGCGGCCGAAGGAGGGGGGCGGTGGAAAGAAAACCCTAGATTAGGGTTTTGGTTCTGATACCATGTCAGAGAAAATACTCAGTTGTGTTATTCCATAGAGCCCTAGGGTCTCTTATATAGAGAGAAAACCCTTGGGTAAATTACATAGATGTACATGAGGTAAATAAGAAATGCATAACGGTACATCATAATATAACATAAACCTCTACAGAAACTATGGATAAACCTTGCTTCTCTGAGTATATGTTCGGAAAAAATCGAATAGAAAATTACGTGCGCCGTGAATATTTAAACTGAAAGATCGTCACTAGTGATTCTTGACAGCTAATTTAAGCAATTCACGGAAAAAAGGAGTTATATAGAAATTGATGGGAGACGGGCAACAAGTTGCGCCGTCAATCCTTTGATAACAAATCCAATTCTTCATAACACAACATTCATAGATCTAAGACTCAAAACATTACTATGATTATTGTACCTGCAATTTCAAACAGGTTAAAGAAACAGTTCCTGGACAACTTTGGCATCACTGAATGATTTTGTTTTCAGAAAACAAACGGCAAGATGAGCCAAACAAAGTAGTCAAATGTTCAAGTAAAAAAAGTTTCTGCATAGATTTTTACCTGGTTGTGATTGGCTAGATATTGATGTTCGTTATTTGCAGGATCCTGGTATGTTATTTTAGGGCAAAACTAAAAGAAAAGGCTCCGTCTATGCATCCAAATTCTAGATACGAGGCCCATTATTAAATCCTAAGTTTGGTAATCTTCGGATGAGGGGTATCCGAGCGTAAAAATCATAAGTTCGTTTAGAAGGTTCGATTTGTCAAAAGCTCGATAAACACACACACATACACATATTTACAAATTCTTATATGCATAAGTGGACTTTATTATGAGATAAGTGAACCTTGTCCGGAGATAAATGACTAGTTATGGGATAAATAGATTTTATTTCGTATTAAACTGTCCCAAAATAAATAGTCATATCGTGGTTACAACATCCATCATCTATATGTCTAGTATTTTTCCCTTCTTTATCCTCAATTCAACGGAACAAGTATAAACCTTACTTATTGCATATCCCTGCACTATTCTTTATCTTCATTTGAACTGATATAAAAATATATTATAATTATATTTTTATCAAAAAGTTGAATCATTATTAATCTAATTTTTCTCAAAAGATGAAGAGTTCAATAAAAAAAATTGAATGAATATTTATTCTAATTATAGACATTCATATATATATATATATATATATATATAAAGAGAGAGAGAGGGGGCTTATCCAGAGAGCCCTGTGCCCATTTGGGTTGTGGTGAGCACCAAATATGGGCTCGTCACGTGTATGTGTTGGTTCTATTTGGAAGGGGACGGTTTTGACAATAACGATGTGCATGCATTATTAACATAATAAGAATTCGAATTAAATCATTTCCTTAAAAATAGGTGGTCGATTTTAGTAAGATAAAAATACACATTTAAATTATTGCCGGTATATAGTGTATTTATGGAATGATCATTCCATATATGGATTAGAAAATATAAATTACTGATAATAATTATTGATTACGTCAATTACTAATGTCTATACAATAATTACCGATTACAAATATGCATATTACTGAACGCATTATGATTGCTACTAAATTTATTTATTTTTTATAGTTATTTTACATTTGTAATATTACATTATACAGAGATCAATAATTCATCCATGTTACTCAATTAATACATATTCAGTTCTCAAGTAACTATTGTTGTGAGATCAGTAATTAAGTATGTGAATTATTAATATACATACAATAAGTACTGATTACAAATGTCCATTTTACTGAAGTCATTTTGATTGTTACTAATGTTATAGTTACTTAATACTTTTAGTCTTATTGAAGCACCTCTTATTTACTTATATAATATTTTTAATTACTTATAATGTATTGAGTGTTACAGATAGTAATACATAAGTGACCGGTTACGTGGTTTTTTATACTTATTCCATTACCTTCTTTTACCTACAATTTATAACATGTTACTAATGCTTTTATATATCTTACTTGTTTTATTCTTTGTTTTGACATACTGATCGAATCACACCTTCTTTACTTAGTAGCCTCTTTAATTACTTGTAATACATCAAGTGTTACTGAAAGTCACACACAAATTACTTAATTAAAGTTATATGGTGAACATCCAAATTTCAACTGTCTTCTAGTTCATTTAGATGATGTTTTGCTCTCGCTCCTCGGCATAACAACAGCTTCTTCAAGACACCAAATTGTTGCATTGTTATGCAAGAAACAATAAGTTAATTTATATCCGTGAATAGTAGAATTGTATAAAGAAAAGTAACTCAGCAATATACTCTCTTCAGTAAGAATCATTCAATGACAACTAACTTGTAATGAATTGTTAGTAACATTTGTTATATGACAAGTAACTTGTAATGAATTGTTAGTAACTCAGCAATATACTCTCTTCAGTAAGAAATTAAGAATCATTCAATGACAAGTAACTTGTAATGAATTATTAATAATATTTGTTATATGACAAGTAACAAGTAATGAATTGTTAGTAACTCAGCAATATGCTTGCTTCAGTAAGAATCATTCAATGACAAGTAACTTGTTCATTCAATGACAAGTAACTTGTAATGAATTGTTAGTAACGTTTGTTATATGACAAGTAACGATTGTGTTAGCAATAGTAACATAAAATATCTCATAAGTAAATTACTCCAGTAACTTTTGATACAATATCAGTATCCTTACGATTTTTTTAAACGTTCTCAGATTAAATCTCAATATCCAAACGCAAATCATTGATCATCATTCTTTCTGAGATTTCATGATACAAACTCAATCGCTAGTCATCCATCTCATTTGAAATTGAAATCCAGAGAGAAATCATACACCGCAATTCATCTTTGCAAATCACACTTTCTCATGATCCAGAAACATAACAAAAAAATCAAAATCTAGTCTATAATCAGTCAGATTCAAATCAAAATGACAAAAAAAATCAATTCTTTCTACATACTATCAGATTCAAATCAAAATACGAAAAATAAAAATCTAATCGAAATACATAACCTTGCAATAGATAAAAACGGTTCCCTCTGTTTCCACGATTGATCGCCTCAGTTTGCAAATCGCTCGATCAAAAAATGCCAGATCAATCTCCTATCAACGAGAGGTTTCCATAAACGTAGACTAATTATAGAATTGTTAAATATTTCCAATTAGCTTTCCTTCCATTTTAGTTACGATTCCTATTTTTAAGGGATTGGGAGATACAAATCTCACGGCTGGAATTAGACGCTCATCTTGTACCAAATGGGCACAGTGCTCTCTGGATAAAAATCATATATATATATATATATAGAGAGAGAGAGAGAGGTGATCCTATGAGAGCAAAGAATTGTGAGAGCATGAGAGGGATGATTCTGGACCACATGATTTTGTTTTCTCTCTCCTGGTCTTCTCTCTCCTGGGTGAATCATGTGGTCCAGAATCATCCCTCTCATGCTCTCACAACTTTTTGCTCTCATATGATCACTCCTCTCTCTCTCTCTATATATATATATATATGTTTGCGTGTGTGTATGTATGTATATATCTGTTCCCTTTTCTTTTCACTCCCTCTTATTAGAGGATTCTCAATTTCCATATTCACTTAGGCTTGATTCGATTAAAAGATGTTCGATTCAGATTCGGTTCGAAAATAAATGAACCAAACATGAACACAAGTTTAGTCTCGATTAAATAAATGAATCGAACGTAAAAAAATATAAGTTCGATTATGTTTAATCTGTTACACCCTACTGTAGACGGAGATAAAATGAATGATGTAATCATGATGTGCTCATTTATTTTGAGATAGCTTATCCTAGGATAAAGTTATTGTGAAATAGACTGCACTTGTCTTGCAAATTAACAAGGCTTAAAACTTCGACAAAAACATGTTATGGCGACAAACTATTGTGATAGAAATTTAGCTTGTTGAAACGAATTAGCATGGCCAATAATCGTTGCCAGAAGCTAAGTAAGCGTTACTTTTATTAGAATTGGAAATCTGTTACCACAAGCTTATGGCAACAGATTATTTTAGTGTGACATGTGATGATAACATGAGTGTCAACATTTGGGGGACAGAACTTTTGTTCGCAGATAAATATTTGGTTGCGAAGGAACCCTCTTACTACAACTTAATTGCAAAATGTGTGCGTGCGTGTGTGGCTCTTATTCAGGCTAGTGAGTTATCTATTCTCGAATTCATGTACTCCACTAACTATATCATGTTTTCAAGAGCAATCTTCATGAGAGGTGACTCCAAAATCTCAGTATTGGGTGAGTGGAATGAGGGTGGTGGATGTGGGTAAAAATCCAAATACGGGTAAGGTCCGCCTGAAAAGTGGATTATCGAAATATGAGAGCGGTGGTGGTGGGTAAAACTCAAAATCTGATGCTTGAAATAGTGGATTAGGTGGATACGTACAAACAAAGAAGAAATAGGAGAAAAAGTCCTCCTGGTAAAAAAGAGGTGGACCAGCTGGAGGGTACGAGGGATCTATAGAGTCCGAATAAAAATCACTTCAGTCGGTTGTCTCTGAAACAAAAGAAAATGATCAGGAGAACACGAAGGTCAAATCAAGATATGTTAAAAAGGCGTAAATGTACAAAGTAGATCTAGTATGCACACAAACAATCACAAACAAGTATACAAAAAACTAACCCCTCAATTTTCATACTCAATACAATGATGACCGTGAAAGTTCTGTCATTTTATGTTTTCAATTTTCAAAGTTAGGTGATAAATACAAAATTGTACAAACACTTACGAAGGCCTGAGATTGGGGCACTAGTCCTTAGTGTGTACGTGACAAATAAAATGCAAATACAATGAGGGGATCACTCTCCCCAAGATAAGGATTTTTTTTTATTTTTAAGGTTGAGTAATCTTAGTAGTATCAAGTTTATTGTTTATTACTTTTTTCTATTTTTAACAAGAATGAATGAACCTAACGAGGAGTCAATTCTTTTTAGATCCTCCAGGGTCAAAATCAACGGGAGAGAGTCGGAAAAGCAATGCGAAGCGAAATCAATGATGAGTGCTAAGTAGAAATGCTCATCTTGCTTCCAGCTCTCTTCATGCAAGGATGTTAAACAGAATTGGAACAAGGATCTTAAACAGAATTGGAATCTATTTATATGATATGCAAAGACGATGAAATGGCCCTAGAGTAGAATATACTATCAGTGTGAAGCATCATATACTAATTATATAGATATGAAACCTAATTCCGATCTTGGTAATCTCTCGGTGCCCATCACAGTAGGTCCTACAAGCGTTGTATGAGGTTCCTCGCGGCGCACGAACTCAAGTCCAAACAATCAACAATTATGATTTGGCTAAGTCCAAGAGTGAACCTATAGGTACACGAAAATATTTTAGGGCTTTGAGACTTAATATATCGAGCAAACAAATCCTAATCCAGGGCTCAATCATACAAAACAAATAAAAATAAAGTTGAAAAATAAAGGAAAATAAAAGCGATGAAAACACGATAAAAACGATGAGGCCCTCAAGCAAACAATCGCTCGGGCACTGGACCTCGTGAAGTGTCGAAGTCCTGGAGAGTCCAAGTTATTACAAATAAAGTCTCTCTCTCACACTTTAAATTACAAATAAAAACAGAAACAAACATAAAGTGCTATTGTCTTCAAAAATACTCCAAGTTCTCCTTTGTTGCTCTCTCTTGTTGGCTAGTGTAGGCTAGTCGACTTCGCTTCACGTGGGTGCGCAATCGATCCTAAGAGTAACCCCCTCGATTTCCGGTCCTCCTAGCAAAGTTAAACAAAGAGGGTGATTAGACAATTCACAAAATAGTATCAAATAAAATAGAAAATAATTAAAGAAAAGTATAGATAAAAGAGATAATAAGGCATAAATTAATAAATAAAATCTATGCGCAGTTGCTTCATAGCAACTACGCCATTTGATAACTAAGGATTTTGTGAGGGTCTAAAAATTATCCTTACTGAGAAGCGAAGACAAAAGTGCCATTGAGGTGACCGCTCACGAAACCTTGAGTAATTCAACAATTAACCCATAATATGAATCAAACTATGAAAAATAATATGTGAAATTAAAATTTATTATAACTCTAAAAATGTGAGTATAGGTGTAAGTTTGCATAGAGTGTCAAACACAGGAAGCAAACTAGATAGATCGGGAAAATAAAATCCCAAATGTTGTGTTCATCTTATCTATGTTTTTTTAATATGGGTTTTTATTTTATATTTTTAAGGATTTTAATTTTTATAAATTCTAATTGTTTTTAATTTTATATTTTATATTTTCTTTTTATATTTTTTTATTTTAATTCCTTTTTCTTTTTAATTACATAATATAAGAATATTAAGGTTATATATACAATATAAGGTAATAAATTATAAATATTATTAAAAATAATCAAAATGTAGAAAATAAAATATTTTTAGATTTTATATAATTTTTTACTATTTTTTGTTTTTAGGGGGAATTTTTTTGCTAATTTTTATATATTTTTGAAGTCAAAAATATCCCAAAATAAGGAATAAATAAATAGGTTGAATTGATTTGGAGATTAAAAATAGCAAAAATTGTCCAAAATTCTTCAAATCAATTTTAATAGATAAATAATAATATAAAAAATCAGAGATATAAATAAATATTTTTAGGATTTTGAGGATTTTTCTTTTTTTACTGGATTTTGGAGCTTTTTTATTTTTTATTTTTATTTT
The DNA here is from genome assembly GCA_037367405.1 of Ottelia alismoides. Taxonomy (NCBI): domain Eukaryota; kingdom Viridiplantae; phylum Streptophyta; class Magnoliopsida; order Alismatales; family Hydrocharitaceae; genus Ottelia; species Ottelia alismoides. Next base: position 284,334 of record JAZKJV010003059.1, on the reverse strand, counting down.
TTCTATTTTTTTATATATTTTTTCTAGAATTGTAATAATAGATAAAATATATTTTTAGGGATTTTTTAAATATTTTTATATTTATGATAATTTTTAAAGCAAACAAGGCAAAAACATGCTATTTTTTCTTTTATAAAAATTAAAAAAGACCTAACATGAAAATCCAAAAATATAACATGGATCTACAAGCAAGAGTGAACTTAATTTTATTCTTTAAGAATTTTTGGAGCATGGTGATATTTTTTAATAAATAAAAAACAACAACAAAATTTAACAAACCAATAGGGACAATTTTGCAGTTAAAAATAAATCCAGGGAACAATATGCAAATTATCTAAAGTTTGATAACTACACATGAAAGTTTACGTGCTAAATATAAAACACAAAACTCATAAGGACAAGACCCAAAAGTAATTTTAAAGAAAGATAGGGGCTCAAATGCAAATTTACCAAAAGTTTTAAACTACCTAAATAAATTACAGGACTACATAATAAAATGTTGCAAAATTAGGGGTATGAAATGTAATTTACCTCCACTAACGCACGAACATGCGGCCGGATGTTCTTCACTTATCCACGTGGCGGTCAATCAACGACTAATACCACTTCAACGATCAACGCTCTTGATTTGATCTCGCTATGGCTGAGTGGCAGCGAGATGCAGCAGCTGCAAAAAGAACTGGGCGCCCTCACGATCCAACGGTTGCTGCTCTTCACCAAGAACGAGCAAGAAAAGCTACATGGATCTCCTTCCTCGCGCCAAATCTCCAAGTTCCAGCAAAAAGGGGACCTCGTGGTTAGTACAAAATGGATTTGATACTCTTCTGCGGCTGCTAGCTGCATCAAAAGTAACTAGGGCCCATCGGTGGGGTCTTGGCCGCTCGGAGAAGAACTGAGCTCCAGGTATCTCCTTCCTCAACAAAATTCAACCCAATGTGTCTTATCCCTCTATCACCTACAATAGGGCACACAAGCATACACAAACGAAGGTCACAGGGGGGTTTAGTTGGTGGAATGGATGCAGAGCGAGGCAAGGCCTTAAAAGTCGGATTTCGGTTTCGTTTCGGTGAGGGATCGAAACGAAATTTCGGTCGAAATTCGACCGAAATTTCGGTCATTTCGGTGGCTTTTTGAACTAGACCCCCCCAAATTTCGACCGATATAGCCATTTCGGCCGAATTTCGGTCACCTGCCGAAACCGAAATTCGACCGAAATTCGGCCGAATTTCGGCGAAATTTAAGGCCATGGAGCGAGGTGTGGCGGCGAGGTCTTAGGCAAGCGACAAAGGACCTCTGATCTCCATATCCATGAAGGATCTAAGTGAATGGAAGGGTCCGGGGCATAGAGAAGGTGATGGGGAGTGAGGTGAAGGTGGTTATGGGTCGGAAAACAATCGGGAGCACAATAAAGGTTCGCCGGAGCGGATCTCCAACGAACGCAAATGGGCTTTTTAAATGCTAAATCGTGCAATCAAAAGAGAAAACAAAGTTTGGAAATTAAATGCATGAACTAAACCTAAAAAGTGATAAAAAGAACCTTGAGTGGTTGTGGGTCGCGAAATGGCCACCTCACTGTGGAGCACCACCGGAGATGGTGGAGATTACCCTTACACCACTCCTTCATCCAACAAAGAGTTAGGCGAGCTCCCTGTTACAGAGCTAGAACCATGGAGAGAAAAGGAGGAGAAGAAAAAAGCCAAAGGGATTCAAAAAAAATAGTGGAGCTCGGGTATATGTACAAGGTTGGGAAGATCGAGGTGGCATGATCAATGCAGAGTTCCTCGGACCAAAAAATTACGCTGGCATGATGGAGCAAATATCAATGAAGAAAAGTCGAAGAATAATCAACTTTGTTTTGATGACTACAACGATCAGATTAAAAAGGAGAAGGAGGAGTCAAAGCTCGATCTGAGAGACCTAGCGCCCGGGGAGAAGAGTTGACCGGGGTCAACTCTTGACTCCCTTGGTCGGTGCACATTGACCAACCAGAAAAAAGGCAGTCTGAAAATATTAGAAATTCAATAATAATTAGTAATTGAATTAATTAATTTTAATTTATAAAATAAAAAATATTGTTATTTTTTTATAGTATTTTAATATGATTTTTATTTATTTTTAGGGGTTCATTTATTGCAGGTTAATTTTTAAGGTTTTATTTGTGTGTATATTTACCTATCTTTTTTATTTTGTATTTTTTTTATTTTATCATTATTTTATTTCCATATTTTATATATTGATAACTTATTTTTATACACATAAATATATTTTTGTTATATTTTCTAATATAATATGTACACTTACATAAATATGTATGCTTATTATGTAGGTATAAGTATAAGTATTTCATTTATGTATTTTTGTATATTATTTTGTTTTAGTATTTTATTTATAGTTTTATTCTATTCTAAACATGTACATGCATTATAAATAATATGTATAAATTTATAAAAATATAAAATTATAAAAAGAATAAAGAATAAATAAAATGAATATTTTATTCGGGTATATTATACAATAGGGGTTCAAAACCTAACTTCTGCATCTTTACTCCAAATTGGATGAAACTACCTTCATTAACTAGCTCATTAAAAGTTACATATAAGTAAAGTGATTTGTTACAATATGAGTTCATATAGAGAAGATATGGGTATGGGAAGTTTGGTTTTTGGCTTTTTTATTATGAGTATAAAAAGTACATTATATATTATTCTTATATATACTCAATTTTGTATTTTTATATGTTATTATCTGCAATTTTAATGTACAAAGTTTCTTTATTTGATGTATAAATAATAAATAATAAAACATGTCCAAAAATGAATTATTGAGGAATAAAAATGGGATTTTATTTTTTTTTGCCCTCATATCTCCCTACATTATTCCTTATCGACACGGTCATCAAGATACCTAGGTCTCGGGGATTAGGATCATAAAATACCTTTGACATTTTATTCTTTTTCTTTTCTTTTCTTTGTTCTATAATCTTGACATTAAAAATAGTATTTGAGATACAATAAATAGAATAAAAGGCCAAAATGATATAATAAAGGGGTTGCAACGGAGATTCTTCATTCGAGTTCAGGAAGATCGCCCCCATTTTGTAAAAAAACACCAGCACTTTAGTAGAATAAGTGCACGCTATGTATTATAATGTACAATTTTGATGTTTGTATTTTATAATATGCAGTTTGTGTGACACCCTCAGGGTCACCTCCACCCCCGGGTTTCTGATGGGACTATAGTATGTAACGAGAAAGGGAGAGTAAACTAGGTCTTTTTTGCAGGAAATTAAACAGAAATAGAATTTCTGAATACTGGTATCTAGTATTCTAGCAAAGAGACCTTGCGAACAACAATCTAGTTGGATTTCCGGCCCACGCCTTCAGCAGGGAACAACAGAGGAAGTAGCACCCGAAAGCATCTTCTTCACTTGAGACTGGGAAGTGCGAAGCGTAGGGACGCAAACGGATGCGGTTATATTCGTATTCGTTCGTTTCCGTATTCGTTTTTAATAGGATATGGATCTTGTTTTTCTAAAACAGGCGAATACAAATATTCGAAATGAATTTTTTTGCGGATACGAATACGAATACGAATCTTTAGTTAGCGAATACAAATACGAATACGAATACGAAAAAATAATGAATACGGTTACGAATACGAATATTCGTTATTTATTTTAGGGTTAATGGGTTATCTAGGGTTTCTTTCCCCCAAAAATTTCGTAGTCGTACCTGCATCCCACCCACGACCCGACCTCTCTCCCAGTCCCGAGTCTCCCCCCTTCCATTGCGATCGGCCTCCGCCAGGACCGTCGACGCCACCCCTGCAGCCGACCTCTGCCCCCCCCCCCCTTCCGTCCAACCCCTATCGCCCCTCCCGCCTAGAGAGGAAGCGCCACTTACCTCTCCTGCGGCACCGCCCCTACCATCTTGCCCCTGCCGCCCTTCCGCCTCCCTTCCGCCCAACCCCTACCACACCTCCCGCCTAGCGCGGCAGCGCCACTTACATCCTGCGCCCCCCTTGCGCCACTGCCGCTCCCTTTCGTCATGCCCCTGTTGCCCCCTTTCGCCCCTTGCGCCACCACCGTCCCCTTGCGCCCCCTTGCGCCCTGTCGCCCTTTTCCGCCTGCTTGCGCCAATACCGTCCCCTTGCGCTCCCTTGCACCCTGTCGACCATCTCCTGATTCTCCTCCCCATGTGGCCCTGTTGTCGTCCCCTTGCAGCCCCCTAGCCGCCCGTTACCCCCTTGTAACCCCCTGCCACCAGCCCCACCCCCATGCATCTCCTCTCCCTTCGCTGCAGCTGCTACCTCGCCTCGCCCGCCCTCTTCCCTTCGTTGCAGCTGATATGGTATAACATCTTTATCTTATAATGTTCATTCCAATCTACCATTTTCTTATGTGATTGCACAAGAGGATCTCTAACATTATGGTTTATAATGTAGATTTTATATACCACATACTACTTGTTTGAATCATGGATTGTGGTTAAAGAAAAGATGGAAGTTACGCGGAAGTGGTCACAAATAATCTAGGTACATTTTTATTTATAATTTAATATTCATGTTAAAGTATTCATTTAATATTTGTATTCGTTCGTAAAAGATTTGTTTCGTATTCGTATTTTGAGGATATGGATCTTGATTTTTTAAATTCGTGTAACATTCGTATTCGTATTCGTAAAATAATATGGATATGGTTACTGTATGACCTGAATTCAAATTCGTATTTGTTCGTTTGCATCCCTAGCGAAGCGAGTGATCAGGAAGACTACCTTCAGAAAAGAGAAAGCAAACTATTATTAAATATCCTTCCATGCTCAGGAAAAATCAATGTTATTTGGCAAAGCAAGAAAATGCCTGAAGATTGGAGGAGGAGTATCATGGTGCCTCTTTATAAGAATAAAGGAGACATTCAAAATTGTTCAAATTATAGAGGTATCAAGCTGATGAGTCACACTATGAAAATTTGGGAACGTGTGATCGAAAGAAGGTTGGGGCAAGTTTCCAACGTAAAAGAAAATCAATTCGGATTCATGTCAGGTCGCTCAACGATTGAAGCCATCCATTTGTTGAGGAGAATAATGGAGATTTGTAGAGCTAAAGGAAGAACCTCCATATGATGTTTATTGATTTGGAGAAGGCTTATGATTCTGTCCCACGAGAGATATTGTGGAGAGTTTTGGAGAAGAGACAAGTACATGTCCTATACATTAACTCATAAAGGACATGTATGATAGGGCTTTATCTTGTGTAAAGACCCCGTCTGGGAAGACTGGTTATTTTGACATTAACATTGGTTTACATCAAGGTTCTGCTATGAGTCCATTTCTTTTTACTTTGATTATGGATGAGTTGACAAGTCATATTCAGGATGAGTTACCTTGGTGTATGTTATTTGCTGATGATATTGTGTTAATTGACGAGTCTAGAGATGCAGTAAATGAGAAGCTTGAGGTCTGGATACATGAGTTGGAGACTAAAGGATTTCGTATAAGTAGGGCTAAGACGGAATATATGGATTGCACCTTTGATGGAAGCAATGGTGAAGGAATCAATGTGAAGATTGGTGATGATAACAATCAGAAGAGAGATTCCTTTAGATCTGGGATCTATTCTGCAACATGATGGAGAAAATGATGGAGATGTTACTAATAGAATAAATGCAGGCTGGCTAAAGTGGAGAGGAGCCTTTGTTGTTCTCTGTGATAAGAAAACTCCTTTAAAAATTAAAGGAAAGTTTTATGAAGCAGCCGTGAGACCTGCTATGCTTTATGGATCTGAATGTTAGCCTATGAACCATAGACATGTGCAGAGAATGAATGTAGTAGAAATGAAAATGCTAAGGTGGATGTGTGGACACACACGTAAAGATCGGATTCGAAATGATGCAATCAGAAAGAAAGTTGGTGTAGCTTCGATCGAGAATAAGATGCGAGAACCGCTTAAGATGATTTGGACATTTGCAAAGAAGATCAACTGATGCACCAGTTAGGAGATGTGAGTGTTGGGATGTTAAGCCGGCTAAGAGAGGGCGAGGACTGCCCAAGAAGTGTTGGAAAGAGACCATACGAAGGGATCTTAATTTTGTGGATATAAGCCCAGTATTAACCCAAGATAGATCTGAATGGAGGCGAAGAATCCATGTAGCCGAACCTACTTAATTGTGGGAAAAGGCTTTGTTGTTATTGTTGTTGCTCGGGAAAAAATCAAGTAGGGGGAAAGCATCCCCTTTCCGAGAACATTTTCGATATCGCTTGAAAATATAATATCTAACATCTCCAGATTGATTCTCTTCTTGACTTATTATCCTCATTCGACCATAATTATAGGAAAAGGGTACGCTTCCCTAAAAAGGGAGTGGCTACCTATTGGAGCTTCGGAACAACCACCTCCGATAAGGTCAATTCCGCTTTGGGGCCACCCTAACTCTACCATTATTATAGGGGTATGGGGTTCGAGACAAAGAAAGATCAAGGCATCATATCAGTTTTTCCTATATATTTTATTGGGATCCATTTTTATGCTATTAGCAATTCTGTTGATTCTTCTCCGAATAGGAACCGCCAATTTACAAATCTTATTAACTATAGAATTTAATGAGCGGCGCCAAATATTTCTATTGATTGCTTTTTTTGCCTCTTTCGTCGTGAAAGTGCCTATGCTCAACAATACACATCCACGGCATATGATTCTACATTCGAAATACCAAACTATATATTTTATGCAAGAGAAAAGTAACGAAGTAAGAATAAACAAAAACTTTCCATACATTTTCCATTTATAACAGCATGACCACAAAAAAACTGTACATACCATAGAAGTATAACAATACATACACACACATAATGTCTCTCATAAAATTTACATATACACAAAACAAAAGAACCGAAACCCACTATACCACAAAAGAGCTGAACAAGTTAAACTACGGGCCGCCTACAACTATGGTTGCTACTCCTATAAACATGTCAAATTCACACAAATAGGTTTATGAGAAAAGCACCCAATACAAATATAAAACAACTAGAAAGGTAAACAGGAACATGTACAAGAAACATTTGTGAAAATCCATAAAGTATAACCAACTTCCATGTTCCCAATATCCATTAAGAAACAACACCTCACAAAAAACAATCATCCCACACAAAGTGACTTCTAACAACTCGATTTATAATTTTAATCCAAATATGAATATATATTGTACACCAATTCTAGCTGATGAATCCATGATTCAACATTTTTATTCTTTTATTTTAGCTAAAATCCTTGGTAAAATACTTGTATATATTCATTAATTATCATTATTGATTATTTATCATATATTTGTTAATAATATATATTTATCATTCTTTTTAACCAAAATAAAAGAATAAAGAAGAAGAAAAAGAAAAAAAGAGAAGGATGTATTATGGAATAAATACAAATTGACTCGAACCCCGTGAGAAGGTCAAGGCTTGACTAGATCCATCAGGAATAAAGTAGGGGGAGATATGCTCTATAACTTATAAAAATCAAGAAGATCAAATTTCACCTGTACATATTCATCATTTTTCATCCTATATATTTTCGCCTATTTTATTCATCAATAAAACACTCTCAAATAAAAATCTTTCCTTCTTGAAAGTTGTTTGTAATAATATATATTGATTTATAAAATTATCATAAAATTATTTACCTAATAAATATATAATGACAATGAACCTAAAAATCCTAAAAGTCCAACTTCTCAGGTTCATAACTATTTATAAAAAAACTCCAAATTGATTAAACTCTTATAATTAATACTATTTATTAAAAGCACCAAAAATCGTGGAATAAAATATGTGAGTTTTGACGTTTGGACCTCTTTGTATATATGTACATTATGCATATACAACTTATTTATTTTCTATCTATTTATTTATAACTCTAAATAACTTACTTCTTTCTCTAAAATGTTCAGAAAAACACTAAAAATATAAAATTATATAGTAAAAATAAATGTGAATAAATACCACTAAATCTCAAAATCTAAAAGTCGTAAAGCCTAACTTCCGAACCTCATAACTCGGTCCTATGAACTCCGATTTGGGTCTACTCACTTTTATAGTTTGTAAAAATTATCTATCAAATGAAATTGGTTTCACAAAATCAGGGTTACTATGCATAAAGTTTGTTTTGGGACCCTATTGGTATACTTGTATATATGTATATATTGTATATATTATTATTTATTTATTTTCTTATTTATTTGTGTGCATATTATATTTTGAAAAGTTTTGTATATATTTATTTTAATTATATAAAATGAAAATAAAAATAATCAAAAATAAAATAAAGTATTTATTATATATGTATTATATACTTATTAATAAAGGTTTTTATGTATTTTACCTTATTTAATTTATTTAATTAATTTATTAAAAAACATCATAAAATTATTTATTAAATTAGTAACATTATTTATTTTGCTAATTTTGTAATTTAAAATAAGTTGCTTATTTATTTTATGTATTATTTATTTAATATGTTATTCTGTCTTTTCCTATTTCATCTTTTTTCCTCAAACCCAAATAATCTACTCGTCGAGTCATTTTCTCTTAATTTTCTAGGTCGTGGCTTTGATCCGAGCGATTTGTTTTATTACCAAATAAAGATCACATAACTCTCATTTTCGCCTAAATAAAATTTCAAATTTTCTGCTTTGTTTTTGCGCGCCAAATTTTCATTTAAAATTTGGCATTTCTCATCTTATAGATAAGGGTCCATCTTCCTTCTTCCCATCTTTGGCCATTTCATCTTCTTCCAAGGAGCTCCACTAGATCTAGAGTGACAACATATTGAGTGTGCAACGAGGATAAGATGTTTGCGCCTTCGATCTGGCGGCGATCACCATTGTGCTCCACCTTGAGTGAGTCGAGCCTCTAGACCGCCTATCCATCGAGGCAACGACCCGAAGTTCTTCCCGATCTCGAGCACATGCATTGCATCCATCTCATCCTGAGTTCCAGCCTAGGTAATTTGATCCAATTTTTGTCATTCATCTAGGTTAATTTTAAATTAATTTCATTGACAATTACTGATTTTAGATGCATAGTTGTTCATTATGGTTTGATATTCAAAATCAGATTTCTGATCATTGGCCTCCACATCTCGATCTATCCGCTTCTCGTCTATCTTTTCAGATTTGTTCATCTCCAATCACGCACGATGATAATAGTTTAGAGATTCATCTGCCACCCACAGATCTCCTCCATTCACATAACTTCTCTTTGATCTGGAACTGAGCCATCAAGCTCGAATTAATTTGTCGAATTACAAGGAATAGGAATCACAAACATCGGATCTGAAGCACCTAGAGAAACACCTTCCTCTTAGATATGATCTGAGAGCTTAATCGAGCCTTCAAGGATCCGATCTGGATAATCAAGAGCAATCGCCTATAGATCCATGATCGTCATCGTAGCTCGCAGATCGAGAACCACCGTTCGGACATCGTAGCCATCGTTGAAGAGAGTCAAGCCTGATCGCGTCACCTGGAGCATCTGAGCTCCAAGTCTGGGGAAAATCGTTACCAGTGTACAAGGAACATCACTGCACGGAGTCCCTTCCGTCTAATTGAAATAGCTGGATCTCCTGGAGCGTGAACTTCCAGGCTGCACCTCGAAGATCAAAACACACTACAGAACCGTCACACATGCTGCCATAAGAAGACCACTGTCGGAGATTGAGGAGCTCGACATCGCCTGATCTGTTGAAGATCGTCGTCCGAACTTGAAAGGTGGAAGAATATCCTCGATTCCAGAATCTATAGGAACCCTTGGATCCGATCTGATCCAAGGGACGCCATTCTTCCAATCATGGATGTCGGGATGCATCCACAGAGAGCCTTCAACGGTGCACATGCACCCAAAATATCTAAGGTGAAACTACATCCAGCCACTCGAATTTTCTTGAAATTGCGCAAAGATCCTGCCATCCAGATCCCGTGCTTGGCATGCGCCCAGCTTGGGTAAATTGACTTTTCTACCAGCAATAAATTTATTGTTATATTTTGATGCTAAAACATTGACTATTTCCAAATAAATCCATGTACTCTAAACTTCTGTTTGCATGCTTTTATTGATGAAATAAATTGTATTTGAGCTCAATTAATTCTGCAAAAACTTTGTTATATACATGCAGTGTGTCTCTTTATAGTGTAATTTTTCCACAGCAAGTTATTTTCATTTGTTATTTTTGATAATTCAAAAACTTCTAAAAACCATCATGTTTACAATGTAAAAATCATAAAAATTTGAAAATATCTTTAAAATTCCAAAAAAATGATAGTGCGATTTCATTTGTTTTAATTCATGTATATTTTTTTTTGAAAATTTTTTATAAAAACAAAAAATAGCATATTCCATAAAACACAATTCATATGAAATCAAGAGAAAATCTTAAAAATATATTTCCAGTCTTTTTTTGAAGAGTAATAAGAACTCTATAAAAGAAAATTAGTTTCCTAAAATTTTGAGTTTATTTTTATTTTAAAAATACAGAAATAGTGCTCTCATTTTCTGTTTTGATTGTTTCATGTTTTAATCATTTTGAAAATCCTAAAAAATATAAAAATCTTTGAAAAATCATAGAAATAGTAAAAAAATATCAAAACCCAAAAATATTTTTATTTGATTTTTCTGGATATTTTTTCAATATTTGAAAAATATAGAAGAGTGCTTGTTTCTTTCTTTTACATTTCTTTCATTTTCTTTGTTTGAAAAATTAAAAATAAAAAAATGTAAAATTAACAATCATTTAAAATTTAAAAATCATAAAATATAAAAAATATGTATATAAATTAAAAAACCTATAAAATTTTAAAAAGATGAAAATTCAAAAAAAATCCAAGAGTAGTTTGCTTCGAGTTTCCTTCTTTCTAGTCTTTGATTTTTCATTGATTAAATAACCTTTACTTAATAATTGTTGCCTCCTTGAGTTCGATCATCTGAGCTATACCATGTTAATTAATAAATAGTAAAAATACATTTTCTTTTTTTCTTTGATTTGGATTACATAAAAATTGTTTGACTCGATTGGTTTTTTCTTTGGTTAACGACACTTTCTTCGTTAAATTTCTTAACCCAAAAGAAATTGGATGATCACTAACTTATAAGAAAGTAGGACCACAATAGAAATATAACCCAAGCTTCGTGGGTAGTTTGTGGTCTTGGTCCGAGTGAGACCTTACACTATGACTCTAAGACAAGAAGAATGTTTTAAGGTTGGGGTGCTTCCATAGGCAAGTGGTGGGGTATAATGCAACTGAGTACCCAACACATCCACTAGCTTTTCTTAACCATATGTAGTTCTTATTACCAATTCAATTCTCATCCTGCGAATCATCGCCAACCGTCCAAGTCCACATTCCATCGATAAAGTTCCTGATGGAAGGACATGATATGATTCAATACATTTGATCTTGGATAATCATTAATAATTGTGTAGTTTTATAGCTTTTTATTTCATAATCTCGACGTCTTTCCTCACATAAGTGAATTCGGGTACTTATACATGGCACCAACACCTGTAAGTACCTAGAAGTCACATTGGTAAAGAAAGATGAGCTTGGATTGTAGTTTAATACTGCTTAGGGACACTACTCACACCCCTTGTTAGTAACACACAATTTCAGGATGTGTCACATAGAGCCCGTAGTCCTCATAGCCAAGCGGAGAACACAAAGAACACAATGCGCAACATAAAGTACAAGGGTGCATAATCGCGGGCACATATGCTCAACGTCATGGGGGGAAATCACTAAGATGCCAAAAGGAGCGCTAAGTAGCACACACAACACACAATGAGCTAAAGCAGCATTAATCTCTTGATCGGGTTGTTACAGTTGTCCAAGTTTCTATCCGAACTTTTAAGGAGGCATGCTTCTCCTTAAAGGATTACTTTCTTTATTATTGTGTAAGCTTACGATTTTGACTTCTTCTTTGTCATATGATGTAGCACTAAGTTATTGACTAACTTTTACAGCTTCATAATGCTCACTAAGGCGACTCATGATACAAAATCGTATAGACCAACTAATATATTTAAATCAGTAAGGCATAATTGATGTTGGCTTCAAGTTGTAATAGCCGAACAATTTAGGCATATCAGTGGCATCAAGTTCTGATAGTTGAACAATTTAGGCATAGCATGTTTCCTTCTTCAAACATGAACTACACAACAACCAACTTGCCTAGGTAAAATTATGAAACACAAATGTCCATTGCAAGCTTTATTCAACCACTATACCAGTCCCTATCAAATGCCTCCATCACAAGATCCAATGCTTCTCTAAGGTTACGGTAGAGAAATGAGCAAACTTCAACAAGTCCGAGCAAATAGGTGTGCTCTTTGGAAAGATGTTTTCATAGGAGATGTTAATTGGACTAATTACTTGCTATAAAATATCAGTAGCAAGTCCTCTTAACTTCAATGCCCCATATATTTCTTTAGTCCTGCATCACATTCCTCCTGCAATTCAACATACCAAGCATTTATATCCACCTTACATCACATTCCTTCCAATCAATCAACGTTCGAGAGTGATATGTGGGTCTAATAACTTAAAATGACTTGTCAATGTCTTGTAGGTGCAGCTACAACCAATACAGTGAAGGGTAGGTATTGATGATCATTACATTCATTGAAATGATAAATGGGGCCAAATGATAAATGGGATCAAATCTGAATAGTCACTCGATTACCGATTAATTCTTAGTCATTTCAGTGAATAAATATTTTTAGAAACATCCAATGATGAAAATAAAGATAGGCACACATCAAAGATATGTGAAGTACAATTTAGAGCAATAACAAAGGTCATCCATTGCATGCCCAAAAGACCATGATAGAAGTCAAGGACAGAACCTGTTACAAGAATCCAATGAAGACAAAGACGACATGACATGGGCCAACATGTGATCTGGTTTGTTGGATTTTTTTAAAAATATTTACTAAATTAATATGTATTAAATAAATAGACATGGGAATAAAAAATATTAAATTTTGTACATAAATAGGCACTCGAGGTACCAATTTGGGAGGAAAGCCTAAAATGGCACCTTTAAATGCCGATTTGGAGGGAGTTTTTGCACCTCTCCAATAATTTTGCATCTGCATCACATTCCAAAAGTTATTAATATAAATGACCTCTCTATTTGTACCGATAAAAGAAACTGCATTTCATGTATTCTTTTGCTTAATACATTGATTTTCATATTCCTTATTAAAAATTAATTAATTTTTAATTTTTAAATTGCGATAACGGAAATTAGCATTTTGACTTTAGATTGATACACATTACATCCTATCATAGGGATGCAATTGAGTGCACGCATACCCATATTTTTGGCGGGATACAAGTACATAATTTTTATTTTGACGAATACGAGCAGAAAAAATAGTATGGATTTGAATTATTTTTTGTTATACAAATAATTCTGGATATATAGCACCGCAAATTGGTTTAGATGAAAGGACTAAACAAGCTTTTTGGGAGGATTTGGATAAGAGTCTACAAGGAATCCCACAAAGAGAGATGATTTGCATCGGTGGAGATCTTAATGGACATGTGGGAAAAGATATTTCAGGGATGCTTGTGTTCATGGAGGACATGGTTTTGCAGATAGAAATGAAGAGGGAAAAGTCATCCTGGATGTTGCAACGGCATATGAAGCAAACACTCTCTTCAAGAAGAGGGAGAAACATTTAATTCCTTATAAAAGTAGACCAACTAGAACACAGATAGATTGCTTTGCGTTGAGGAGAAAGATAGACTGTGTTGTAAAGATTGTAAAGTAATCCCAGGAGAGAGTTTGACAACCCAACATCGTTTGTTAGTCTTGGATGTATAAATGAAAGGTTGATAAAGAAAAGGAGGGTTTCTAAGATAACTAGAACTAGATGGTGAAATCTTCCACTGAAGCAAGCGAGCTTCAGGGAGAAGGTTTTAGAAGACTTATCTTGGGATTGTAGCGGTAGTGCAAACGAGATGTGGGAGGTAGTAGCATCTTGTATCCAAAAGGTAGCCAAAGAGATGCTAGGCGAGTCAAAGGGAGGAGCTCCATGTCAAAAGGAGGCTTGGTGGTGGAGTGAAGGGGTGCAAGAGAAGCTAAAAATAAAAAGAGCTTGCTTTAAAAGTATGTCTAAGGATAGAACAGAGGAAACAATCACAAACTACAAAATAGCGAAGAAGGAAGCAAAGAAGGCCGTAAGCGAAGCTAAGTCAAAAGCTTATAAAGTTTTGTATAAAAATCTCGACTTTAAGGAGGGCCAGAAGGATATATTCCGGTTGGCCAAAGTAAGAGAAAGAAAAACCAAAGACCTTTCTCAAGTGAGATGCATTAAGGACGAGGAAGGTCATGTGCTTGTTACTCAGAAGGATATAAAGACTAGATGGGAGTAGTACTTCCATAAACTTTTCATTGGGGAAGGAAATAGAGATATCACTTTGGGTGATCTAGCTTGTAGTAGAAGTTACTTGAATCGTGCATGCTATAGACGGATACAAAGAAAGGAAGTAGAGGAGGCTTTGAAGGTTATGAGACCTGAAAAAGGTGTAAGACCGGATGACATCCCTGTATAAGTATGGAGAGTTTTAGGTGAGCGTGATTTGACTTGGCTTACAAATCTATTCGATGTTATTTGGCGAATCAAGAAAATGTCTGAAGATTGGAGGAGGATTATCGTGGTGCCTCAAATTATAGAGTTATCAAGCTGATGTGTCATACTATGAAAATTTGGGAACGTGTGATTGAAAGAAAGTTGAGGCAAATTTCCAATGTAAAAGAAAACCAATTCGGATTCATGCCAGGTCTCTCAACGACTGAAGCCATCCATTTGCTGAGGAGAACAATGGAGATTTATAGAGCTAAAAGGAAGAACCTCCACATGATCTTTATTGATTTGGAGAAGCCTTATGATTCTGTCCCACGAGAGATATTGTGGAGAGTGTTGGAGAAGAGACAAATACATGTCCTATACATTAACTTCATAAAGGACATGTATCATAGGGCTTTATCTTGTGTAAGGATCCCGTCTGGGAAGACTGGATATTTTGACATCAACATTGGTTTACATCAAGGTTCTGCTTTGAGTCCATTTCTTTTTACTTTGATCATGGACGAGTTGACCAGTCACATTTAGGATGAGTTACCTTGGCGTATGTTATTTGCCGATGATATTGTGTTAATCGACGAGACTAGAGATGGAGTAAATGAGAAGCTTGAGATCTGGAGACATGAGTTGGAGACTAAAGGATTTCGTATAAGTAGGGCTAAGATGGAATATATGGAGCGCACCTTTGATGGAAGCAGTAGTGAAGGAATCGAGGTGAAGATTGGTGACGATAACATTCAGAAGAGAGATTCCTTTAGATATATGGGATCTATTCTGTAACATGATGGGGAAATTGATGGAGATGTTACTAACAGGATAAATGCAGGTTGGCTAAAGTGGAGAGGAGCCTCTGCTGTTCTCTGTGATAAGAAAATTCCTTTAAAGATTAAAGGAAAGTTTTACAAAGCAACCGTGAGACCTGCTATGCTTTATGGATCTGAATATTAGCCTGTGAACCATAGACATGTGCAGAGAATGAATGTAGCAGAAATTAAAATGCTAAGGTGGATGTGTGGACACACACGTAAAGATCGGATTCGGAATGATGCAATCAGAAAGAAAGTTGGTGTAGCTCCGATCAAGGATAAGATGCGAGAAAATCGCTTAAGATGGTTTGGACATTTGCAAAGAAGATCAGCTGATGCACCAGTTAGGAGATGCGAGTGTTGGGATGTTGAGCCAACTAAGAAAGGACGATGACGACCCAAGAAGTGTTGGAAAGAGACCATACGAAGGGATCTTAGTTTTGTGGATATAAGCCCGGGATTGGCCCAAGATAGATCTGAATGGAGGCGAAGAATCCACGTAGCCGAGCCTACTTAATTGTGGGAAAAGGCTTTGTTGTTGTTATATATATATATTGATATGTATTGTTGTTTTTATCGGTAGAAGTATTTAACTCTTATTTTTAAAAAATATAAATACATAAAGTAATATGGGTTTGAATTTTTTTTGCATGTATCGATATAAATACAAATAGCGCTTTCCTTTTTTATAACAATAGGATTGTATAATTTGTATGCGTTTGATATCATTTTCATTTTTCTGTCAAAATATGTATAAATATGGATATCGTTTTCATTTTTTAGATAGAGAAATAGAAATAAGTATTGGTTGTATGCATGTTTATGAGTACTTGTCCTTTCATAGTGATGCTATTAGATAATTTATATTTATGTCATTTAAGATACGAATATGTATAAAGAAATTACTTTTACTTTATAGACATAAACATGAATATTGATATCATTTTTATTTTTTCGAGATATGTATCGGATATTGAAAATCAATGTATCGATCTAAAATAATATATTGAAATGTAGAACATTTTAGTAGTATAAATGGGAGGGTCATTTATATTAATAAATTTTGAAATGGGATAGAGATGCAAAATGGGTGGAGAGAAATACAAAAACTCTGCCCAGATTGACACTTGAGGTGTCGTTTTGGGCTTTCCTCCCAAATCGGCTATAAATTGTTTTTATTTTTTATTTGCATGCCTATTTATTTAATTAAGATTAAATTAGTATTTATTTTTAGAAAAATTCTTTGATCATTTCATGGATCTTGTACATTGTGAGAGCCATGTGCACTAGATATGCTTTACTTTCGAATAACCCATGTTCGATCTTTGAATCCAACCACAATCATGTATCGACACTATAGGTACTATGCAAACTAATTGTGCATATTTTGCTTGAACCTTGTGTGTTACGGGTAATCCCATTGTGTTGGATTATTTTTTTAGTCCAGACTCCAAACTCGCAACATTTACCTCACCAACTTGTCAGTAAATATGTCACATTTCTCTTGCACTTAGTCCAGAGACATACAAAATTCTATTTGCACTAGGTCTTAAAAAACCCTTTTCTTTGTGTCACGTAGAAAATCCAAGTAATAGATCACCGTCTTGATCTAATGCTATGCGCAACACCTTATCAGACTCCATGTGATAAGAGCTCTGAAGGCAACAATTCCTTGGTAAAGCATCTTTCATTATAATCTGTCAGAGGACACAATGCTTCTGGAGGAATGCCAATTTTCATATAGATAAATACATCCACATTTTTAGTTTTACAACTAGGCTTGACTCTTGATGAACCAAAATCCCATCTTTAAGAATATTAAATTGTAGTATAGGAGATGGAAATCATATTAACAAAAATCACGAGTTTTGAATATTATGGAGTATTTAATTCTTGGTAAGTATACCAAGGTCGAACTTAGGGACACACGCTTTCTCATCGATTACTCATTTAATAAATACTTCAAACAAGAGATTACTTAACCTACCTAGGTCAACCATGCAAAACAAGGCATAAGACAAATAGTGCAGTCAAAATAGCACAATGAAGCACAATGAGGAGGCAACACTATGATGCATGCAAACCAATAATCATGCAACCAATAATGCATAACATTAATAATACAATTCAGACTGATAAAATAATGCAAAGCTGAACAATGAAGGTGCAAGCACATAGTCATGTGAAAATGGAATGTAGAACATAATGCACTTTTTATTAGAATTTCATGCAAGTTAAATTAAGTGATACACAACATGATGAGATGCAATGCAAACATTTATACATGAATAAAGATGCCCCTAACTGATCAAGTAATTAAGCAATAAAATTAGAATCAATATCATGTGGTAATTAATATATTAAAATAAATCCAAGTTCAATTAATTACATTTAAATAATTAATCGAATTACACTATACATCTCAAAATTATCATGATGTTTTATGTGTCAAAAATGAAATTACAGAAATTGAAGTTCAAATGCTCAAGATATAGGCAAAAAGGTCCATGATCATAGATACAACTAAAAACATAAAAATAAATAGAGAAAACTTCACAAACATGCCCTTTGAGGGCATTTTCGTAATATTCAAATTCCCGGAGGGCTTTTGTGTAATTTTCCCAGTGCACCATAGGCGATTGGACCTATTTGTAAATTTATAGAAGATCTGGGTTGCGACTGCAATTTCACCCGCCCTCGCGTACCTTGCACACACATAGAGGTCCGAATTGGTCCGGCTCGGTGCAGGTGGCTCGAGCCATGTAGGTGGCCTGAGTAGCTTCAGAATGCACTCAGTTCCACCGAGCCATGAGGTTCGTAGCGAAGGATAGGGCTTCATCTAGTGACGTCTGATCTTGGGGATCGGACGGTGCCTGTAGTGTGTGGTTGTCTCCTCCTCCACCCTCACCAGGAGGCGAAGGCTGTGCTCCGGTGACCCCTCCTCATCTCCTCCTTACTCTGTCGCGAGGTCTGGCATATGATTCGTAAGAGGTCGATGAAGCTCATGAGATGCTGACAGAGGCGATATAATGGGGGCTCGCCAGAGAGCTTGCTCTAGAACGAAACATGTTGCAAAGCTTCGATCATTGACAATGGGACATGCAAAAAGGGGTAAGAGTATAGCTGAAGCGTGCGTGCGTGGAGTGGAGGACCATGGAGGCGAAGAAGGTGGAGGTCTAGGTGGTTCCTCCGACGGGAAGATGAAGGAAATGGGCTGAGGTGGGAGGAGGTTCTGGAAGAGGGAGCAGGTGAGTGGAAACCGAAGTGTGAGTACCTAATGTGTGGCGAATGTATTAAAATGCTCAAAAGAAGGTAGGAGTGTGCATAGAAGCCTAATTAATATGGAGAACATAGAAGAAAACCATGAATAAGATCATACATGGGGGTTGAAGATAGCACATGTGGAGGAGTTGGCTTGTGTTGAGGCTCGAGTCGAACCTTCGATCCTCGTTGGATTCTCTCAGCCAAGAAGGACAACTCGAACGAGAGAGGCCATGACATGGACATGAGGCCATGGGTCTCACCGGGTGCCGACCCTCATCTTCTCACTATCATTCCTCCACCTCCCTATCACGGAGGGAAGGAGAATGCTAGGGGATTGACTCTTGATTGGTGGATAGGGGTTCGCGAAGCTGGAGGAGGTGGTGGTCGGTTACAGGAGGTAGTATGCGAGGTTATTAACAGTTTCCATCTGCGCTAGGGATTAAGTCGTATGGGTTTTAGGAATGCACGTGATGGAGTGGCATTAGGGCTTTGACAGGGTGGAGTTAGATCGTGGAGAGGATGGTTAAGGTGGTGGTCGTAAATGGAAGAAGGAGAGATGTGGTGAGGTGTAACATACATAGGGTACGGTTTACAGAGGTAGATGATGAGTCGCAGGTCATTGGATATGGAGATACAACGGTCCACATAGAGGCGCAAACGGACGAAGGTGATGCTCTGATCAAATCAGATCAGAGGGAGGGGGTTGAGGCGTAGATGAACGGCCCAAACACGTATATTAGAAGGGATCTGAAAGCGGAGAGTGAAGTGAGTACGTGCGACCAAAATCAGATCCATCAGGAGGAAATGAACGACAAAGGAGTAATGTGTGTGGGGAAGAAAGTCTGGGTCGTGTATCTGCTCCTCGGAGCGCCACGTGGCTCGATGACAAATTAGAAAAAAGAAAAATAAAATCCAAAAAGAAATATGTACAAGTTGATTTAGAAAAAAAGCACAAACATGAAAGTTGTAGATCTCAATGAGATCTACAAGTTTCATGTAGAACAAAAAACAAAAGAAAACATGTATATAAACATACATTTTTGTAAGCATTTTTAACGATTTTAAAAACACTTATTTTAATTCTTTTTTAGATTTGTAGTATTTTGAATGTATATTTAATGTTAAAACAAAGGTGTAGAATTTTTATCTAATTTTCAAGGATTTCTGATATTTAAGAATATAAAATAAATAAAGGAAATAAAATAGTATACATTATATATAGTAATCAGGGTTAGTTGTGAACTGGGGTCAGTTTGTTAATTAGGGATAATTAATGATGGATTTTATTGAAAAATCTAAGAAAGGAGGATAATAAATAAGAAGTACGATGATATATCATATATTCATCAACCCCCTATACTTAGGCTTAAAATAGCCTAAGGGTTCGTTTGGTTGCAGGGTTGGGCAGGGTTGGGTTGGGTTGGGTTGGAACTATTCACAGGGGAACTCCCTCCTCACAGTTTACTATTCACCCAGCCCTGTGAATAATACTCAACCCTGCCCAACCCTGCAACCAAACGAACCCTAAGTGTAGGATTGAAGTACTAAGCGACATGGTACGAAAGAATATAAGAGAACAACTAAGAGAACAAGCACCCCTATACTTAGGCCAAGAACAATCTAAGTACGGAGAAGAAATAGAACAAGGTAAGGGACTAAGGAGAGGACTAAAGAATCCTAAAGGATATACAAAAGTAAGGTTTCGATTCTCCCGTATACTTAGGCTTTAAATTACCTAAGGAGTAGGTATCTTGAGAAGGAGAACCAAAACTCTAGAAGAATAGAATAAATCATGTGTTGAGTGAAAGTGAAAAAGAATGTGAATATGCTAGTTATCGAATCTGCTCTAATCTGGATTTTCAAGCTGTAATTTCTTTTAGAGTATTATGAAGTGTCCGCAAGGTAATCACTCGGCATGAAGTCAACCATCTCCTTGGACTATCCATTCTTTAGATTCAAAGAAATGCTTCAACAATTGTCTTTTAACCAAGAAAGAACTTACACCATCTGTGAGATCAGCTATCTGTACACTTCCATTGTAGTGCGCTTCCTTCACTATATAGAGGCACATCCACTTTAACTTAAGTTCTTCTTTGAAGATCTTCAACTTGGCGTTAAATAATCATACCTTCTATCCGGGGACAAAGTTCTTGCACCTAATGTGCAGGTCATGCCACTTCTTAACTTTGTCCTTGTAGATCAATCTGTTATCATGTGCTCTATTTCGGATTTCCACAAGCTCATGAGGTTCATGTCACGGTAAAGTTTCCCTACGTGACAATTCCATACTTGCTTAATTGCTCACTCAGATTTGTGAATTAACTCAGCGAGAAAATGACATGGCTTGTCATAAATCATCCTAGAAGATGAAGTACCAAGTGTAGTCTTGTTGGCCATCATGTAGGCCCACAGAACTTGGTCCAGTAGCTGATCTCAATTCTTCCTATTAGGATGAATTAGCTTCTAAAGAATACTATTCACCTCTCTATTTTAAACCTCAGTCGTGTCGTTCGACCGTGGGTGATAAGTCTGGTAACTTTGTACACAAACTTGTAATCCTTAGCTAAAGATTTCATCTCACAGTTCACAAAGTGGCCACCCCCATCTGAAATCAAAACTTTAGGAACCCCGAATCTAGCAATAATATGGTCCTTCACAAACTTATAGACAATCATACTGTCAGGCAGCGGCTTAGGTTGGAATAGCCTCCACCAATCTTGAAAGATAGTATATTGCCAACAAAATGTACTCAAATCCATGGTTGTTGGGAATGAGTCCCATAAAATCTATGCTCCATGCATCAAAAACATCATACAAAAATATGATTGCATGGGAATGAGACACGTCATGAGATAATAAATTAAAACAATGATGATAGATCAGAGATTTATCAGTGGTCCAGTGGGAAGGAGACACATGCAACTTTGATCATGATGTTGACCATGCATGAAAATGGAAGAAAAATAGAAAAGCAATGATGAATGAACTCATTAAAATGGTTAAAATGAAATATGTGGTACTAAATGCAATCTACAATGACCGTGAAAAGATTTACGTGCAAAGGAACTCATGTGTTGCAAGTTATGATTTTTTATTAATATTTTATGAATATAAAATACCACCTTTTCGAAGAATATGTGTTTTTTTGTTTTCCATAAATGACTCATGTATAATAAAATTATATGTAATGCAAAATGATGAGTGGGATGTGAATGTAATTTTTATGAGTTAAGAAAATGCTAGAACAAATTAGTGAAGCTAATTACGTACATATAAATTTGGTCAAATATACACAGTCAGAAACATTCTCTTTCATAGCTCTTATGGTATTTTTGGATTTACATTATTAGTTAGATAACGAGATGAAATTTAAAAAAGAAAGAAAATGAATTATGTGCATGAAATGGTGCGATGAAGTTAGATGTTTTTATACATTGCATGTTTTGGTCCCAAAATTCAATTTTTGCAAATGAACTCCAATTCCTCTGAATTTAGTTTTGTTTTGTAGATAAGTTAATGATAATCAATTCAACGACGAGTTCGATCAATTCAGATATTATACGAGAAAGATATTTAACTTCATGGCTTTTTGATTTGAAAATCAAGGATTGGGTTTTTGCAATTTTTTCAAATCGACATTTTTTTTGGTATTTTTCATGTATCGAAGTTAGTAATATCTACATAATGGAGTTAGTTTTATGTGATTTGGAATTAGTATGAGTTTGGCGAATGTATACAAGTGAATATGAATGCAATATAAAAATGATAATTTATGCAAATTATTTAAAAATGCATGAATGCTACTTATGAATTACAAACACCTAAATGCACTTAATTACTCAGATGGAACTGTATTTTCATCCAATTAAAGTGGTGAATCACACGTTCATCACCTTCCAACTTCAAGAATTGACAAGCAAGGACCATTGTATAGATATTTTCACATAGCACCAACCAGGTCTGCATATTTGCATAACTACCCCTACAAGGTTAAGTTTCTACTTCATTTTAGTATTTTTTATTACTATACCCTTTATATATATATATATATATATATATATATATATATGTATGTATGTATCTTGAGCACAATTTGTCCATTTTTCTTGATTTTCTAACCATATAATAGTTCTTTTAACACTCTCTAATTTGACATATTATAAACATTTACCGGGAGTTTATGAATTATCTATTATTTTTTAGTGGAACATAGATTTGGAGAGTGTTTATTTTATAAATCAGAAAATTACGCAAAAAAGTCCTTGAGAAGCTCCGTAATAATTTTTTGGCATACCATTTACTGAATTTCATCGAACCATGTGCTTTGCATAAATCATTTTGTGAAATCATGATTCGATTTTTTATTAGATCATATTGCTATAATTTTTGAAAACAAAATAACCGTGTGAAACTCGACTTGATATATCAGTAGTGATTTTTTAGAATTTCTAGATAATATTGCTTGGTTTAAAAATTACGGAACATTAAATCCAGACTATTCTTGTCCATACTAAATCAAAAAATTCTAAAAAATATAGTAACTTCATTTTATCATATATTTCATGCTTTGTTTTAGTCTTGAAAAATATCTATTTTCATTCATTAGACTGAAAAGGGCTAAAAATATTAACATTGCATATTTAATCAATTTTGCATCAAAAAAATCTACAAAAAAATATTTTTTGCATTTCTCATGCATTGGTTTTAAGAGAGAAATATTGGTTTGGGTTTGGAACTTAAATTGACATAAAAGTGAACGGAAAAAACGTTGTAATTGTCATAAACTGTAGTTTCTTTTCTCATTTTCATATGAAAACAAATAAGAATAATGTGAAATAAAAGTTGAAAATAAAAAATACAAAAAACTATTTTAAAAACCTAAATGCTATGTTGTCTAAAGTGAGAAAAAAAACTCAGATTTTTCCTCATTGAGTTCAACCTTGGAACTTGCCCAAGTAAACTAAACAAATTACCACATCAAGTGATTTCTGATTTTTATGTACTTTTAATTAGTCTCTTTCTACTCGTGCTACGTTAATTCAACATAATTAAAAAGGTTAAGAAGCGAGGTCTTCAAAACGATTTAATGGCAAGAATGACTTCACATTGTGTCAGTAGCAGGTAAAGAAAATACTTACGTTAGAGGGACTCGTGAAAACTCTCCAAATAGCATACAAGTCAAAAAAAGATGAAAAGGGAGGAGTGAAAGGAGTTGAGGGATTTTGAGAGTGACACAAATATTATTTGGAAGACAACACTTCTTCGTGAAATCATCGAACTAGATGTTTTAGAGGATGTATGAAGCTTGGTAGATTGTATAAGTCTAAAAGTGTAAATAATTAATTATTAAAGAATAAGTTGTATAATCTAAAGATCATCGATGGTGCAAAGTTGGAAGCGGGCTCGGATGAATTCAACAAGATTTTGAAAAACATACTCCCACTTGAGTAGAAGAAAAAGATAGGAGAGCATCTCTTGAAGGCGGAAGACACAAGGCGCTTATCATCATGAGTTCTCTTCCATTTTCTTTTGATCATATTATGACAAGGTTTCTTTATAGCAATGAGACCATCGCTTCACATGTTGGCGACTAAGAGCATACATCTAAATCTAGGGTGATGCGATTCATAGGATGATCCAAGTCACGAGGTTTAATCAACTAATTCTATCATTAAAAGAAGAATCACGAGATTGCTGATTATATGGTACATGAGAAGGAGAAAGGAAGGAAAAAAGTCTTCGATTTAGACTCAAATCATGAGTATTCTACAACATTATACATCAGGAGACTTGTTAACATGGTCAAGAGAGGGGAGATAGATTCAGGATGGTTCTTGACTCATCATATTTAAATGTGCTCGTCCATGGAGCGATTCAATGCATACTAGTCATGAAAATGATGACATGATTAGGATGGCAGGTGGATAGGTTTATCGTATTAGAGGATTTGGAAAGTTCAATTTCACATGTTTACGAGACAAGTTCTGAGAGATGCTATACATGTACCCCCAACAAAGATGAATCCTATTCACTAGGAATAATCAAGTCACAATAATATCGAGTCACCATAGGAGGGGGGATTCTGAGAGCAGGGTATGGATCATGCATTGTTATGCGAGGAATGAGGACATCAAACATGGTGCAGATGCTTGAGGAAAGGATCATAATAAGTGATGGAGCTCCAATTATTCCCAAGACGAGCAATACGACAAGAAATCAACAAGATATCGATATTTCTGTGGCAGAAGTGCATAATAAGGAAAATCGGGTGTGGTTCTCTTACTAGAGTACAATGATATAATTTATAGTCATGAGAGATGCACGGTGCCACGTCAGAATGCAGAACACTAGAACGTGCAAACATGCTCAGGAGGAAGCACATCAAGGGGACCTGATGACTGGTGCGACATCCGGAGGGTTGGCAAGTTACAAGAGGAGCTTGACCTTGCAAATAATGAAGATGGTCCATTGAAGAATTATAATGATGTGAAGATCATGGTGGAATTCAACTCAATGAGAAGACTATTGAGATTGAAAAAAAATGATATTTACATGGCAAATATGGATTATATATTTATGAACTTGATTCGATGGAGATTGATTAAATTTTGAATGTTATGTTTTTGATTGACATCTCAATCAATCGTGTTAATCAATTTAAAATTGGATTTTAACCTATACAAAGGAGGACGAGACATGTCATGAAGCTATAACCACAACAAGAGAGACACAAAAATAAAGAGAGGGAGAATAAGGGAACGGATAAAGTTGTACTTGCTCTTCTTAATAAAATATTGTCCTATTCTGTGATTATAAGAGGTGACCGCTCATCATAATGCAGAGTAATTCATGGTAATTAATCACCATCCATTAAACTCAACCTTATTTATAGCCACCATTTAATTATTTTCTGAGATAAGTAACAACAAATGATAATTACTGCGAGGAATACAACGTGAACGTAAGATGGGTAATAATCATGTTTTAAACGGATAACAACAAGATGAAATGAAGAAAAAATAACAACACAAGAGTTTACATTCTTACCTTTTAGGTGTCGTTCAGCACACGGGGTTTACCCCCCTTACCCTATTCTTTCTCATTCCTATGTGAGCCCCACTTTATATTTTTTTTAAAAATTAAATAAATCAATTCTCCATCATCAATTCCATCAAAAAAATAATATTATACCATCATATCATATAAAACTTATAAACTACTCCACTTTTACTCACTTTTCAAACTTCAATACAATCACATCACAATAACTAACTGTTCAGTTTTTCAAACTTCAATACAATCATATCACGATAAATCTACTTCTAATACTCCTCCAATTTATCCCTCTAATCAAATGTCAAAACAAAAAAAATATATTACCTTTTGTCAATTTAACCCATCTTAACCCACGTGTACCAAACACCCTTAATAATTGCAGCTCATATGGACGATTACTGGTTAAAGCCTCGGTCGGTATAATGGACGACGATAACCAGCGTGGAATCTCCACAAGCGGTAACGACGCACTCGAAGAACAGCGATAAAGTAGCCATGTGATAATCCCACCTATTTATATCCACTTGTTTATTTTTGACGTGACATTTGGCCATTTCCTCCCATCATTCCCAATCATCCGCACTGTTCTCATTATTCAACACAGTGCCCAACTTGCTCCCCTCGGCGCCATCTGCTATTATTAATAATGGGAAACGATGTGATGTGGTGGTGGTGCTGGGGATGTTGGTGGAAGCGGAGGCCTTCTCTTTGGCGCCATCTGCTGCCACACCCGCCCTCCCGTACCCTCCCGCGCTCGCCGCCATCTAGGGTTAGGGTTAGGTTTCGTCGCTCCTGTACCATCTACCACCGATCAAGCCCTTGCTTTCCATGATCCTCACAGGCAATCGCGCCTTTCTCCGCCTGATCGCCTCGCGCAGATGTGAAACCTGACCGATCGATCGAAATCTGCGGCGATGGAATGGGGGGATCCGAAGCCTCCGCCGCAGTGGGACTGGGACGGCCTGGCGGCGTTCGATCCGAAGAACATGATCCAGTCGCAGCCGCCGCTTGAGTTCTGGGGGCTCGAGAGCGGTCCTCTGTACTCGCCTGATCATCTGGGGCATGGGTACTCGTCCAAGAGCTCGATATCGGCCTCTACCGAGAGCGTGAGGGAGCTGGTGCGTACGGAGGGAACGAAAGAGTTGGCGAAGGTGGAGGAAAGCAGCGGGGGGTCGTCGGAGGCTGTGGTATCGGTGTGCTCGGGATCGGTTGACCCGCCGATCGGGTTGAAGCTTGGAAAGAGGACGTATTTCGAGGATCTGAGTGCGGGATCGGAGGCGAAGACGTCGGGAGTGTTGACGGTACCGCCTCGGTCGGCATCCACACTGGCAAAGAAGAAGGCAAGGGCGTCACAGAAAGGTTCGCAAGTCACACGGTGTCAGGTGGAAGGGTGTAATTTGGATCTCACTGGTGCCAAAGAGTATCATAAGAAGCATAAGGTTTGCGACAGCCATTCCAAGAGCCCCCGGGTGGTTGTCTTGGGTAGGGAGAAGCGATTTTGTCAGCAATGCAGCAGGTTTGATCTCCATACCTCGGTGATTGTGTCATTCCGTTAGGTGGAAGAAGCTGTTTGGGTTATCGAGCCAGATGTTCATGCGTGAGGAAACATATGTGCATAGCGTATTTTTTTTTATCAAATCACCGACATTATTCTCCACCAAATAGCTGTCTTGTATGAGGAAGCTACCGTATCAGTTCTTCCTGTAATCCAGTGTTGTATAAAATAGTGATATAAAATTTGTCGTTTACGTGGTTTTGAAGGTGTACATCATATAGTTATCTGATGCCAAATACTGCATACATTTGCAACGGAGCATGCCATTTCTTAATTTCATTATTTGTGTTGATTGCGGCATCTTATCCTGCTACTGCCACAGTGTTCGCTTCATGACAAGATCCAATGTTCAATAGCTATTATCTGGATGCAACGTAGTTTACCCTTGTTGTGTTAGTTTCTTTTTGCAAGTGGTTGAGCTTCTTTCATAAATTTATTGGTGACATCCATCATTTAACTCTACCTCAGGTTCCATGATCTGTCAGAGTTCGATCAGAAAAAGCGAAGTTGCCGTAGACGCTTATCTGATCACAATGCACGGCGCCGGAAGCCACCTCCGGAGATGATCTCCTTTACTTCTGCAAGATCTTCTTCATTATTTTATGGTATATTATCTGCCCTTCCCAACTTTTCATATTTGTTCTAATTATTGCTAACAGCAAGCATGCGCAATGTTTGAGATTGTTTCGAGTAAGGTCGGTTATTTTGTTTACTAATATCTATATTTACCAAGAAAGAATTACATGTAAATGTCGCTCCTATCCTATTACATCACACCTGAATTATTTTTGGCATTGGTTATTTTCTGTTGTATGTGCTGGGAATAACCTTATCGAACACATTTACTTTTATTGTCCTTTCTTCTCATTATAGAATCCATTGTTTTGAAGTTTTTCAAGCCACACACATCTTTTCCCTGTTCACTTTGTTCATTCTGGTGTATATAAACTTTGTTAGATAACTTATTATATATATATATATAACTCAAAAAAATATGGTAAAACTTCATCTGATGTTGATGCATTGGAACTTAAACAGATGATCCACACCAGATAAATTTTCTATGGAACAGAAGCCCCTTTTCTTATCCAGGATCAAATGCATCTAACACTTGGGGAAGCTCTTCAGAGTTCAGAGCACCACCAGCAGGAGACTTTTCCATAAGGTCAGAAAAACTGGGTGTTGCCAGTGGTGCTCAACGATGTCTTCCAAATAATGAATTGTCACTTCCTTCTTCTGTCATCCAACATGACATAGACAGGCTGTTGCCTTCTAAAGGCACTGCCATCGAAATTGTTAGCAAAGGTAATGATTGCACTGTCCCTTTTTTTGAAATTCAATGATTGTAGTATTGTGCAGTTAGCTTATCTATTCATCTTCCAGATGCTTTAAAGATATTAATCTATCACAACCGGTTGATAAGTTCTTTAAGCATCAAAGCTCCTGCTTTGGCAAATATTTTCTTCTTCTTTGAGAAGACATTTGAGAGACATGCTGTCCATGCAATTCTTTTATGATTTTTCAAGAGTTCTCAATTCTGAGATTAGGCATGACAGAGGTTCTTTCGTATTTTATATTATGAACTGTTAACTTATTGATGCAAACATGATTTGGGGATGGGGGAAGGAAGAAGAATTTGTGATGACTTGATGAGATTTATTGGAGATGAGGGGATCAACTTTCACAACAAATATAGGGGGATGGATCATGGGATACACGGCGAGCTTGGTGACAACTCCAATTTTGAATTTTAATATAATCAATCTTTACAAAGCTAAATGCTCCTTGATACGGTGAAGGCAGGGGATTGAAGTTGCAAATAAGTAATAACAAATTAAAACAAATCAAATTAATTGATTATTTAAAAAGATCACTAATTTCGTTGCATTCAACTTATTTAATATCATATTTCTAGATCTACAATTCCTTGGTGTAAGCAATGGCACTTTCATATGAAGGATTGCATACGAAAAAAAATGAGCGGCAACGATCGGGTTCAAAGATGGGTTGATTCGATCGGCTAGCTGCCTAGAAAACCCAAAAGCAGTGGCATATATGGGTTCTCATCAGGGAAACCTATGTTCGGATGGAGAAGGCGACACACTTTATGTGCAACAGAAAAGCTCGAGGAGGCAACATCTTTTGATGTCGGTGGCCACACATTGTAATGGAGGCGATGGGGGAGATCCCTGAGCATATGGCGGTGATGAGATCAAGATTCTCCCAGGGGAACCCTAACCAAGTGATGGTATTGTTTGATGAGGCGGCAATGATACTGCAATGGAGAAGGAAGTCACCATGGGGATGGCATGAGATGGGTTCCCCATTGGGAACCCTAAACAACAACATCAAGAAGTCCCTAAATATCAAGAAGTGGGCTGACGCCCCCAATTGTCTTGAGGAGTTTTTGTTTAAATGATTTGTGTTTGTGATGGGACACATTTGGAAAATAAGGTACTGGAGCATTACCAAAAATAGAGGAAAAGAAGTTAAAATTTTTAAATGAAATTGAGAAGCCAGACAAAAATAGGATGGCTGAAAAATGATGAAAGTAGTGGTGGAACTGAAAATGTATTTCAGGCTCACATGGGCAGGAGCCTTTGGAAGATGGATTGATCTCTTTAAAAAAAAGAAAAAGGGATGTAATTTTTTAATAGTGCATCTCCTATAAGAATATGGAGTATTATTAGTAAAAAATTGGATATGGAATATATGGGAGTGTTGCATTTCCTATAAGATCACATGTGCGATCCTTTGATAGAGAGGTCTGTATACTCATGTGATGGGATCTTAGTCTAAATATGGATTGCGTATGACAGAAACCAATGAAAGGTTTGGTATGGAGAATCTATAGGGACTTCAAAGAAGGTACCCCTTTTTTTTAGCTGATGTATGAGAGATGTCCAGTCTGTGGCTCTTGTTAAGAGACACCCGTTCCAGTGGCTTCATGAAACAACTTACTGTTCAGATGTTCATATGGTGGCTGCACTCTCAGAGTCAGAGGTCTTCATTGGGGAGGCCCACTTTCAGACTTCCATATCCAAAACATTCAAAGAGCCCTGACAGAATTAGTCGCAGATTCCATAGAGCATAACATAAGCACTAGAAGATGTGATTGAGAACTTGAGTTTTACTTGAGTTGTGTACTCGGATTGTGTATTGAGTTTTGCACTTTCAAAGATGAGTACATGCTCCAGCTTGCAGGGGTGTTTTGAAAGAGTTTTGTTATGGTCTATTTGAGTAGCAATTATTTAGTCCCACATCGCGGAGTAGTCGAGCCGGGCTTGACTGTATTGGTGGGGATATATAGAGAGACTCACACCCCCTCTACTTTTTGAGAAAAACAAAACAGAAAACTCAGTCCTTTGGGGTTTCTTCGTGGTTTTTTCTTGTTGCTTGGGAATAGATTCCAAGTAAATCATGTTTGTTCTTGTCGTTGATTCCACATTTTTTTCCATAGTTATGTAAGTATCATACAGTGACATAAGTAATTAAAACTTTTACAATTTCAATTAAATATCGGGTTTTTTTTTACCATATCCACAATCTTTTTGTAGTAATTTCGAACTTCTGTGAGGAATTTTGGAGGGATTAGAATAAGTGAACTTGACGTGAGGAGATAAGAAGCACTCTAAACCATGTGAGGAGGGAAAAATAAAAGAATGGAGAAAGGAAATGGAGGGTCAGGAGAAGAAACAAAACAAAATTTAGAAGGGGATAGAAATATTTGCTCAGTTAAACTTGATTCTTCATTCAATTATGTCAACATTGCTTATGTATGGATGATTTTATGTCGAGTCAATTTCTTTCGAGAGGCTCTGAAATCAAACGGAGCATCATTATAGCGATAGATATGTTCTTTCAATTTGATTAAAAATACAAAAAAATGAAGAAAATGAAAAGATGATGAAATGTTCGTAACTTGTCTCGGGGTTGGGCTGCATTAATTCTCACTAGTTGAAAAAAACTGGTTTTTGGATAAGTCAATCTTTATATACGAGTCATTCAGAAATATATATATATATGTATATATATTTGTTGGTTGAATTTATAAGCTACTTGAGGTAATTCTATGCACATGTAACTCTTGGGGACCCTTGCATAAATTGCACATGTTTTGAATTGTCCTCAAAAGGGAGAGTATGGGGACATTGCTCTAATTTGGCCACTCTGCGTACATATAATGGAACCCAGAAGATGGCTCAAGGGAGAACCCGTTAGAGCTCCTTAATGACACAATGGCAATGGGATCCAATGGTGATGCAAATAAGAATTTGCAATGGTGAAAAAAAGGGAGGAAGAAGTGAAAAAACTTGTCGATTCGTAGGGATTTGGAGAAGAAGAAGCTTAGAGATCGCGTAGAGGGAGAAAAGAGTTGAGAGTGAGATAAATGAGATAAATCTCGATTTTTAATTTTAACTCTTTAATGAATGAACCCACTTAATGATCTAGTGGTAGTACAGTGTGTCTACCACACAAAAGATCAAGGTTCAAATCCCACTCTTGCAGTTGTTGCGTTAGGTAGTTGACAGCCAACGTAAAAAGTAGTCGAATCTTTCAACATGGATTTGAGCAAGAATCCATGTAGCTGACCCTATTTATAGTGGGATAAGGCTTAGTACATTTATTTTAATGAATGAAACATTGGACTACCATCCCCTTTATATAGGAGGGTCGAGGTTAAAAAAATAGAAAGATGATAAAAATCAAATAAAATTAAATCCTAATTTGGATTATAGATATCTCTAACCGACCAAGTAATTGATTCGAGACCACACGAGATCTCGTTATCGAAAATAAAATTGCAATGGACTCAATAAAATTTACTCAACACTAATTTAATTAACCTTTAATTACCAAACACGAAATTAAACACTAATTGATAAAATCAACATGACGAAAAATCTTAATTGAGCCCCAATTCATTGATCCTGACTGCATCAACTCTTTGACGCTTCAAAAAACTCATCTCCTGATGAGTGGCTTGATCTTCAAGTGCACTACCTGAAAATTCTTGTTGAATTCATTGAGTAATTTACTCCAATTTCGTGTCTTTTACTCAGTTCAACATTACGTTTGTAGTTCTTTTCGATTGGAGGGCGTATATGCAATTCTATTTTCACTTAAAATAACTTTACCTCTTGCTTTCTCTTTACTGTATCCCTTTTATAAAAGATTTTGGGGGTGGGGACTTGAGAGCATAATATTTCCAATTGATATTTGACCTATTCTTGAGTACAAGTAACCGATCAAAAGGGCTTCTCCTTCTCCTGCTAGGATTGGGGCTTTCCAACCCTAACGACGACGTCGAGATTGGAGAGATCGACGGGCGACGTGCGACATCAACGACATATAGGGGGCTAATCTTCGTTGGTGCATGGAGTTGCGCGGAGTCTGACGTGATTCGTGATGTTCGGTGTCCTCTCGTGGCGATATCGGGTGCTCCCATGCTCCCTAGTGTGCGTGACAAGGAGGAGCTAGGCTATTTTGGAGCTTGATTCGTTGTGTTGATAGGGGTTAGGGGAGGCGACAATGACACGAGGGAGGTTGCGGTTGGTGTGGAGGGGCAGTAGGGTCAGTGGTCGGGTAGCAAAGTAATGATAACACATTAAAGTTGCAGACATAACAAAATAAATTAAAGTTCTGATCTCAATTTCTCCTGCTTAATGTTTTTTTAAACATCTTCCAAATTGGTACTCTCATTCCCAACTAATGGATCGCTATTCATTGTTTTCCTGCAAATATTGAAGTTAACATGCGTATCCACATAATGGTCTAGTGGTAGTACAGTGTGTCTACCACACAAAAGACCAGGGGTTCAAATCCCACTCTCGCAGGGCCAGGGGTTGTGTTAGGTATTCGGTGACCAGCGTAAAAAACAGTCGAATCTTTCAACATGGATTTGAGCAAGAATCCATGTAGCCAACCCTACTTATAGTAGGATAGGGCTTAGCACATTTATTGAAGTTAACATTCAAGCAACCACAAAAATCATTCCAATTTATTTAACCACGTTACAATTTGCTTTCTAAAAAACCTTCTAATGTGTTTAACCCATGGCCTCAAATTTCAGCGAAATTCGATCGAATTTCTGTCGAATATCAATATCCAGTCGAAATCGAAATTCGATCGAAATGACCGAAATATGGGGGTCCTAGTACAAAAAATGATCGAAATGACTTCCGATCGAAATTCCACCGAAATTCCATCGAAATTCTGTTTTGGTCGATACCGAAATGGTGACCGAAACCGACATTTAGGGCCTTGGTTTAACCACTTTCCATTTCTTTAAAAAAAGATTTCTCTGACAATAACATTCCAATTTAGTTGCAGTTAGGGATGAAAACAAATGTGAATATATTCGTATTAGATCCGCTATCATATTTGTTTTACACATTTTGACATTTGTGTTCGTATTTATTTTAACATGGATGCAGATACGGATATCAATTTGACATTCGTTACTATTCGCATTCGTATTTGTATATTCGTTTCCGTACGTAAGTGTAGTGATAAATTTATTTCTAACTATGTGTAATACTATTTTATGATTGCATTCACCATTATTGATATAATTTTATGAAATTACTATATATGCTATATCTATTTTATGTGTAAACCATCCTAAACATGTATATTTTAGTTAATCTATTAAATATTTCTATTATTATTCGTATCTGATTCATATTCGTTTTACATCCATATCCGTTTTTAAGGATATGATAATACATTTTCACATCCGTCAATATTCGTATATGCATTCGTATTCATATTTTAAATTGGATAAGAATGTGATTATACATATATTCATATCCATATCCGACAGTTTTCATCCCTAGTTGCAGTTGCGAGGGAGGTTAAAATTGCTAAAATAACATTACATTCGCAAAAATACATTACAAGATTGTGAATTTAAGATGCTATACCAGATCAATTGCAATTGCAACTGAGAGGGAGGTTGCGACTGTGACAGAGTGAGGTTAGCTGCATCGGTAGAGCGATGTACTCAAGAACGGCAACAAGAGGACCGAGCGTCATCGGAGGGATGGTGTGCAGGGGGCGACTGAGGTTGCGAGGGAAGCGGATGGAGGCAGGGGGCGGCTAGGTGTAACGGGGGATGCGGAGGGAGGTTTGGTGGTGGGAGGCGAAGGGCGCAGGGGGAGTCTGCAACCAGCAAGGGGAGGTGGAGGTTTGGTGGAGGCAGAACTGGCGGAGGGCCGCCGGGGAGGGGGCCAGTGGTCGAGTGGTGTGTGTGTGGGGGGGTGGGGGGGTCGCATGAAGGGGGCGACAGGTGGAGGAGGTCAGGGGAGGCATCCCGAGCTGGGGAAGAAAGGGCATCTGAGTCGGTGTGGGGGGGGGGGGGGTAATAAAGCCTAAATATGTTTCAAATATTAAATATATAAAATGAATATTCGTATTCGTAATTGGATTCATTTTTTGGGAATTCGCATTCGTTAATCTAAGGTTCGTATCTACGAAAAAATCGTTTAGAATATTTGTATCGCTTATTTTAGAAAAACAAGAACGATATTCTCTTAAAAACGAATACAAACACGAACGAATATAACCGCATCTGTTTGCGTCCCTACTCTCAAGGAGTGGGAAGTTGGTGCTTCTGAAGCATGTTCTCTTGGCTATCCCTATTTTTTTTCTGCTCCCCGAGGGTGTTGCCGGTTGGAGTGTGTGGTGTGATTGAGGTCATCGTGAGATTCTTTTGGGTGGATGGCAGACATAGCAGGAAGGGTCTCCTCCTAATGGGCTGGGATAAGTTGGCGATGTTAAAGAGCAAGGGAGGCTTGGGGTGATGCGAATGGAGGAGTTGAATAAGACTTTTATGGGCAAAGTGGGTGGTTCGTCTATGGAAGTCTGAGGATCAGGTGTTTCGTTTGCTGAGGAAGATTTATGGTATCGCCACATCGTTGGGGACCATCCCTTGACGCTTGCAATCATCCTTATGGAAGGGGATTACTGCGTTATTCCTGAGATCGTCGCCAAGTTGAGATTGGTGTTGGGGAATGGAACTAGATTTCAATTTTGGTGAGATGATTGGTGGGAGACGAGGTGCTGGGGGACCAATACCCGTGCCTCATGAGGCTTGCGGGGGATGGCAATGCAAGTGTTCAGCAGGTGTGGCCCTGTTGGATCATGGGGCTTGGTCTTCGATGTTTGCGTAGCCCATGTCAAATCGGCATGTGGAGGAGTTCCTTGCTCTCCAGACAGAGCTGTTATAGTGCGAGGGCTCGTCTTCGGGCAGAGATCATTATACCCGAGGAGATGGCAGGTTCTTGGTGAAGAATGCTTACCATTTTTTCATTGACAACAGGTTGGAGATGTCGGTGGAGATTAGGGTGGACATGGGGATGATTTGACGGTTTAGGATGCCGAACTAGGTTAAGATTTCCCTTTGGTTGTTTAGGCTTGGGAAGATCTTAACCAAGTGATGTCGGGGGCAACAGTTGGGTGTGGAAGACATTACTTGCGATAGGTGTGGGTCAGCGGCGGAAGATTTGGATTACTTGTTCTTCTCTTGCTCATGCTTAGTGGAGGTGTGTAATCGGGCTAGTATCACGTGGATGTCAAGGTTGGATTGCAACACATTTTCGAGGTATGTTAGATCGGTCTGCGACTTTGGGCATGATGACATCTCGTTGCCTTTTGCTTTAGTGTTGTCAATTTGGTGTGCAAATGTTTAATGCTGGAAATGTATTAGACTTTGTACAACACGTTCTGTATCATGGCAAATGTAGTATGATGTAACCTGTAATATGTAACATGTAGCATTTACATTATATAATATATAAGTATACGTGAGGTGGGTCCCAATTTGGGATCCCACCCTATTTTTTTTCAAAAAAAATGGATGGTTTAGGAAAAGAAAGAAAATCTAAAGAGGAAAAGTAATAAAGCCAATGATTGCCCGCGGTTTGTAAGAATCATGATTGGGAATGCGATAAACAGTAAGGAGAATGTGAAACATGCAAGATACCTTTTTGGGAACAAGGGATGATGGAGAACGGAGTGCGGGGACCCCCCCCCCTCAGGGTTGGCGGAGAACGGAGCGTAGGGGAATGATTGGGGAAAGGCTCACGCGGAGTCGATTTTGATCCAAAGGCGTTGTTTCAGATGTGGTGGTTTGGGTCACATGGCGCGATGGTGCAGGGCAAAAGACAAGGTTTGTTATCCTTGTCAAAAGGAGGGTCATGTGCGGAAAGACTGTCATGGCTTCTCTTCTAGGATGGATGTCGACGCGGGGACTGGTCGTGGGTCCTCAGAGGAAGGTGGGGTCGCTATTGACCCTATTGATGGTTTACTCATTGCGGAAGGTCCCTCTGAAGATTTGAGGAGGGTGGCAGAGGTTCTGGCATTGGGTCGATCTGCCGATTGTGTGGAGGATGAGGTTTCGCTGTCGGAAACGGTGTTGTGCGTTCGTGGTGTTGAAGTTGCGGCGGCTGATGCCTTCCTTTCTAATGGAAGTGGATTGTTTCATTGTCGATTCGCTGGCGGCGACCCTGGCTACGAGATGGTGTAGCTCAGGTCCAATCACAACGGTTGTTGGAGGTCGTGGGCCTTTCGATTTGATGTCGGAAGCTGTCGAGGCTCAAGGAGGTGCTGCGTAACGTAGGTGAAGTCGATCATGTGGTGCGATCCAACCTTTGTCCCGGTGAAGATTGGAGTGTCCTTGTATCCTTGACAAGGGAATGGAGGTTGATTCCTCCGAAGATTTGGTTCATGGTTGGTAGGACGGTTTTTCGCTTACGCCTGAGGAGTGTGGAGGCCTCAGATCATTGTCTTTCGGCTTGCGATTTGGCTCCTCGTGGTTATCCGCCACCGATGGTTCAGGGGGAGTTTGCTCTTTGTCCTCCAGCTTCGTCTCCGACGGTCGGGAGCTCGAGGCATGCGAATTGGCTGAAGGCTCCGATCGATCTCGAGATTTTCGGAAGTAGTCGAAGCGGTGGGCGTGACTTACGGCGTGACTTAGGGGGGTTAAACCGAATCCAGTTGGAGCCTTGTCGGGTGCTGGATTGGTGTTGGGTGCTTCGGACCCGGTTGCCGCGGAGTTGGATACTGCTGGGCATCATGCCTCAGTGGAATCTGCGACGATCCCACGAGATCGGACAGAGGTGGCTTGTGGTGCAACCTATCACGTGGAAATTGCTTCGGGAAGTCCTCTTGTGAGGTCATTGATGGGTGACGAGCCCCTCTCGCTAATTTTCGGTGGAATGGCATCTTTGGGGGGTATAGCAAGTTCACCCTGTTGGTCAGGGGGGATTCGATGAGTCTACGGACAAGGGCGGTGCGCAGAAGGACACGACTGCTAGGGGTCTGGCGGTGCCGTACGCAGAAGATGTGGAGGGCGGTAGTCCGTGGGAGGTTTCAGTTCAGTTTGGTGTTGAATGATTGCTTGGTCCCAGGGGCTGCATCACTCGCCCACGGTCGGAAAATGGCCAGGCGCATTTTGGCAGCTAAAAGAGCGTGAAGGCATTGCAGATTGGCAATGGGTGAGGCGGATCAGAGGTCGAAGGCGGACTCGCTCCTCTCCTTCTCCCGTAAATGAAGGAAGCCTGAGGCACAGTCATGGTTGGAGCAGGAGCTGGAGGATAAGGTGAATGGTGTGGGAGGGAATGGGACAATTTTGAAGGTAATAGGAGCTTTTCAACTTCTCAAGAATGCACATGGTGTTTCCTCGAATGATGGTGTGGGGGACATTCACGTGCGGGTTGCGGAATGTTTGAGGTGATTATCCCCTCTTCAAACACTTCGAGTGGATCCAAATGAAGATCGTTTCTTGGAACGTCAGAGGGCTGGGGGATAGAGAGAAGAGAAGGTCGGTGGGGAGATTGCTTGGTTCCTGGCATGCGGATGTTGTACTTCTGCATGAGTTGAAGATTGAATCTTGGAGCTCTATGTTTTGGAGCTCGTTGGTTGCTTTAAGTTGTCCGAAGAGCTATCCCTGCAAGGGGAAGTTCTGGAGGCCTGATTCTGGCTTGGGATGCTGCCCTTTTTGACTTTGTTGTCGATAATGTCGCGACTAGATCTGTATCAGTGGTGTTGGACTGCAAGCCGGGGAAGGCCAAGCGACTGCTTACGTCTGTGGCTGGTGGACCATAAGAAATAGGTGGCTCGAAGCAAAATTGAAAAGCGCGAGAAGGCGGTTGCGAAGATTTTGAGATTGGATGACATTGAAGATCCGAGGCCCTTGATCGGTGAAGAGATTTTTGCTAGAGGAGTGCAGCAATAGCTGGTTGCAGACGATGATAGACGAAGGGAGGTGGAATGGCAGCATAGGTCTAGGTAGAAATGGGTGAAGGAAGGAGATGCGTATACCAATTTTTTTCATGCGATGGCCAGTGGTATGAGAAGGATGAACATGATTTTTGAGCTTAATGTGGTAGAGGTTAGCATTCATGGAGATAGGGAGATTGGGAGGGCACTTGTTGAGCATTTCAGCAATTTCCGCAGAAGGTAACCCATCTCAAGTGCGAGGTGGTCGGGGAGGGGACTCAGAAGACTGAGGGAGAGTAGACATGAGAGACTTATCTCAACCTTTACGAGAGAGGAGGTATGTGGAGCTATTTTTGAGCTCAATGCAGATCGTTGCCTGGGTCCAGATGGATTCCCAATGGTTTTTTCAGGGAATTTTGGGAGGTGGTGGAACTGGACATCATGAATTTGTTGATAGATTTCAGAGATGGAAACTGGCGTTTGGAGAAGCTTAATAAGTCTTTGTTGTTCTTACTCCCTAAGGAGGGTGCGGTGCGTGTTGAGGAGTTCCGATCAATTGCTTTGTCAAATGTGGTTTACCTTATTATCATAAAGGTACTAGCGAATCGTCTGCGTGGAGTTATGGATGAGCTCATCTTGCAGTCATTGACAGCTTTTATTCCGGGCCCGCAATTGTTGGAGGGCGTGGTTATTGCTGTAGAAATTGTTGATGGTTGGAAGCGGAGGGGCTCCTCTGATTTTTTGTGGAAGGTTGATTTCTCAAGGCCTACGACAATCTGAGTTGGAGATTTCTCTGGGCATCGATGGTAAAGTGGGGCTTCCCGAAGATATGGGTAGATTGGATGAAGAGGTGCATCACAACCACCTTTCTGTCAGTTCTGGTAAATTGTAAGCAAGAAGGGGGGCTTTTTCCAGCCACAACAGGGGTTGAGACAGGGATGTCCTTTAGCTCCCCTTCTTTTTGTCTTGGCAGTTGACGGCTTGGCTACGATGTCAGCCTTGGCTGAGGAAGGTGGCTTTTTAAGGGATATGATAGTGGAGATTTCTCGGTACCGAAGCTGCAATACACAGATACTTTGTTCTTTGTTGAAGGTAGAACTGATGAATGCAGGGCGGTGAAAGCGATGCTTGATATTTTTTGGGAACATGTCTGGTTTGTAGGTAAATTAAGCAAAGTCGACTTTTGTACCTTTAATCCGCCTTCGGAGGTCGCGGAGACATGTGTGGAGATCTTGGAAACATAGCAGAAGTCTTTACCTATCAACTATCTGGGCTTGCCACTGTTGAATGGGAGATCGAGACAGTTAGATTGGTCGCCGCTTCTAGAGAAAATGCAGAGGAAACTGGCGGGATGGAAAACATTTTTTCAATCGATGGGGGGAGTTGGCCTTGGTTAAGGCTGTGTTGTCTGCCACCCATGTTTTCTTCATCTCAACCCGAGTTATGTCGGTTGGTGTACGTGAAAAGCTTGAAGCATTGATGCGTTGTTTCTTTTGGTCGTCATTAGCGCAGGATAAGGGTCCTGTTTGGTTGATTGGACCACGATGTCCACTCCAATCAAGGAGGAGGGACTTAGAGTGCTGCGTCTTGCAGATATGAACATAGCCTTGCTAGCAAAGTGGGTGATGAAGATATGGGGCCCCGGGAGCGACCTTCTATCCAAGTTGATTCGATTTATCTATGGTGTTTCGTCAGACCTGATGGTTCGAGCTGACTGTGTTGCGTTGCCTACGACGTTTTGGAGAGGAATTTGTTCGGTCGTGCATGATCTGGTGGGATCTCTTCACCCGCTGATGGGATGTGGATGGGGATTCCGCTTTTGGACAGATGACTGGATGGAGCTTGGAGCGTTGTGATCTATTTCCAAGGCTTTTTGCTTTGGCCTCAAACAAGGAGGCATTTGTGGCAGAAGTGTGGTCAGAAGGTTCATGGACATCGACAAGTGTGGTCAGAAGGTTCATGGACATCGACTTTTGGTGCAATCTTGTCTGAGCGAAGGGTCGATGAGTTCGTGTGCCTCTCTGCCATTTTGGGTAGAGTCGTTGCACCAACTGAAGGGAGGAACTCTTGGTGCTAGAGGGATCGATTCTTCTCGGTTAGGAAAGCAAATAAGGTACTCGCGGGTCAGCAGTCGGCCTCAGATATGGAACTAAGCAGGGATTGTGCGAGAATCTGGACTTGGAGGATCCCGGCAAGGGTGAAGATTTTTCTTTGGCTGCTTACGAGAGAGCGAGTTCTAATGGCTGCTAGGAGAGACAGAATTTTCCCAGGATGTTGAGATGGGTTGCCAACATTGTGGATCGCCCATGGAAGACATAGATCATCTGTTTTTCACGTGTCCTGGTTCTGTTGAGTGTGGCAAAATGTAGAATGTCCGGGTTTGACTTGGATCGAGAAGTCGTCCTTCTGGAACTCAATCGACAGAAGTTGGTCGAGCTCCGAGGAAGGGAGAACGAAGGCTTGTGCAATCGTTTGGGCTTTGTGGTTGGCTAGTAACGACGTCATTTTTAAGGGGGGAGATTTTACTATGAAAATGTACTGCCAAGGCCCTCTATGAATCTTGGCGGATGTAAAAATCTCTATTATCTTATATATGCATATTTTTTGGATGGATCTCTAAAGGAGGTCCATCCCACTGGGCACTGTTCTCTCAAAAAAATGTGAAACATGCTGGTTATGTGGGATTTTAGGAGGGATTGTGCGAAGATGTGTGGGATGAGTAGCGAAGGAACATGTTGAGGGTATGGAGAAAAGTAGTAGAGGATTTGAGAAGATAAAGAAATCGATTAAGAAAAGGGATAATGTTGTTGGGAAGGGAAATAGGATGAGGGGGAGAATCATGACGAGCTGTACTAGGGGAAAAAAGAAAGGAAGAAGGATTTGCGTTGATGGTTTAGGAGAAGAAGGAAAATCCGAAGGAGATTACAAGTCAAACACTAATCAATTTCCTTTTATTTTTCAAATATTAATATTGCATCTTTTCTTTAAATTAGTTTACATGGTAGTACATAATGAAAATATGCATCTCTATGAGCTGATGCTTTCCTTGATGAAATTATATAGTAAATGAAGCTAAAATAAACAAACAACAAAATACCATAACTTTGATATTTATAAAAACATGTATCCATATTCGTATATGTTTAAATATACAAGTAATTGATTTTTAATATATGTAACACCATTTTATTCATTTTAAATGATATTTGATATAATTGTTATTGAAGAAATATATGTAATGCATCCTTTTTTAATGCAAGCCTTTCGATGCACACATATTATGTTCGTCTTTAAGGATATGGTAGCACACTTTTATACTCAATCAATATTCCAATTCGTAGAAGGCCATATCAATATCGTATCGGTTCGTCCGGAAAAGAATATATCGTCGATATATCGACGATATCGGTGGAAATATTGGAAATGGCTCAAAATGATTTTTTTACCGTTTTTTAGAAATTAAGATCATCTAAGATATTAAAACAACAAATATCCTACAAATATACTTATATCACACACGTTGGTCATTTATACCCCATATATCGCACATACCATTCATATTGAACATATCACTGGTACTGTTAATTGTTGACCTATATATATTGGAAATGGTGTTCATCCAGGTTCTTAAAATACTAAACAACTTACAAATATACTCTTAGGTCGCACCATGGAAGGACATATCGATATCGATATCGTTTCGATATCATGTCGATATCGATATATCGACGATATATCGCCGATATATCGTTGATATATCGCTATATCTAGGAATCTTTCTGAAGAAAATGCCTGAAATCGGATATATCGATATATCGATTTCGATATCGATCCCATGTCGATATGGATATATCGGCGATATATCGCCGATATATCGGGATACGGCCTTCCATGGGTCGCACATATCGATCATATATGACCCTTATATCACACATATCGGTCATATCGAACATATCGTTGGTACCGTTAATTGTTAACCTATTGAAAATGGAGTTTGTCCAAGTTCTTAGAACATTAAATAACTTACAAATATACTCTTAGATCACACATATCGATCATCTATGACACTTATATCACATATGTCAATCATCGAACATATCGTTGTTGTTGATTGCTGGCTTGTGGATATTGGAAATGTAGTCCATCCAAGTTTTTTAACAATGAATAACTTACAAAAATACACTTATACCACACATATCAATCATCTATGATCATTATATTGCACATAATTATCATATTGAGCACATCATTGTTAATGTTGATCGTTGACTTATAAATATTGGAAATGGAGTTATTCCAAGACTTGTATTGCATCACATATTATGTATAAACAAAATGTTTGAGCTATTTTTAGAGTCATACAAATAAAGAGCATAATAATATTTTTTAAAAGAGGCATAATTCATAATAATATTTTCGAAAGGGAGAGAAGATGAATTAAAATCGATTGGACACCCCCAAGGTGAAGAACCATTATATGCGCCCCCCCTATCGCACCATACCCTAACCAAAATAAAATATATAAAAGATGATGTGTTTTAATATTAGGAGTAGCAAAATAAGTAGTGAAATCAAGCTTACATGGATATTATTTATCAATATATAGGTATTGGTGAAATTTCGGA
The DNA here is from genome assembly GCA_037367405.1 of Ottelia alismoides. Lineage (NCBI taxonomy): Eukaryota > Viridiplantae > Streptophyta > Magnoliopsida > Alismatales > Hydrocharitaceae > Ottelia > Ottelia alismoides. The sequence continues at coordinate 241,165 of JAZKJV010003059.1, read as the reverse complement.
AATATCGGTAGATATCTACCTACCTGGGAATTTATGTATTGAATCCAGTCATTTTACCGATATGGGCCGATACGCAGATATCTTGGTAAACATATGCACCCTGATATCGATATCCCATGCCTCTTGATACTGATATATTGGTGATATATTGCGATATGGCCTTCTATGTTCCAACTTGAATCGATATCCATTTTCGAAAAAGGTAATGGTGAGACCTTATTTATATTTGTATACATACGTTGTCGGTCCTTTTACATCCCTATGTGCAGCCAATGAGATGATGGCAGAATGATATATCCTAATTGTTCAAGAATCTGGCAGTGTCATAGTGCAACTGTAGAGAAGCTTTTGAGACGGAATTTGGGCAGAGGAAGCGAAAGGTTGTATAGGAACGGGTGGTAGGGGTCATATACTATGGAGTTGCCGAGGTTGGGAGGATCTTGGTGGTATTATGTGAGGGGTACAACTGAGGTTGTGGGAGATGAGCAATTTAAGTGGCACCCATAATATAACATCAATTTTTTGTATTGATTTGCATTCATGACGTGCTAATATTGAATGATGCGGTCACAGTGGTTGAGAAAAAGTGGAGGGAATAAGGGTAAGAATTGGAAAACATGCTGGTCGTGCGGTGGATATCTGATAACTAAAGTTGTAGATTCGATCAATATATTTTTTAATGTTATGGCGACTTGTATGAGAAACATCGGCATTGTTTAATTATCTGGCAACTTGATTGTTTACAATTTTTCATAATATGTTGTCAATTTACTGCTATTGCTATGATAATATTCTATTCGCCAGTGATATTTTGAAACTTGTTCCATTTGTCTGAGATTGGGTTCTGCTATTATGCAAGGGTTGATGGACGGATAGTTTAAGATGGCATTGACATACATTTTCCTTGCAGGTATGGATGCAACAGCTGTTGCTTCCCAGATGAATGGAGCGCCGGATATCCGACGTGCTCTCTCTCTTCTGTCAAATGAGACCTGGGGTTTGGATAGCCCTGAACCCAGGTCTGTGCTTAATCAGGTGCATGCAAACAATACTGGTGTGCATTACCCTGAGGACTGGGTAGCAGATCTACCATTGCTTCACAATAGCAGGAAGCCACCATTTACTTTGTACACCAGTGCAAGTCGTTATCAAGAATTTCAGCTTCTAAGGCCAGTTCATGGAACTACCTCTTTTGATCAAAACCATATCCACTTGTCATCTGAGTGAGATGATCTCGGTTCAAGGTTTGTTCCCTTTCCATTTATTGCTTTCTGTTAAAGTTATGTCTTCTATGTTTCGATTCTGTATTAATGCTAGGCCTTTCGACTTAATCTTGACCATTGCATTCTCTGTCAGATTGTTTATTATAATGACCGTTGGCTTTCTCTCTTTTCGATGACTGTACTGCAAGGCGTTTATGTTTACTCCAAAGTCACCATGTATTTTTGGCTGAGATAAAAAAACTAATTAAGGCTCGTGTAGGAGAAGCCTTTTAGATGTTTAACTAGGGTATGCAGTTTCTGTGAGACCAACTGTTTGTTCAAATCCAAAGTTCTTGAGGCGAGCAAGAATGAAGGCAAACCGAAATAATTTCAATTTATTTCATCTGCTGCATTATAACAGGATGGTGAGTTTCACTGATGAATGCCCTAACAAAGCTTCAAGATTGCCAAGGTTGACTGATGTTTCAACCTTTAGGAAATGGACTTTGTGATCCCTTGGTGAGGTCTAGATAAACCTGTTTTTTTAAAGTCCAGGATAGATTCTCAAATATGACATTCAGATGTGCTTTCTTTCAAAATAAGATCTAAACTTACTACCAGATGAGAATTTTATCAAATTTATTACCATGTTATAAAGCTTGCTTTCTGGAGTTACACAGCAACACTAATCCAGTAATCCTAGCATCTAGTGTGAACTTACTACCATATCTATGTTCCTTGGCACTCTATTGATGCTTGCAGAAGTTGTTCCTCTACGACCTCAGTTAATTTTAGCTATTATTGGTAGTAAAATATTGGATGACTACCAACCTTTTGCGAAAAGAATGTTATGCAGCTTCTTATTCAACCAAATCTGTTTGCATCTTTGACATTATACGTTGCTTGATTTGCATCACAAATTTCGGAGACCAATCTTTTTATCTATATGGCTTGTCTCGTTGTGCATATGTATCTTATGATCTACGGCATGATGCACTCCCTCTGGACATGGTTATGCTGATGTTGTAGGTATTGTGTTTATCTTGATATTTATGCAGTTATCTACTCATTACCATGACCCTATATGATAACAGGGGCAACTGGAGCAGGATAGCCCGCAAGTGTCAAGTTGCCGACGGGACCATTGGACTTGTGTTAGATGTTGCTGCCGATGTTGGGCTTATCTAAAAGAACTTTCAAAACTACTTGCTATGATGCATTTGTTTAGGACTTTGGCACTGACATTAGACTGTATTTCTGATTGTAATTCGAGGGAACCGTACCGCACGATTATGCTGATTTCCTTATTTTCTGTCTCTCTGCTGAGATCTTCCCAAAGAAAGACCTTTGCCGGCTTCTGCCCGCGCACTTTTAGGCAACCACGTAGGTTACCTTCTGCGTTGGAGGCGGCTCTTGCAGGTAACCCTCATATCCTCCTTTCGGCAGGGCCCTCAACAACTTCGAGTAGGGATGGAAAATAGATAGCGAGCGTCACTATATGGTCTGCGATTCTATTTGTTTATACATATCTTGACCTTCTCATAAGTCTGTTTTAAAATGGATATTGATATGGATATCGCTTTGGTAATTGTTAATATTTGCATTTTTATGTGTATATATATTCTCGTATAGAAATATAGTCGCAGATTTATTTATAATTGTGTAGCGTAGCTTTTGGCTTGTTTCATTATTTGTTGATATAGTCATTATCAAATAAATACGTATATCTATTTTATATGTAAACTATCGTATAGCATGTATATTTAAGTTAATATACACTATTTGTTATTGATTATATCGAAATATGTTTTTAGTATCTGTCAGTTGCCACTTGCCATATATGCATGTATATATTCTAATTTTTTAGATTGTAGCGCATTTATGTATATCCGCATCGAACTGTTTCCATCCCTTGCCGCGGTAGATCTCATCGCTTGTGTAGTTGGATACAAAGTACAAAGTGACATCGAGGCGAGTTGGAGCTTTGGAATTGTAAGCGAATCATCCCAAGAACTTGTAGCTTCCATGCAGTCCAGTGTGACTTTCAAAAATGGCTCTCAAAACCTAGATCATTATAAACTCAATCCATAATAGAAATGGGTCGGTCTGAGTTATTATAATTGAATCATAATGGGTCGATCCTGATGCCGATGACTGGATTTTTTGACAAGGTGATGGTGACAGTATAGGGCTGCTATTTGTTGCAGATTCACAGTGATGGTCGATGTTTCCATACTAAATATGATTGTTGTCAGATACCACAAATAAATACTTAGTTGAGCAACAGGTTCATGGCGAGAGCGCTACATATATTTTGATGTCTCGATCGTCTAAAACTGGAGACGAACTACGATCGCACGTTTTACCCTAATTTTCGTTGAAAGTGTTGGCAGTTGGATGTGATGAATAGATTGTATTGATGTTAAACAATCAAAGTGTGTTCACAGGTTCATGCAATATGATTTGCTCACTTATCATTGTAGTATGTGGTACTATCAATGTCATCACTGAGAACTTAAATTTTTGCTCGTGGTAGTATGTGGTACTATCAATGTCATGAAATACTTTTTTTATTAATGACATGAAACATTGTTTTCTACTGCCCAATTCATGGTCATCATTTTTGTTCTTATACGGGTATTCACTAATGTTTTGGGGGTTTCAAAATATGCGGGTCATGAGCAGTGTACCATTCAAAAAATCTGTTTGGATTAATAGGTACTTGTTAGGTATCCTGTTGGAAGCATCCACTAATTGATTTAAAAAAGGCAAACACGTTGATATGGATGTTACATTATTCTTATCTATTTTAAAAATTAAACATGGAGGTGGGTATAGATACTTGTGAATATGGAAATGCCTTACCAAATCATTTAAACCAGATACAGATTTGAGATGGATACATATCATATTAATGGAATGTATAGATTACATTAAACTCACTTGTATTGGATGGCTTACATGTGATGCTATTTGTATTGACATATTTATCTATTTTTAAATGAATATACATATGAGGATGATAATGAATGTAATCAAATATGAATCGTATCGTATGTGGTATATACCTATTCGACACTCAAATGATGATAATTAATGTAATATTTATCAATTTATATCTCATTTATACATTCAATTCATTATAGGTGGGGATAAGCATTGGCTTGGTTTGGCTCTCAGCCCATCCCAAAATCCCGACCAGGATTTAGTCCAAATGAACATTGGGTCAGGCTTGGATCTAATATTTAGGTTCATTTTTTTTTGGATCAGGCTCGGATTTGGCTAGGTCCAGTCAAATTCTGCCTAATGTCCCGGCTCGAAGAAGGCCTGAATCCTTCCCCACATCCTACACACACGGAAACTCCCATCTATTTCATGTGTACTCTCTTCTTGTATTCTGTCTTCATACAATGTTTAAAAATTAAGAAAGTCAGATGTGCGACATGAGTTGATGATCATTGTATTTCATTGCAGAATTAATTTTTCTTAATTAGTCTTTGGTTTAGATTCTATTGATTATTCTTGAATTTGTTAGTATTTATTTTTCAATCAAAACATTTTCTATTATTGTACCTTTACCCAATATGGGCCTTACTTTTATTTTTTAACATATAGGATCTGGTGCACATGTTCTTAGCTGGTGAAGTTTGTTTTACTCTTTCAATTTCTATGCATGAGAGACATTCATGGTATCTAGCATTGAGTGCACATGTATAAAATGAGAAATCCTCATATTTGATGGAATTGAATTTTAGTTGTTTCACAAGTATTATGGCACATGTTTAAATTATTTTGGCTTGTATAACTTGAGTTGAGATTAACTTGAAACAAAAAACTCAAAATTAGTAATCTCTAATGGGTGGAGATGGGTCAGTTCGGCCCACGCACATCCCAAAGGAATTGGTTTGGACCTGGGCTTCGGTCAAACAAAAAAATTTAAGGGTCAAAGCCCGACCCAAGGCCTGAATATTTTTAAACATGCTTGTGCCTGGTCCCTTCAGGGCTCGGCTCATGCTCATCCCTAATTATAGGAATAAACTGACACAGAGGAGACATTTTTGTATCAATATCTACGATTGTGCACGGGTTATAGGGTAGACAGGTATCCAATCTGATTTGTATAGATCGACCGTAAATCCAGGAGTATCCTATAAACCATTCTCGATTGGTTACCCGACCCTATTTGATCCAGGATATATGGAGCTCTGACTTTATGATCCACGGATACCCATGGGTCGATCCATTTTATTGCCCCTCCAACCCGGACAATAACTATGGGTTGATGGACTTATCCATGTACTTGGCAATCTCGTTGTCTATCTCGACTTCGAAATTGCTTGTGATTGAGCTCGTCACTTGGAATCGGGATAATAAAAATTTATGAATCAAGATTTAGATCGTTCGATGACTTCAAGAGAAAAGGCTTTTGGATGTTTGTATTTTTAAAATAAATAAAAGATCTAATATTTTTATGTGAAAAATAATAACAAAGGAAATTAAAAAAGAACATTTAATGCCATATGCATGTCATCAACGAGGTGAATGAAAAAATAAATATCTCAAACATAAGTTGAATAAACGTCAAGTTTGCGAGGTTTAGCAATCGAACCACAACCTCTAATTTCATCAAAATTCATTAAAATTTTGATTTCTATAAGTTCCAAAATTCAACCGAGATGACCGATATATTAACTAGATGTTTGGTCGTTGAAGAAATGCTAATCGAAATGATCAAAATTTTGGTCAAAATCCGATTGAAATTTCGATTTCGACGTGTCAAAATTCGACCGAAATGGTCGATATGTTAACTAAATGGGTGGTTGATAAAAGAAATGAATCAAAATGATCAAAATTTTGGTCAAAATCCATCCGAAATTTTGATTTCAACAAGTATCGAAAGTCGACCGAAATGACCGATATGTTAACTAGATGGGTGGTAGATAAAAGGAATGCTGATCGAAATGATCAAAATTTTGGTCAAAATCCGATCACTATTCCAATTAGAGTGGGCTTTAATTCGACCCATCAGCAGTAAAAGAAGTATTTATTTATCAAGTGTCGATCATTTAAAATTCAAATATATACATATTATAATTGCTTTGAAATATCATAAGCACAGATCGAAGTCGGTTTATCGAAGCCCGTTTTCATTTTTGTTCTTTTAATTTTGTGTTCATCGTGATCTTTTCAACCAAAAGTTGTGAGAATATATAAGCAATGTTTGTGCACGTATCACGGATTTATTAGCGTTGATTTTTTCTTTAAAAAAATCTTAAGTTAGAAACTTTCACATCTCGCTCATATCATGGATTGATGTGTTTTAGTGATCCGTTGGTACCCGCGGGTAACTGAAACCCATTCATATAATTCAGGTATCCGTTATTATGGTTACTTGGTCGACCTGCCAACCCGGTAATGACGGGTCGGGCGTATCATAGTTGAATGGATCGGGTACCCGCTCCATGTACACCCCTGTGGACCATATCTGATTGCATTCCTTCCAATTTCATAACAAATAGAAAAACCTTTGAGTTTAATTAAGGAAACTTGCGAAGACAAAAAAATCAATTTAAAAAAATGAAATCGATGAAAGCTGACAGAAATCTTATAAGGAGAAATCTAAGTTTTGCTCCTTCAAATTTTGCATAGTAGGTGTATGGCCTTTATATTTCTTTAAATAACCGAGAAAAGCATTAGTACATGTACCTATGAATTCTCCGAAACATCTATGTACATCATGACAAATATACATACTGTCGTATACTCAAAATTTAAGAACTTTTTCTTGAGCATTGCATCTACATCTCAAGTATAGTATTTCAACCATGCGAACACTAAATTTGCCCGTGTAGGGCAGGGGCTCTTACTAGTATATTCATAGAGTGGATTTTGGATATGGTCTTTGCCTATAGGTAATTCTAATCCGATACGTACATTAAGAGATCATATTTCAAATGTGATCATTGTTTATAGAAAATCCTATATTGATACATACCTCAGATCTAAAGCTTGACTCCCTAAATCGTAATCCTTGTCGTGGATTGTCGCAACTCCTTCTGATCACGTATATGCAATCTCCTATTCCAATCTGAACTCCAAAAGAACAAAAGAAGAAGACTAGGGAATGACGTACGAAAGATGCTAGGTCGACGAGTCCTTAGGGACTAAGGGCGGGCTCACCCCCTTTCGCACGGCACGGGAATATACTCTTTGTCTGTCCCCATCAGGTATGACCCAAAGATGAGACCTTCCCTCAGCCTTCCTAGATGATGAGAAGAGTCAGACGTCCTAAAGTTCATCATATATATACGCGGGGGATCCTCATTCGAGACAAAGGCTCTCTCTCTCGCTCCTGGGTTTTTATAATTATCAAAAGGGGAGACAATTGCTGAAATATTAACTACCATTTAATAGGTATTAAATCTCTCTTTATTGATATCCGACTTTGAATATATCATTAAGGTTAATAAGGAAAAAAGAAACTTGGTTGGAGATCAAATTCTCAACCGATTACAAACATTTTCATTCCATCTATTTCAAAGACAAAGAAAGCAAAAAAAAGATTAAAAGGGGTACGGAGAAGTCGATTAAGCAACTACAAGAGACCAAGATTCTGCAGATCATGTGGACAACAATTCTATCAAGATAATTGAAATTGTGCTACAAAGGTATAGGTAGATGGTGTACTTTATTAACTTTTATTTTCAAAGCAATTCTCTTTACCAATATTTTGACTAAAAAATTACATTAGCTTCATTTCATCATTTGTTGCTTTGTATATTTTTTATTATGTAATATATTGCATTTTTATCATTAAAATTGACAAAGACCAAAAATTTGCATCAAACATATTTATTTTTTTCTAATTTAAAATATAGAAAATATTTTCTTTTCCCTTCCACAATAAAGTTTTAGGGAAGAATAACCTTAGGATTTTTAGGGTCTATTTTCACTTATTTCATTACAACCCTTTTCAAAAATATTGTTTGCTTAATTTTTTCTTTCGTTTATTATTTATTTGAAAAGCACTCAAAACTCCTAAGATATTTATTACTTTTTATTAGTTTTTTTATCATTAATTCTAAATAAGCAATTTTTGTCACCATTATATGGTTGAGAAGGTATGTTACAAATATCTTAGGGTTCGTGATAAAAATCCATACATTATATCATATTTTTCTCATATTCTTTATTTTTCATTTAAAATAAAAAAGCCAATTAAATTTGCAAAATTAAACATATATAAGATTTAAAAATAAAAATAAATAAATAACATTTGCATTTCGATTCCTTTTTATATAACATATTTTGCATCGTATTCCTGTGTAAAAAACAATTTGCATTACACCACAAAAAATATCTTTCGTAATAAATCAAAGTAATTTAGGGACATAAATCACGTAAAGTTATAGTGCCTTCATGTATTCGACCTTAGTATACTTGCAAGGTAAAATATAGAGTACACTGTCAATTACATCCATGTCCTTTAAAACAACTCAATTTCTCCCTCGACCCTTTTCAACTTGATCCGTCTTACCCACGAACCCTACCGTTAAACTAACACATTCAGAGTTAACTTCTTTGAGATAAAAACAAGTTAATCTAACCAATCCGTGATCGGACGGTTAGAATTAACCAAGAAAAGAAAAAAAAACAGTCCTCTTCCATCTCTCCTCCCTCAACGAGGGCACTGCCCTGAGCTTCGAGCAATGGAGGTGGTGGTGGAGGGGGGGCCTGGTGGGGATGGGGGGCTCGCCTGGAGGAGGTGGGGCTTCGATCAGGGGGAGGGGGGCATGGGTCTAGAGAAGGAGAGTGGATCGTCTGCAGTAAGTGAGTTGCAGCAAACTCACGGATGCATGCCACGTAACAACAAATGATCCAACAGTTTGGAAAACACTCCCACCCAATCCCCTCCTCTCCCGACACCCTCTTCCCCCAAGCCCTCTTTGTCCTCAATCCCTCGATACCCGCCCGGGCCACCCCCCTTTCCGTGCATCTTCCTCGCCATGACTCTCCCCTTCGTCGTGCATCCACCTCCCCGCGCCTCCCCCAACTGCAACACATCCTCCTTGGCGTGCCTCCTCGCCCTACCACGCATCCTCCTCGCCATGCCTACAACATCCGTCGCGCATCAACCTGGCTAGGCCTCCCCCCTCCGCGGTACAACATCCTCGGCGCGAACCCCCCTCGTCGTGCCTCCCCCCCCCCAACCCCTTGCGGTGCAGACTCATGCACATGAGTATGATGGGACAGTGACGAAGTAGCATCTCTAGTATCGTTGGCTTGAGGTATGGCATCTTGGCCAAGTCGTCCTGCCTGATCTGCTGCCTTGGAGGGGCTTCTCTCAAGATTTCTTCGTAGAGGTTGTGTTGTACGTGCGGATGAATGATCAGGTTCATCAAGATCTATTTCTAAGTTCAGACGACACTCTCTACATCAAGCAACAAGATTTGCTGATTTGCTGAAAGTATCCTCTAGCAAATAGGAGACGGAAAAACAAGATTCGATCACCAAAGTACTGGTTTGGTGTCAACCTGGATGGTATGTTGCCCTTCTTCTTGAAGAGGATCAAGAGCAATATTATGAAAGAGATAAAGATGATTGAGAAAGTGAGGAAGAGGGGAGTCTCGTATAGAGCGAGACCATTCAGTGGTAACACTGCATCTACAATAGTCGATACACATGGTAGCATAGTTGCAAGTGGACATTCAATCTATGGATAATGAACTTATTGTATGAAAGTGTTCGATTTTGTATTTTAGAGTTGGTTCTTGTATAGAGTACTTATCTTTTGTTGTGGAGATGCAAATCAGAGTGAAAATGAGTTGGATCTTTCTTCTTTTTACACGGTATAAAGAAGTAGCTTTTTGTATGGAGTAAAGGTTTTTGTATATCGAAGTGAGTTTTTGTAAGCATTTCTGCCCTCTTGCAAATCTGAGTGAAAGTTTGTACGAATCTTTCTTGTTTTGTATGTACAATAGATAAGGTGATTTTCGTATGGAAGTGAATGTTTTTGTACTTTAGAGCGAGTTCTAATAGGATTTCTTCCTCTGTTGCATATTTGAGATAACTTTTGTATGTTGCGCTTCCTTCGTACTTATATGCAAGTGAGTCCATTACTACGAGTAACGGTTAATCAGATCGAGGAGTTTAACAATCTATTAGAACAATCATATGTTAATGACTAACCTACAACTCATCCATACATAAATGTTACATCGAGTTTGCCCTTAAATATCAATAGAAAACACTGCATTTTTAGCTTGGTATATAAAGCCAAATGGAACCTCAATATCCATTTGATATAGGGTTTTGTATATAGAAAGAAGTTTCCGTATGTAAGTGTGCTCGGTTGTATAATGGAGATACATCTTGTATGTTTTTTCAAAGAGAATTTTGTAGGACAAGCATTTTTGTATATTGAAGGAAGTTTTTGTATGAGAATATCCTCTGTTGCATGATGGAGATACATCTTATATGTCAATTCTTAAGGCGCCTTTTGTAGGATAATGGAGGGATTTTGTATATTGAAGGAAGTTTTTGTATGGGAGTTTGCTATGTTGCATACTGGAGATGCATCTTGTATGGGCTATTCATCCATATTTGTATAATGATGCTTCCAGTCAAGGGATGTATGTTTATCGTGAAGAGTGGCGCGGCGGAGGGGGACTACATGGCGTAGGAGGGTAATTGAGCGGGGGGCGGGAGGGGGGGGGGGGCTAAATATCCAACTCTACAATACTAACTTAGGTATCCTTCATTCTATCTATTCCTCTGGTGCTTTCTGAGGAGATTACCATACAAAATATTCCTTCAATATACAAAAACCCCCCATTATTATACAAAAGGAACCTTGAGAACAAGCATACAAGATGCATCTCCATTATACAACAGAGGAGATTCCCATACAAAAACTTCCTTTAATATACAAAACACCATATTATCCTATAGCTCAGTGACGACGATCACCAGCCCCACCCCCACCCTCTGCAGCTCGGTGAGGCCCCTACCGTCCTTTATCCTGCAAATGAGTGGTTGCAGCAACCTCCTATTGAGGAAGATGAAGACCACCACGCTAAGGATCTCGAATGCTGACATGCTCGCTAGGGGGTGCGGAATCCACATGCCACCGTGAACTTCATGGCAACACATTGCTCCACGAAGAGCGACAGCATCCGCATGAATACAACAAAGTAGAGTATGGTGCACAACCATATGGGCAGCAACCTCAACACACATTTGACCTATTCCACTTGGGTTACCGTGCACAACCTCCACAGATCGCGGATCCCACCCATCTACTCCTCAGAGAAATCTCGGTACAGCGGGAGGGGCTCTGCGACTGGAGATGACCGCAAGGTGGAGGGTGGATGCACGACGAGGAGGGATGCACTGCGCCAAGAAGTTGGTGCGAAGAGGGTTTCGGGGCGGACGAAGGGTGTTGGGTAAGGAGGGAGGAGGAGGCGAGCGGGCTTGGGGTCAGGGGAGGGTGCTCTGGCGGCGAGATGGCATGGGGTCGGGGAAGGAGAGAGGGGTCGGGCGAGAGGGGAAGGACATAGGAGTTGGGGGCAGCCATCGAATTCTTTGGGAGACACACAGCACTCATCCATGCATTGCAGCAGAGTATGCTGCAATCTACTTACAGCAGACGATCCGCGCCCCTAGACAAGGGGTAAGCGGGGGTCGAGGTTCTTCCCGTCCAGGCAGTGTCACGTCCATGGACGGGTTCCTTGTGAGGTTCTTCCCGTCCGTGTACGAGTCTCAGAAGACGTCTGTATCGAAGAACCAGTACTGCACCTTCGACAGCCAGCTCCTCACCACCTTCACCTCCTCCCTCTATGTCACCGCCCTCATAGCCTCCTTCGCCTCCGCCATGACCCGCATCTTCGGCGGCAAAGATTCCATGCTCTTCGGCGGCACCACCTCCCTCCTCGGCTCCGCCCTCAATGAACTAGCCGAGAATCTCGCCACGTTCGTCATCGGTTGCCTCCTCGGTGTCGGCGTCAGCTTCGCTAACCAGGTCTGCATTGATGTGCTAGTGAATCAAACTGATGATCAATTTAAAACTAATCGGTATCTTGTTTAGGCAGTCGGTACCGATGTACCTATCGAAGATGGCTCCGGCGAAGCAGAGGGGTGCGTTGAACATCGGGCTCCAGCTAGCCATCACCATCGGCATCCTTACGGCCAACCTCGTTAACTACGGTACCAACAAGATCCAGGGAGACTACAAGTGGAGGGTGTCACTCGCCCTCGCTGCCATGCCAGCCATCATCATGAACCTCGGCGTCGTCCTACTCCCCGACACCCCCAACTCCCTCATCGAGCGTGGCTTCAAGGACTAAGCCAAGGCCATGCTCGTGAAGATCCGTGGCTCCGAGGATGTCGAGGAGGAGTTCCACGTACTTGCTTCATATATTTCCTAGAGTTGACCTAGCACGTGATCAATCAAAATCAAGAAACTTGCATGTGTGGGTGGCAGGATCTGGTAGAGGCGAGCGAACAGTCGATGCAGGTGCAACACCCCTGGAAGAACATCATGGAGACCAAGTACAGGCCTCAGCTCATCTTTGCCAAGTACAGACCTTAGCTCATTATGGGGTGCAGGATCAGGGGGCATCGGGTGGCACTCGAGGGACGGAATCCATTCAACTTTAACGGTTAAATGGATGGGGGTTAATCACGAGGTCTGTGGGATAAAGGTTAGCAAGTTTATGGGGTTGAGGGAAGAATTAGGTTGTTTCAAAGGTCGTAGAGGCAATTGACAAAGATTATAGGGTCTGCTCGACAAAAATCCTTCATAAAAAGTAAAGGTTTTTATAATGGGATATTTATGCCTATAACTCCGAGTAATTTCATAATCACCCCAAGACCCCTCGATAATCACGAATTACACTCAAGATCCTGAATAATCGATCTGTTTTACACCCATAACCTTCCGTTAGTATAGTCCATTAACTCAACCAGATGGTTGAGTTAATCTAGCCAATCAATGATCTAACGGCTGAGATTAATTTTTAAAAAAAAGAAGAGGAGGTGAGTTCAAGCTTGCAGCACACAGTGAATGGCAGTCAGGCGGAGTTGCGTGCAAGGGGAGCTCCGACTTGGACGGAGAGACATGTTGGGGCCTGGGGCTTACCCAAGGGGGTAGTCTGGAGCATGTGGGCAGTATGTGCTGTTGGAGTCCGCATGAGGGGGGGTGCAGAGGAACAGGGAGGAGTGGGCGGTATGCACTGCTGGAGCCCGCATGCGGGGGACGTAGGCATAGGAAGGGGGTGGGCGGTTGGAGATTGACTGCGCGGGGGAGTAGGAGCCAGATGTGAGGGGGGAGCTGATGGAGCTTTTGCAGGCGGGGGGCGAAGGCGCACGATCTCGCATGTAGGGGGCGGGGGGTGGAGGCGCGCAATCTCTCATGCAGGGAGCGGGCGGCTGGAGCTCGCTTGCAGGGGGAGGGGGTGCTCGAGCTCGCGAGCGAGGGGCAGAACGAGGCAGCTTGTAGGGAGCTTGCCGAGAGAGGGGGCACGATTTTGTTTGATGCAAAGAATTGCATCATGTTACAAATATGATGGGTTTCGAAAGGCAAAATAGTCAACATATGACTTTTCCCATCAAAGTTAACGGGCAATCAAGACAGAACGTAACACAAGCTTATGCCATGCAAATATTTAGCATTATTCAGTGTTTTAGATGTAATTCGTGATTATCGAGGAGTCCTGAGGTAATTACAAGAGTACTCAAGATTATGAGTGTAAATATTCCTTTTACAATTCGATTCTATCCGATGAAACTATAGTTCACTAAAATTAAACAGGTAGAAAAACAGTTTCCAAGTATCACCAACGTCGCAAAAGCGATGACGTTTTTAGTTAAGTTATTCATCAACTTCTGCATTTTCAAATGGCAACATTTTCTGGGAGAACATCATGGCTTCAGGAATTAGCTCATCGTGTGCTTGAACTTTTTGTGATAAATATTTTGTATGCCAATTGCATTCTCATACTTGCGTATTTATTTTCAACTAGATAATAGATTGAAAGGAAGATCCTGAGCCTCCTGAGGCAAATCAATCGAAGGATTCAAGGATGAGTTCGAGGTCAAGGGAAACAAGAACATTGCAATGATAACATAACAATTTTAGAAGTTCCTCAAGAAACACGAAGGTGTGATTTGCTAACAAGATAAGTGATGCTAAAGAAGAAAAGGAATCTAAGAGATTTGGACGCATGAACACTAGACATATCAAGAACTGTCTAATGCAGAAGACTGAACAAACTAATATAAGAGAAGGGAAAAAAGGCCTTCCAAATCACTTGGGAGGAATCTTTTGACAGCAACCTTGATGATTAAAGCACAAACCTAGGACTAAAAAGCATCATCGATTAAGACAACAAGGACGAAGGTACATACCACAACCTTTCACAACGGAGGAGACAAAGAAAGTCCATGTCGTCCTCATCACGACGTTGGTGATGGGCCATCATCGACTTCTCAGCATGGCAGAGCTCTCCTCACTCGCCGCCACCACCTCTGTAACCAACCTCTCCAACCTCCTCCAGCCATCATCGACTTCTCAGCACCTGTCACCAAACCCACCTTCCGCTCCTTGCACGTCAATGTGAGCTTCTTCTGCAGCAAGATGATCGACGCCCAGATTGAATTGGGCAACCCTTCCCACACGTTCTTCCACATCGGCTATACGTGAGCTCAGCGTCCTCAGGATATGTCCACGGAGCAGGAGATGCGAGAGAAAGCAAGGCAGGTGGTAGCAAAGGGCGATTCATCTTACCTCATCCTGGGGAGGGTGGTGCTGCAAGGTGCCACTTCATTGCTTCCTCGTGGAGTTTTATAATTTCCGATTCAGGCATTATGATGGTATTATTCCACGTTGATGTCAAAGAGTAAGGGCTTGGTTCACCTTCTGTAAGATGCTTCCAGCAGTCGAGTTACTGCTCTCTACCAGACAGTATGTCACCAATTGTATACACGTAAATTTGCCAGAATTATATAAAAAAGCTCGGCAAGTCTTAGACTTATATAAGTACAAATACTAAAAATCAAAACAG
Organism: Ottelia alismoides; assembly: GCA_037367405.1. Classification (NCBI taxonomy): domain Eukaryota; kingdom Viridiplantae; phylum Streptophyta; class Magnoliopsida; order Alismatales; family Hydrocharitaceae; genus Ottelia; species Ottelia alismoides. Next base: position 225,900 of record JAZKJV010003059.1, on the reverse strand, counting down.
CTTCGTTGACAGGGTATTTTTCATTCAAATTGCAGAACTACTGACATTACCTTAACATACGATTATAACCAGTGCTTTGAACAGACGGCTAGCCTCGCTCGAACTTGCCTGAAGATTGACCTTACCAAGGTGCTCGACTCCATTGAGCACTCTTTTATTCGGGGGAACTTAGTGTTAATGGGTTTCGATCCTATTTGGATTGACCGGATGGCCAACTACATTACTACTCCTTCCTTCTCCGTCTTTGTGAAGGGCTTCCCGGCTGGCCTATTCAGAGGCTCACGTGGGCCGAGGCAAGGGGATCCACTTAGCCCCCTATTGTTTGCAATAGGCATGGAAACCCTATCATCCGTTGTTGAGCTCTCTATTGCCAGGGGTACTGGGTGATCTCAAGCCTTTGAGGTGTGGGGGCCGTGCTACCCCCACCAACCTAATCTACGCGGATGACTTTCTGTTCTTCTGAAGAGGCTCCTCCTCGGCTTCGTTGCCGGCTATCAAAAAAATCCTTGGCGAATTCGACTCCATCTCATGCTCGAAAATGAATGCTCAGAAAAGCAAGTGATTTAGACCCAAGAGTTCCCCTGAATATTTTGGCATGACATTACAGTTAGGTATGATGAAGCACACACTACCGACAACATAGCTAGAGCTAACAATAGAGTTATTTGGTGTGTTCGTTGAAGGATAGGGTGAGGACCTTGCTTTGTAGATGGAAAGCAAATGGCCTATCCTTAGCCAACCGCCTCCAACTTTTAAAGATTGTCATTGCAGGCATATTCCTTCATTGGATAGATGGGAGCCTCAACCCGCTTGGCACAAGGCAGCATGTGGACATGCTGTGTGGATTTCCTTTGGTGTTGTGGGCATCATGACGAGAACGGACACGTTGTTTACTTTACCTTCCAAAAGAGGGAGGCTTGGGATTGAAATTCTTACCTCCGGGACCTCTATTCAAGCCTTCTGCATGCGAAGGAAGTACATGCCCTCCCATTCAGGGAGGTGTCACATTCTAAATTTGAATCCTTGCTATGGAAAAGTGATGGAGCCATTACCACAAGGGATTTTGATTTAGCAAAGCCCTTCGGCTCAATCTTGTGCCTAAGTAATACCCTGGGCACGTGTGGTGTGGAATAAGCGCTCATCCTCAAGCATTCGAGTATATTCTATCGCGCCACTCTCAACTGTCTTCCAACCACTTATAGGCTTGCAAAGTATGGAATATGACATTCTAGTCCATGTTATCTTTGCACGAAAGCTCCTGAATCTATGAACTACAGTAGTATATTAACATCAAAAACTGCAAAGAAATACTTCTTGGGACACCGAGTAAATAACATAAAAGCTCCCTTTTCCTCCGATGTATATGCCTGGTTTAAAATTAGAGAATATTTCTACAATACCAAGATTACTAAGCCAAGCAATGTTTAGATCAATTACCAGCTCGTCGAATACAATCTTTCATATCTAAAAATCAGGAAAGCATCAAGGATACTATGATACGAAGAACAGATGCAAAAAAAACTAATGAGAATTTTATATAAATGTGTTCTTCCCTTTAAAAAAACATTAATAGAATTACCAGGTGCACAGAAACAAGATTCCTGTAACTAAATCAATATAGTAAGCATCATATTATTATGCCCCAATGTATATTATTTATCAAAGATGAAGATATGGACCGATAGGATAAATGTATGACGCATATCAACCTGCTCCTGTCAATAAACCCTATTGCAATACATGATAAAACCAAGATCAAGTGAACCAGAAACACACACGTGAATCGAACTATATGTGCATGCAAGAGAACACTCGGTGCTCTCCAACATAAATCTGACACGACTTTTTAGACGAAGAATACTCTATGCCTTCCAAAGAATGAAGCACGGAATAAATGCTGAAGAAATCGTCATGTAGGTTCTCTCCTTCCGAGTCTACTCTAGACGCAACACAGAATTACAAAACAGCTACTGCAAAAGGATACCAGACAAGGGACCTCAACCCTGCCAAATACAGCAACGAGAATAGACGAAATCCCATCGAAAAAAAGGAAGCATTCCCCTGAAGAAACAATGAGAACGAACAAACCTGTCAGCCAGACAATAACAGTACCTGATATAGATCATACATGAACATCTGAAAAAAAAAGTCTCAATCAGGTAGCCATGGTCATGTCCATAGTACTCAAATAGTTAGACGGTTTGCTTCTAATACGACACGACACATCCCCAAAAAGGCAGACTACTCATCCATCGACTGCCACAGAAATGACTGACAACTGACCTCTGACACTGAAACAGAGCGACGCCGGAGATTTGGACCTTCAGACCCTCAAATGAGTTACAGAACTCACTGGAACACAACAGAATGAAGAGTTAATGTGTGCACGAGAATGTTTAAAAAACTTTCTTTTGAAAAGATAAATATTGATTTTTTTAAAAAAATATTATGTCAGTGTACTTCTGCATCTTAATTATTAAATACACTTCATTTTTGAATCTGTAAACATCCATAGACAGTAGCCTATTCGACAAAATAAAAAAATAACACACCTGTTCATCCTCGCCAGACTTGTTCTCCTCGGGATTTTCATTGCCGTCAGATGGCTTTTCCGCACCACAGTTTTGGCGATTGCATTTCGTCCTAAATGGATAATTCATGTTTCCGCACTGTTCGCATTTCCAGCTGCCCTCCGGCACTTTTTGGTCTGCATCAACCCATTAGTTAGTGAAGGGATGAAAAGAGGTCCCAATCAGAATAGAGATGACCGAGACCAATGTAACCCCATTCACTCATTGCAAATGAATAATTCCACAGGAAGTAATCAATATGACTACAATAAGAGATCATGCAGTTAAAAACTTACTGGAACCTTTGGAGTTCTCAGATTTAGCAGCCTGCAATAATCACAATGAAATTTCTTAAAATGATTACATAATAACTTTTAAAAAGGAAATGTTCAACCGTCAATTCTATGCCCGAAACTCCTCATGGTAAAACAATTTTATGCTACAAGAACACATGGTTCTCCTCGTTTAGTGCCATTACATTCCAATAGGCAACCAATGCACGGTAGGTAATAAACACTACGCCACATAATATTAACTTATAAACAGCTAATGCACAAAAAAAATTGTATTGATCTTAATCTGGTTTCATTTATTATTTTGATTTTTCATATACAAAGTGATATGAATGAGTCCATTTAAATGAGTGAAATTTATAAGACTTTTTAACACAAGAATTTTGTGTTCCTTAATCTGGTTTCATTTATTATTTTGATTTTCACGTAAAAGGTGATCTGAATGAGTCCATTTAAATAAGTGAAATTTATAGGACTTTTTAGCACAAGAATTTTGTGTGCATTCTGTGAGTAATTCATCTCCTAAAACTAAAAAGGTCTAATTTCAGTTATGTACCTCATAACATAAGCAAGCCACATAATTAACATATATAGCTTAGTAACAGTAAAGTTAATTAAAGATAAATCGACACTACAAAAATGGGAATAAAAAAAATCAAAGTTTGAATCTCATAATTCTAAACGTTGTGGAGACAAGCAAATTAGACATAATGATTAAAAATAAAAAAAAGGTGAAGCCTTCTCCCACTTTAAGTATGCTACATGAACTCTTGCACAAATCCATATTGAAAGATCTGACTATTTTTACGCTGGCTGTCAGATACCTAATGCAACCCCCACAAGGACGGGTTGGAACCTTGATCTTTTGGATGGTAGGCACACTGCACTACCACCTTACCATTGAAGTGTGTATAATGATTAAAAGTGCATGAAAGAAAATACCTGATTCCCAGGTTTTGGAGTGTTGCACTTTCTCATGTTGCAAACTGTTCGGAAAGAGAAGTTGTTGTTTCCACAATTAGGACATGTCCAATCATCATCACGTTCTACAGTGCCAAAGATAAAACAATTTAGCAGAAGATAATAAGACTTCCAAAAAATCTCTATGGACTACATAGTATCAACAGGTAACCTGTTGACTTCTTCCGGGTGCTTTCATCTACATAGACTCCAGGTCTACCTCCCTGTAAAGATCATTCCATGATAGTAAGAATGACAAGCATATCAAATTCCATCATGGCACCAAATAGAACAAACCAAGACTAAGTACAGACAATTGGCCTTGGCAGAACAGTTGGAGGATTTCGACAAAAAAATGGTAGTACCACTCTACAACAAACACCCCTTACGGTTCCATCAAAGGTTGCGGGCATGACACAGTTATGGAGCGCTAAAATATCATTCCATGATTTCAAGTTCAATGAACCATTTATTAAGATGCTAAGACTTTCTATACTCCGGTTGAGATCATTCCAGATCAAGAGTGGTAGCTGACAAAGTAATTATATAGGTAAAATATAAGGAGATATAGTAGATAATGTCCTGATTTCTAGCTCCAATGCCATATCCAATGACGTAGGGCATTGGTGTAGATACCGTAGAAATGAGTGCCATATGCATTCGTCCTCGTGCAACAGTAACAAGGAATAATAATCTATAGACAAGTCCCACGTATATCTAAGACCAGAACAAGTTCCATGCTAGATTGACATTAAAAATACGGGGGGCATGTCTACAGTAATCTGCAATCAAGATGGGGGAATGCTGAAAAAACTGTGTTGTCAGCAAATATGGATTGAAAAGCCAATGTGTTAGGAGTAAGGACCCTTTCAGCAACACAAATCATCATGCTACTTTCCAAAAGGTCAATCCTTTGACTACTCCTTGTGTATCCTCAAGTGGAAGTGTTGGGCCTCTACCATCCTCACCATTCTATAGTAAAACACCCCTGATGAGAACATGTCCAAAGTCTAAGATAAAAACAAGTTCCAAGCTAGGTTGACATTAAAAATATAGGGGCCATGTGATGGAATGCTGATTAAAAATATAGGGGACATGTGATGGAATGCTGATAAAATCCGCATGTTGTCAGCAAACGCGGATTAAAAAGAAATCCATGTCAGTAAGGACCCTACTAGGAATAGGGGTAAGGACCCCTTCAGCAACACGAATCGCCATGCTGCCTTCAAGTTCTCACCAGCCCTTAGCATAAGGTCCTTACTAGGAAGGGATTTAAAACAGTTGCAACCTCAAAGGAGGACCCACAGCCTCGCTCGAGGGAGGAGTTGGTCAGGAGAGGTGAGAGAATACTCGAGTCTGATCCATATTGACAGAGATTGAGGAGACCTCCTAGGACCAATCAGTTAGGCTATGGCAAGGGAAAAGAACGACAAGGGGGCATGTGATTGGGGATGGGTAATGGTGCATGGCTTGTGAGTGGGTAACTAAAGCTCAGAGCTACTCAGCCATGCTCGCTAAAGCCTCGCAATGGTGCTTTGATGATGGAGCCTCACACTCAAGTTCACCATTGCATTCTCGTGAGCCTCCTCGTTATAGCTTCTCAAAGGGAAGAGGTGGAAACTTAGAAAAGAAGAGAAAATGGATATGAAAATAAAGACAAACTTTGAGGGCTTTCACATATGTTACCATAAAAAGTATTCAAAAAATTAAAGGGATATTTTCACATAAGCCTGAGTGGTTCCGTAATTACCAAGGAATCCTCGTTCATAATTGGAAAAAATGGGGCTGCTCCCACTCCATTTTTCCATATTTTTTTTGCAAAATATAACCATGTATATTCAACTATATATCCCTTCAATATGCCATTCGAATTTCATCAGAAATAGAGGATCATATGCCCTCCATCTAGAACATGTAATTTTACCGGTCTAAACATTGTTGTAAACGACATGTTCTAGATGGTGGGCATAGGAGTCTCCGTTTCTAATGAAATGTGAATGGCATATTGAAGGGGTATATAGATTAATATACATGATATTTTCATAAAAATAAAAAAAAATGCGGAAAAATGGCGCAACCCCATTAACATTTCATAATTGCATGAGAAACCCAAATAATGTTTAACTCTTAAATGGCATAACCATGTGTTATGTTCTGTTTGTTATGTTCATTATATATGATGATTTCCGTTTAAAAAAGATTAAATTACCCCTAATTATCAATCTTATTCGAGAATCATGCCCTCTCATTCTATTCCTCATTCCCACCCCACCTAAGTGATGTTTCCGATCAAGTGTCACCGAGGTATGCAGCTTCCAACCAAGTGTTTCTTCCGAGCAGAGCTTCTGTTCATTGTTGTTGCGGGACAAGAGAAGGGGTGAGAAGGGAGTGGCAGGGCCGCCCTCACCGTTGCTGCAAGGAGAGGAGATGAAAAAGGGGTGCAGGTGCCACCGCAACTGATGTCGCGTGGAGAGGAGGTAGAGGTGGCGGAGGAGTGGGTGTCGGTGTCGCTACAATCGTCGGTGCGTGGAGAGGAGGCGACGAAGGGGGTGCACGTGCAAGTGCAACCGTTGTTTCATGGACAGTAAGCGAATGAGGGGGTGTCGATGCCATCGCAACCATTGCTCAATGGAGAGGGTTGCAGGGTGGCGAGCAGAGGGATAGAGGTGGGGGCGAAAGGGGTTGAAGAGGGGAGTGAAGGTATGCGACAAAGGGGGTGGAGTAGGGGGGCCTAGAAGGGGTGGAAGGTGTCGAATGGTGGCAAGAAGGGGTGGAGGGGACAAAAGGGGCTAGAGGAGGGGGTCGAGGACGGGGCTGAAGGTGGGCGACGGAGGGGGTTCAAGAGGGCGCAAGAAGGGGTTGAAGGGCGGCAACGGAGGTGTAGAGGAGGGGACCAAGGTTGTAGAAAGCGGTAATCAGTACTCGGTCGACGAGGTCACTGACTAAGGATTAATTGGCAATCGGGTGACTAATCGGATTTAGTCAGCCATTAGTCGATTTTGATTTTTTTTAGTTAATTTAAATATATAAATCATTTTAATACATATATTTGTACATTTTCTTACTTTCATAATGAAACAAAAGAAGTAACTAACATTAAATATAATATTATTGCATATCTAAATAAGCTTGTTTATATATTAACATAGATTTGTACAATTTCTATACTTTCATAATGAAACAAAAGAAGTAATTGACTTTAAATATAACATTAAGCACATTAGAATAAGTTTGCTTTTAAAAATATAAAAAAAACTAAAAGAATAATAGTTATGGCCTATCTTTTACATGTATGTGACTGCAATTTATTTCCCTTACCTTCTAATTGTAAGTTTTTTTTGCAACTCCGCTTCTTTAACTTAGTTTACGTGTATGCCATTATATTATTGGCCTCTTACATTGCACATCGTTTCGGATTAAAATGTTTGGTTTATCATAAAACTATTTTTTCTATAAGTAAATACATCAGAGCTTCTGGAGGAAATGTAACTATGCTCATTTTGACATGGTTCCGCAAATTTTGAGCACTTCATGAAATCCTTGAGCTTACATTTGGTACAATGCAGCCCAGCACTCAAGAAGCTTCAATTTGAAACATTGAAGTGTATGGACGATGATAACAAATGAACATCTCCATGTTATCTGGAACCAATGTTTCTTGGAATGCCACATTAGATCATGTTCCATCAGGATGTAAGTCATAATTTTTCTTCCGTTGTTTCATATCGTGCATTTTTCAATATTTTTTCTTAATTTCAGATTAAACACAGATTTCCTTTACTTATATTAAATTTCTATAAAAAAAAGCCTACCAGTTGATGAATATTTCAAAATCGCTTTGGTTGTTGTAAGATAATGTGAAATTCTGCCTCTGTTGTACTCAAGTTGTTTTGCAATGTTCATTGGAAAGCCAAATGATGACGATAGTCATCCAAAATTCAGTTACAACACTGATACAACAAACCCTTGATGCAAAAATCAGCCGATTAGTCGGACGACTAGGCCTAGTCGAGTCGGCTTACCCATCCCCCCCCCCAACTCGACTAGTCGGTCGACTTTTACAAGATTGGAGGGGACAGAATGGGCTGGAGGAGGGGGTTGTGGAGGGGGTTGCAGGTGGGCAGAAGAAGGGGGAGGGGCAGGAGGAGGAAGAGGGGGAAGGTGGTTAATGGGTTGTGTGGAGGAAATGAGCTGGAGGAGGAAGAGGGGTGTTGGTCGGTGGGTTTGAAGGGGAGGGAGCTAGAGGAGGAATAGAAGGGAGATGGCTGACGGGCTGTGAGCGAAGGAAGGGGAGGGGTCTGGATGGGGAAGAAGGTTGAGGTGGTCGGCGGGCCTAAAGAGGGTGGAGGAAGAGGGTGAATTTTCTTTTCTTTTCTTTTTGTTTTCTTTTAATTTCAGTCGTTGGATCAAGGATAGGTTAGATTAACTCAATGGCTTGATTGCGTTAATGGACTAAAATAATAGAGGGTTATGGGTGTAAGATGGGGCATTTATTCAAGATTTCTCATATAATTATGAATTATCAAAGGTTCTTGTGGTAATTAAGGGTTATGGGTGTAAATATCCCAAAATTAAATCCATCATCGTTGAGTGTTAAAGTTATCAGGTATTTTACATAAAATGAAGAACAGCCAATGTAATTTCCACATATTATTTGTTTATTTGAAAATATCCGATAATGTGGGGCATTTATGTAAAATATCTGTTTTAAATTGCATATATATGTGCCTTGTTTTCTATGCAAAATTGTGATTTTTATTTGCGAAAGTAGGCAAAATTAAGGTCGCAAAGCATTACTTTGACCAAAAGCAGTTTATATATGGTTACTGAAGACATCAATGTACATTAACATGCTTATAATGTATCACTAGGTGGATTTTTAACTTGTGTGTATCATTTTATGAGAATACAACAGACCAGACGCATTAAAGTATTTTCCCCGAGGAAGAATCCAAGATCCGTTATGTTTTCTAGATTTGGATACCTTCACCCAGGCAAAACTAAATCAGACAGTCCCTGATGTCGAACATGTCATATGTGAAACAAGGCAATAAATTGTCATAAATTGCAAACAATCAGGTAAAAACCCTGAAAGTTCATTCGATATAACATTTGTCAAGAAACTTGGCTTTATAAATATGCAACTCAACACGCAAGTGTAAAGATGCTTATGCACTTCAAACCTCTCTATTCATTGTTCTTGTTTGGAATTCATGTTCCCTAGGAATTATGTATATACCGAGCATAACCTTCGAAATTTAGATGACGGAGCATTTTCAATCAACCCATCTATTCCATACTACAAGTTATTCAAACAATCCTGCTACCGTACTAATAAGAAAAGGAAACCTTCCTAATCCAACCCAATCAGAACAATCCATGAGAAATGTACAGTAATTAATGTGGTGGGGAATGCATCCAAATCTTACCAAGGTAGCGTGAGCCATAGGCAATGGAAAGCCATATCTGTCGACCAATGGAGGCATGCCATACATTCCACCTGGAATATGAAACAGTAAATTTCTTCAAGAAAAAACAGAAACCGTCACTAGCATGCTTATATAAACAGAAAAATGTAAGAAAATATATGGAACGGTCACTAGCATGCTTATATAAACAGAAAAATGTACGAAAATATAAGAAATGATGCATCAAGCACAAGCGGTCAAAGATTTAAAAGTACCAGCGAGATGTGCCCTTAAAGTCAAAGCCATCATCGAACCAAGGTAAAAACAGTCTAATCAATTAAGGTAAAATGAACGAGACGAAATAGCATTTAAGAATCCAACTCACAATAAGAGCCCTGAAACTCCATTTCCTCAAAGGACATGGATGTGTACTTTTTGGCAGATCCCGACTCAGCAGGGAGGAGAAATATCAATACATAATGGAGATTAATGGCAATTCTACTCCAATAAATAGAATGTACTGTGACAACTCAAAAGAAAGACTTTACTAAAGCTGCATTTGACAATTAAGGCATCTTCGGTTTATGGACCGTATCAAACAAAAGTACAGGTCACCTTCGATGATGGTATCTCACGATTCACTTTCAACTAAAATCAGCTGAATTAATATAATAAAGATCCACGAAAAATGCTCAGCATCAAACCACCGACAGATGGCGGCATTCAAGTCCAAAAGAAACATAGAGGGACATGGCACATAATTAAGCATTCATATTAAGTGTACATATGTGAGTGGATTTGTCTTATTAATGCAAATGGGCACGACCATTTACATCTATAAAGCATTAAGGTATATAGCCCTCAGCAAATTAACATCAAGTAATAAAAGATATCAAGTCTACTTACATACCAGCTCCCATTACTGCTCCACTGGCATAGGGTGCAGGAGCAGGTATATGCAGAGATCCGTATGGGCTGCCAATAGAGAAGCGGCTGCCATAGCCATAACCATATCCGGAGCCCCCTGAGAAAGGATAATTATATGAAGGCAGTGAAGATCCGTTCAGATGGGAAGATCCATATGGTGGAGCCCCTAGGTACACTGGAGGGGCACCGGGGCCCATATAAGCAGCAGAGCCATAAGGAGGAGCTTGCAGAGGTTTTGCAGTAGATTTCTGGGGAAAAGTAAAACAAGAATTCAAACAAGCATCTAAGAGAGTCTATGCCAGATATTCACAACTAAAAGAAAATACAATAAATCAAGTTCTTGTAAGAGAATTTCAGTGCTTCGACAAATCTCCAAAAAGCAAGGCATGAATAATCATATGTCCAGTTAAGAGTCACACAAGAGAAAAGAGGATCTTGCTCAACTAAATCACTGGCATCTGTCAACTGTCCATCAATAGAAAGAACAGCTCAGGGCAAGAAGCACAAATTACACAGGATCAGAAAGGGTCAGACTACTCTGGCACAATTGTCGAGATAAGAGGCCTGGATGCAAGTTGTATCAATCATTTTTTTACGCAAAAAAGGAAGAAACGCACAAAGGTGTCCGCTCCAAATATATTAAGAAGGTGCTAAGGAGATACTTACAGAAGCCAAGACTCCAGTAGAGTCCTTGCTGAAAGAATTGCATTCTTCCGATCCAAATATTACTCCGTCGGTGATAGCCAGAATGCCCAAACCACCGCAATTGACAGCAATAATTCTGTAATGGGGGGAAAATGGGATTTGAATAATGATTCCAGGCACCCAATGAGGCTTCTAGGCATTAACCATCCAATGTGAAGATCACTCCATGTATCTTGTGCCCTCGTACACGTGAAAAAAAAATGATACATAGTTTCCTCCTCTTCACACAGAGTGCACATGCTATCATGGACGGCTACGATTCAGGCCCATCTGTCGCAATAGTCTACCAGGTCGCATTAATCATGAAAATATCTTGATGCATACCAGGGCTTTCTTCTCCCAAATAAATCTGCAATCACAGAACATCTCATATATTTGTCTTGAGTGCTCCACGTCATTCTAAGCTTGTCGAACCGTGAATGCATTAGTTCTCTAGACGCGATGATCATCCATGCCCATTGTGCCTTCAATTACGTTAACAGATTCCATGAGTTCAACTAACTCTTGGACGGCTGATCAGAGAGCAGTGAACGGAAGATGAGAGACCAGACAACATCCGCCCAGTAATCGATAGCCATACCATCTTTGTCTGCTACTAGTGCAATTAGACAAGGAAAGACAGATGCTAGTGTGTTGTCATCAGTCCAAAGGGCAAAAGTGCATTCGTCTCCCAATACCGGGTGGAAAGCTTCTGTAAATGATGTAACATAGAACAGATCCCCTTCCAGAAGACAGAAATACTCATTTGAATACTACACGACAGAGTTACATGGGTGTTTATCATATAGATTCTACAAACTAATCTGCAGAAAAGGTCCTTACTTATCTCCCCATAACCTTGCAAGTTGCAATCCACTTCAGCAACAGAGCCCTTTCATTATACCCAACAGGTGTATTCCCAAACCCCGTCCTCCTTAAAGAGTGTAATGGTATCCCAGTCAACCAAATGCATGCATCCATATTTACCCCAAATGAATCTTTTCATAATCTTCTCCAATCACCATTGTATCCTTGTCAACGGTAAACTTGACGACATGAAGAAAACAAGAATAGCCACAAGGACAATCCTAATCAGGACGACCCCCCCAATGAAAATGAAACCTTCCAAACAGCCAGTTTCTGTTCTATGTCTCTATAACAGATAACAAATCTGCCAGGTGAAGTTGACTGCTATTAAGGGTCAGGCCCAAATAGTGAATCAATAGAAATCCGCATGCCAAGTTATTTCTGAGTGCATTCGCCTCAATTTCCAAACTACTAAAAGGGATAGTCATCAAATTGTTCTCATTGAATTGAAGGCCATATAGCTCACCAAAAATAACGATCAATGCAGCCCCCTTGGCCTCCTCCATGCCACCTTAAAGATGGTATCATATGCATACTACGGGATGGGGAAGACAATATCACCAATCAAGCACACCATTGTTAATTCATGTTGACTCATGCTCCGCCATTCTGGTAAGAACATATGCAGTCAAAGCAAAAGCACCATGGGACACCCTTTATGAACTCATCGTTGCAGCTGGAAAAAACCTCCTTCAGGCCTTCCATTAATAAGCACGGAATAGGATGTTGTGGAAACACATCTCTTCATCCAAGAGATCACAAATTTCAGAAGCCTCATCATGCCAATGCAAACTGCATAAAACGTCAATCAACACTATCATAAGCCCTATAGAAGACTACCTTTCACAGAAGGTCACTTGTACGCCGACTTTTCCAATCTACCATAACTTCAGTGGCCAACATCAAGCTATCAACTACTTGCCTCCCTGGAAAGAATATGTGCATTGCACGAGTGATATAAGATCTTCCACGACAAGAACTAGTCTATTTGCCAAACCTTTTGCAACAATAAGATAAATGTCAATCAACATGCGATGGGGTGAAAGTTTGAAACGTTCAGACGTGACATTTTTTGGTAGTAGAAATAAAATTGCTTTGTTGAGCATGTTAAAACGTGCACTACCATGGGCAAAATCCTTCATAACAACCATAACATCGGCTCTATCACATCACAGAACTCTCGATAGAAAAGAAATGGGAAGTCATCTGACTTTGGGGCACGGTCAGCATTCAACTCCATCATTATCGATCTAACCTCATCACGACTAAAACTTTCACCAGGCTTATAGATTACGCATTTGAGATATAGGTTGCCCCCAAACCAGTCCATCGCTAAAACAAGTATGCTCTCTATGAGAGATTCTGTGGATATAGTCGGCCAAAGATCTACACATCTCATGGTTCCCATCCAACTGGGTACCATTCAGAACCACATCATGAATCGCAATGTGCCTTCGTCTACAACTAGGAATCGAATGAAAGAATTTTGTTTTTATCTCCCTCCTACCCTTAATCCAATTTTGCATTTATCACTGCATCCATTCACATTCAGTTAAATTCTTTTTATCTTCCTCTAGGACAATTTTCTAGAACCCAAACCTCTCCACAAGCACCTCACTAGAAAGGTGCATATCATCCTCCAGCTTATGCAGCCTCAGGATCTCTGACTCGGCATTGATTCGTCATCTCTTCCAAAGCTCTTGCATTTTTTTTTGTAAACCAGAAAACCACTCATGCAGTGTAGTTACATTATGAACCAAATGAGTTGTCGTTGATGAACATGTATTCCATTAGTCAAAAGATCACTCAAACCTAAAACATGAGCTCAACACTTTTCCCACCCACGAATCTCACATTTAGGGTGTGTGACACGATCTAGTGCACGACCAGGATAGTATGGTTGCCAGTGGAAACAACTCCAGAAGTTCCAAGGACATTAGAAAGCGACCCAATGGTGAACGTGATCCCAAGTTTCTCCAAGCAAAGATGATATTTATAGCATCCACCACCTCCATATGTAGCCCCCCACAAGATCTACAATATCCTCGGATTCTGAGTCTCAACCCCTGCGGAGACAAGGTCTATCCTAAGAGAGAAGGGCCATATTGATCCCCCCACGATCCAAGCTTTCGTTAGGAATTCTGACCTCATAAAGTTCACTCAACAATTGGGATCTCAACGACGGATCAGGCATACCATATACACATGAAGCAACCAATGAGGTATCCATGGCCCTCATTTGCAAAATGAAAGTTCACACAAAGCTGCTACAGTACTCAAACACCAAAGCAAAATGTTCACCAAGGACAATAAAAAGTGATCGAATCGTAAACGTGATCCTGAGTTTCTCCAAGGCAGATATTTGTAGCATCCACCACCTCTATATGTAGTTCCCCCAAAAGATCTACAAAATTCTTAGATCGCGGGTCTTGATTCCCATGAAGACGAGGTCTATCCCAAGAGAGAAGGGTCATATCGACCCACCCATCATGATCCAAGCTTCTATCGGAAATTTATCCGACCTCACAAAATTCACTCCACAATTGGGATCTCAGTGCATGATCCATCGAACCATACACGCATGAAACAACACCAACGGGTGTCCGCGGTCCTCATCTACAAAATAAATGTTTGCACAAATCTGTTACTCCACTCAGACACCAAAACAAATCGCTCAAACTTCCAGGAAATTACTGCAGCACTCGCACTGTCAACCGGATTCGTTGCACGAAAATCTAATAGGGCGGTCACACATATCGATTTCCAGAGGCATTCAAAAGACCTTTGCAGTTTATTTTCTTGCAATAAAACAAAATCGCCATTGTACCCGATCGTGAGAGAGCCAATGGATGTTCTCTTTTTTGTGTGCCCCAATCCCCTCACACTCCAGAAGGCACTCTTCATTTAGAAATCATGTTATACCTTGTGGTTGAGACCATCCTTGCCCTTAACGCCACATCATTCTTAAAGGAGGATTTCCACTCGTCAACTTGTTCTAAATTACAGAAATCAATGCATGGAATTGCAACAGTTTTAGAACAAGTTATCAAGGCATGGTAATGCAGTAGTTCGGAATTTTGCAGCAAAAGAGGAGTCCCCAAGACTCCTCTGACTTGGTGAATCTTCCATTCGTAAACCTTCACAGCACCAATCACGGCTTGGGATTCGTTTATTTTCAATTGCACTTTGTATCTCTTAGCCTTCTTGTACAGTCTAGGACGAACCCACATGACTTTCAAAGCTAAGCTCGCCCAAAATCTCGACATATTGGTCCTTCCTCTTGAAAAACATATCGGCTAAAAGGAAACCGTGTTACTCAAACCAAACCATTCTGGAAACATAAGTTCTAGAGATCCGCAGCTCACTACTCTATGTTCGAAGGTTGAATAGTTCCCCAGCCCTTGGTCCATTATATATAAGCGAGACTTTAAATAGGCCATAGCACCCCTGATTCAAATGTTGCAACAACTCCCCTCTTATCATCTGATTCCCCCAGAGTACAAGCAAACAAGTTAGATCCCCACGAGAATCCATCAGGAGCCCACCTAAAAAGACCGAGCATACGTATGCACAAACCCTAACCTCTATTAGCGTAGAAGTTCATAATGTCAACAGCTGCAACGAAACTCTCTCAATCACCAAATCTGGCAAAGAATCATCTGGCTTTGTGAAATCAATGCAACCTTCCACAATCGTTGCCCATTCCATAATTGCATGCTTCGTCTCTGACAGTGCAATTGTGGATCCCTCCTGATGCTTCATCTCCAATGAAGGCTTCAATGCACAGTTTTGTATGTAATAGGGGTTCTCTCTGGCAACGTCATTAAAACATCCTCCCAACCTTTTGAAACTGATGGAGGCAATATCTCTTCAATTCATAGTTTGAAGCTCGCCCGGACGATCTTCAAGGAGCATATATTGTAGTGGGATGCAACACATGTCTTGCAAGCAACACAATCATCACAGTAACGTCCGTTTCCGGCTCTGAGAGCAACTCCAACACTTCATCCCAATCTATAAAGGGCATTTTTCAGTGTTTGGACGTTTCTCGAGAGAAACGATGCACCAAACACCTGAAGCACTCTTCTCTCAAACGAGAATTTCTCATCAAAAAATATTGGCTTCCTAGAGACAATCTTCTCTGCCTTTGAATCCAAAGAAATAAGTGCAATTTGCATCCTTTCTCCCCGACCCTCAAAGGCAAGTGAGACCTTCCCCCGTCTCAACAATATCTCCCTTGAACAAAGTACCAAACTTGTTGTGCACCAAATCCGCCGCATCAGGAAGCTCCATGACTCCTTTCAAGAAAGAGCCAACAAGGAGACCCATCAATACCCGAAGGTTGAGGTCTTCTCGCTTCACAACATTGGCAAACAACCTTTCTTGCAGACACCTTTTGATACATAACCTTTGTGGGCCCCTACATCTTCAAATGATTCCCCTCTCTGAAAAACAATTTGACTTGCTTTGCCGAGTAACATTTGTGGGCTCATGGATCTTCAAATGAGTACCATCTCTGAACATCGTCTTGACATGCTTCGCCGTGCAAATGTCCCTTCGATGGCACAAGCCCTTGCAGCCAAAGCACCTGATCGCCACCGAACCAACTTTGGCGAGGTGATGTGTTCCACATCGTAAGCACCAAACACCCAAATGCAAAGGCTTTAAATGAGAAATAGCACTACAAGCCTATTCTCCTTCTCCCCCACATTGTAAGGTGGCCTTCCTCACCTCTCTCACACTCATGTGGCATCTTCTACTTCAGTGCTCGACTCCCAACTCCCTCTACAGTTAGCACCCTCTCACATTTCCCCCCTTTGACCATCACGATGACCATGTGTTTGGTTAACAACAGTGTTAGCCATTGCCATGCAACCAAAAGGGAATGGCAAGTCCACGACTAGCATCTTGAAAAGGTTGAACGGACCAAAATAATTGTCCAACACGAGCTTCGCCAATGTGAAGAATTGCCTACATTTTTACAAGGACATTATCATCTCTCTCCACCAATGGACTTCTAGTGGCATTAACATTTTCCATTGTACCAAAAAACCATACACATCATTTTTTCATGGTATTTTACAAATATCACAAGGGTACCTTATGCATGCACAAAGTATTATGAAAATGGTAAAACCTTCTCCCACTTTAAGTAGGGTCAGTTACATGGATTCTTATCAAATCCATGATGAAAGATCTGAGTATTTTTCACATTGGTTGTCGGCTATCTAACACAACCCTCCTCAGGGGGGATTTGAATCTTATTCGTTTGAGTGGTAGGCACATATGTCTCCAACCAAACCATTAAGCTTGCACAAAGTATTATGAATTTTAAACAACAAAAAAGGACAACTTTCAAAGATGAAGGAAACAACTCAAAAGGACAACTTTCAAAGATGAAGGAAACAACTCAAAAGGACAACTCAAAAGGACAACTCAAAAGGACAACAAAAAAGGACAACTTTCAAAGATGAAGGAAACAACTCAAAAGGTATTATAGACATGGCATATTATTTCCCATTTTCTGCGAATACATTTATGATAAACAAGAAATTATCTTTTGTAGCAACTAGTGAAAAATAAAAGGTGCATGAAGAAAAATCTGAAGCATATTTACTAAATGCAATGTTGGCATTGCAGTTCAAACCCCTTAGTGTGTCAAAAATGCAATCAAGCTCCCACCACGTGCTGAAACTTGAAACATTTACACTATGTAACAGTTCTGCAAGCAGCTAGGACTACAACACACGGAAGGGACAAGACTGTCGTACTTATAGCAATACGTGGGCTGTCCTCTTATTGGAAGAAGTGGGATGTCTCTCAGCAGATACTACCCTCAAACTGTGGAGGCAGAACAAATAAAGACAATAGACATTGGATGTGGTTGACTTCATTACTATTCCAACATATCCATTAAGAAGAAACTTGGCTAGAGAAACCCATTTCTGAGATCTAGCAAATATCAACAATTGGTCACTTTGTAAATTTCCCTAAATTTACAAAAGAAAAAATAAACCTACTTCCACTTATTACATTTCTGGCGCATAGTTTATCCAATATTTCAATATGATGGTAGATATCAATCTTTTCGAAAATGCTTGGCATTTAGCATAAGCAGGATGATAACAGTTGAGTTGTGCTTAGGTTATGAGCAGCTTCTAGGAAAATGTAAATTGATGACTAGAACTAATATGATCACAAGCATATAGGCTTGTGTTTAATAATCTGATTAAGCTCATATTATATGACTCAAAACTAATCTATTGGTTTATCATATAGATAAACACTTGAAACAATTTTAAAATTTAAACTGAATTGAATCGAAACTGTCAAAGGACAGAAAAAAGCCACAAGACTCGATCAGATAAGGAGAAATCAACTTGGAAGTGCCGACTTAGGGAACCAACCAATTTCTCAAGAATCTGCCTAGCGATAACTGCATATGCTCCAACACAAGAACTCGGTGAAAATAACTTATCGATACAAAAGTAATCAATCTTAAGTTCAATAAAATGGTCCCCAAAATTACCTTCATAAAAGCCTAAAATTGCTTGCACGTAAAACATCCAATTCCATACAGGTAGATATAGCAAACCATGGCATGGTTGGAACACATTCTGCAGTAAAACTAATACTAGAAACCCTTCCAGAAGAACTTCAATCGCATAGATCCAATGAAATGGTTAAAGTACGATTCAAAAAGCGTTGGACAGTAAGTGACCAAACCATATATCGTGTAAGCTACTTATGCATCAGATGGCCAAAAGGCCCAAACCATTCTTGTATAATCATTTGAGCACTAGGAGATCACTCAAAGTTGTATCCAATGCTTAAAAAACAAAAGGCACCTCGAGACACTATCTTTGTGATCGAGGCAATGTGCAATCCTAGAGGCTATCAGAACGTAAACCTCGCTTTTTCAAAAAAAATGTCAAATTTAGGAAAAATGTGTTAATTAAAAGTGTCGGCATTATTGAATATATTAGAAACCACATTTTGAAGGAACTTCACACCATTAAACGATGAAGATGGGCAATCACAGCATTAACTTTTTAAAAACTCAGTATTAAGCCATCAGAAATAATGAAATAAAATATGTCGATCAATAAATTGTACAGATGTAAAACACAACAAAGTAAGCAACAACAAACGACTTAAGTGAGGCAAATTATGCCTTGATAAAGTGGGAATATGCTAAAATGTCACTTAAAGATCCCCCGCCGCCCCTCCTCTATGTTGCAAATCCGACTGCCGGTTAGGGTTTCAAAAAAAATTCAATTTGTTTCCTTTCGTTTTTTTTGCTTGGTTTATTGCTTGATAGCCTTGATTATAGTTATTAATGATTAGGTATTCTTATTAATTTGCATGTTTGTTAGATTGTTAAGTTCTTTTTTGAGTAAAACATAGATTTTATTGATGATGTGCATGTTGCTTAGATATTTTTTGCTTGATTTATTGCTTATGTTTATTATTCTCTAAATCTTGGTTAACTTAGATTTTTTATTATTATTAATTTAACTTTGTGATTTTGTTTCTGATATTGTTGATATGGTTCTGCTTGTTCAACTTGTATATTCAATTTGTTCAACATGTATATTCAATTTGTTCAAAGAAATTTTTATATGATTGGCATCTTGGCATGGCATGCTTACATGGTTGGCATTGTTTAGTTTATATGTTCAATTTGTTCAACTTAAAAATTCTTCTATGGTTGGCATTGGTTAGCTTATAAGTTCAATTTGTTTAACTTAAAAATTCTTGTATGGTTGGTTATTGGTATGCTTGTCACTTAATTTGTACATCCAACTTGTGATCTTGTTTGTTGATTATGAAGTTCAACTTGTGAGTTTAGTTAGCTTTGTATTTGTTGATTGCTTAAATTGTGAGTTTGTTGACTATGTTGGCTACACCTCCGGCGAACGTCACTTCCGATATCGACTCGTCCTTTTACGAGTCGTCGGGATCAACTGATCCCGCATGGCAATACAGTTACCACGTGAACCGTGCGGATCTGAATAGGTGGACGAGGAAACGAAGAAGAAGTTGATTGTGTACTAGGAAAAAGTCCCAGAAAGCCGTTGATGTTCATGAGACGAAGGAGGAAATTGATATCACTAGAGATGTGCGTTCAACAAAGAGACCGCAAGTCTCCGGATCCTTGAAGCAAAATGTCGCAGTGGAAGGGCCATCATGCCAGATGATCATCAAGGATGCATTCTCCCAGGATCATCGTGATAGGGATACATCATACATATCCAAATGGACATATACATCGGCAATTTCGTTTAATGCATTGACAACAAAAAACTTCACGCAGATGGTGGAGGCGATTGGGATGTACAGGTCTGAACTAAAGCCCCCCACGAGGTATGAGCTTAGTGGTCCGTTTTGAAAAAGGCGATGAAGGCGATTCACGATGACTTGCAATGTCATCGCGATACGTGGACGTCAATGGGATGCGCTTTAATGATTGATGTTGGGATGTGCTTTAATGACTGATGTGTAGACTGACAAGGGAGGAAGGAACATCATCAATTTTTGTGTCAATTACGCCATGGGAACCTCATTTTTAAAGTCCATAGATGCCTTAGATGAGGCTTACACTGCGGAATACATTTTTAAGCTGAAGGAGGAGTCTCTGCATGAAGTAAAAGTGGATAAAGTGGTTCAGATTGTGGCAGATAATGCATCTGCCAATGTAATAGTGGGAAGATTGCCGGTCACCAAATATCTGCAAATTTGACGTATTGTGTGTTGCGTACTCCAATGATCTTGCCTTGGAGGAGATAAGCAGAGAGACAATGGTGAGGAGTACAATCACAAAGGCAAAAAAGCTTATGGTGTTCATCTACTCTCACACCAAAACTCTAAGCTTGATACGCAAGTTCGCCAACAAGAGAGGCGTTGTAAGGTCAGGCCAAAATGAATTTGCAACAACTTTTCTCACTCTTGAGAGCCTAAATGAGAAGAAAGACAAGCTGAAATTGATGTTTTCCTCAGAAGAATGGAGGACTGCAAATGGTATAAGACAAAGAAGGGAGAAGCAGGAGTTCCATAGTATTCGGTCCTACATTTTGTAATCAAACCGCACACGCTATCAGAGTTTTCACTCCATTGATTCGTTTATTGCGTGTGGTGGATGCAGATTGACGCATATCCATGGGCTTTGTTTACGGAGGGATTGAAGAGGCCAAGCAGGAGATAATTGCATCATTCAATAGCGTACAGTCATCTTACAATTTTTTTGCGGATGTTGTTACCTCCAAGGCCAAAGGGAGGCTCGATACTCCATCGCATCTAACAGCTTATTGCTTAAACCTATTTTTCTTCTGCGTTGAATCTCGTAGTGATCTAGATGTTGGGGTGAGAAGAGGGTTAAAGAGTGCATGTAAAGATTTTATCCAGATTTGGATATACAAGATGCAATTACGAGCGACGAGCTTCTGACATACAGAGTTGATCGTGGAGATTTCTGATAAGCCTTTAGCTATGAGACAGAGGATGACAAATGATGACAATAATGATCCAGGTATTTTAATCATTCTTTTCTATTAATGTTAATCATACTAGTATTTTATTATTTTTTCCAATTCTCTATTTCAATAGCTAATTGGTGGTAAAATCATGGAGATGACATGCCTCATTTGAAAGCCGTGACTATCAAGATCTTGAAATTGACGCCTTCATCCTCGGGATGTAAGCGTAACTAGAATAAATTTGACTCGATAATAACCCTACTCCACTCACTCAATTTGATTAGTAATAGTAAAATTTAAGTTAGTAATTGATATAAATTTTAAAAAATTTTGATCTTTAAATCTATACCAAGAAGAGAAACATGTTGGAGACGAAGAAGTTGAACGATCTTGTGTACGTGTGTTTCAATTCCAACCAACAAGAATGCCAAGTTGAGAAAGAAAGAGATCCTCTCTCATCTCGAGATCTTGCATACATGACTGAATGGACCGAAGATGTCGATGCTCATGATGATGAGGTTTTTCCAGGACCTGGATTGACATGGGGTGTTGTAGCACATGTTAGTAGTGCCGAAGAGAATTTGAAATCGAGAAAGAGCCAACGAGGTGAACGTGGAAGGGGAGCTTCATCTTCGAGCTCCAATGCTACGCCGATGAATGAGGAAGAGCTACAACTTGAAGATATAGAAGAAGATGGTGAAGAAGAAGAAGAGCTGGACTTGGACGATGACATTAAGGATTGAATCCATTGGCATGTTACGCTTGTCTCACTTATTACTTGTATTAATTTTTTGGACATGTTGTATACGATTTGATTTTTGAAAATTTACTCATAGCCTACTATGAACGATCTGTTGCGATAGCATCCCATCATCTCTGTGGTGACAGAGGTCAGTTAAGTGCATTCAGTTCAATCCAGCACGGACGATCTGTTGCGATAGCAGATGCCCATTACTGGTCAAGGGGAGTTGCAGTTAACACTCACAAAGCGGCTTCAGAATATTTTTAACGTTCCTAAGTTTTCAATGAATTTACTGTCAATTACTCAAATCGCCAAGGATGTATACTGTCGTGCCATATTTGATCCATCTGCTCTTTGTTTCAAGACATTCTAACGGGCAGGGTGATTGGATCTAGTCATGACTCGAGAGCAAGGGGGACTCTACATACTGGTGCAATCTCCTTATGCAGATGCCTCTTCTCTTCGCATTGGGTCTACGCCTCCCTATATGTGGCATCTTCGACTTGGTCATCTTCCTCTGCAAAAGTTATGGCACGTCCTTCCACGGATTTCTCCTCGCTCTACCTTTCAGTGCGAGGCCTGCCAACTTGGGAAGCATCATCAATGCACTTTCCATAGTCACTAGGGTCGGAGTAGTCATAGTCTATTTGAGTTAATTCATTTTGATATCTGGAATCCCAAACGTGTCCCAGATCATCAGGGGCATATATTTTATTTTGTTGCAATTGATGAGTTTTCAAGATTGTCTTGGGTCTTTCATCTTAAGAACAAACATGACGTTAGTCCTGCTATTCAATCCTTTATTAATGAAATAAGGAACATTTTTTCAACAAAAGACAAGTGTATGCATTCAGACAATGCACTAGAATTTTGCAGTACTCAGCTTTCCCAGCTTCTTACATTCCACGGTATTATGCATTAGACATCTTGTGCATATACTTCTCAACAGAATAGGGTGGTTGAACAAAAACACCGCCATCTTTTGTATGTTTCCAAGACTCTTTTGATTCAGAGCCATGCTCCTCATTCGTACTAGGGGGGACGTGGTTCTAATTGCTTGTTACCTGATAAATAGTATGCATTCTTTGGTTCTAGAGGAAAAGATCTCGTTCTTGATTGTGTTTCCCGAAACGGATCTTTTCTCACTTACGCCTAGTGTCTTCGATTTAGTGGCTTTTTTTCATCAGATATCTCCTGATCTTGACAAGCTCTCTCCTAGAGCTATCAAATGTGTGTTTGTTGGGTATTCTAAGACCCAAAGGGGATACTATTGCTTCGACCATGTTCGACGAAGGTAATATATTAGTGCAGATGTCACCTTCTTTGAGTCCAGTATATATTTCTCTCCTACATATGACAAGCTCATTCCTTTAGAGGATGGAGAAGAGATCTACAAGCCTTTACCTCCGATTTCCACTACACCATCATCATCACAACCACCACATTTTCCTCTACTACTAACACCGCCACCTCCTCCACCACTACCTACCACACCTACTTTCTTTCTCCAGATTTACTAGCGCCGACCTCGTGCTCATGTGCCTCCCCCGTCATCCAGCATGCCCAATGTATGTTTTGAGTATTTGAGTTCTTCTAATGGCACAAGTGATTTGTGTGTGCAATTTGAGAAGCGGGATGTCTCGGATAATACATTTTCTGCGAGTACTAGGGATCTAGATGTACCTATTGCTCTACGGAGGCAGAGGCGTACATGCACTATGCATCCTCTTACTTCCCATGTTTCCTTGGAATGTCCCTCCGAGGATTTTCAAAATTTTGTTGTATGACTGTCAGTCGTGGAGATACTTATCAGGAGGCGTTGCAAAGTAGTCTCCTCCAGGTGCATATGTTGTTGGCAACAAGTGGATGTTTACTGTGAAACACCGAGTTGATGGTACAGTTGACAGATATAAGGCCAGATAGGTTGCTCGTAGGTTCACCTAACCTATGAGGTAGATTACCAGGATACTTTTTCTCCCATTATTTGTCACTCTACGCTGCAGATTCTTATTGGTGTTGATGTGGTACATGACTAGTCACTTTTTCAATTAGATGTCAAGAATGCTTTCTTGTATAGAGATCTGCATGAGGAGGTTTACATGCAGCAGCCACTAGGGTATGTTGCTGAGGGGGAGCCCAGTATGGTATGTCGTCTTCACAAGGTCGTATATGGCCTTAAGCAGAGTCCGAGGGCTTGATTTCAGAAGCTCCCAGAGTTGATCGAATAGAAGGGGTTTGTCAGATCTATTGCATATCATTGCCTCTTTGTGAAGAGAACTCAACGAGGTACCATTATTGTTCTAATTTATGTCGATGACATCAATGTTACTTGCAGTGATGAACAGGGCATTCAGGCAGCTAAAGATTTCCTTGGACGACAGTTTTTGACCAAGGACCTTGGCAAGCTACATTACTTCCTTGGCTTGGAGTTTGCATGAAATCAGCAATGTATGATTATGACGCAAAGGAAGTATGTTACTGACCTTCTATCTGAGACAAGCATGACAGGATGTAGACTTGTCACTACACCAATGGATCACAATGCTAGGCTTTATGATGATGACTCTGAGTAGATCGATAAGAAAACGGTACAGAGAGCTAGTAGGGAAGTTGTTATATGTTATGTAAGTATTACAAGGCTTGATATCTCATTTAATGTAAGCAGAGTTTGCCAATTTATGGAGCAACCCAGACAGGCACGTATGGATGCAATTTGCATGATCTGAAGATATATGAAGTCTTCTCCAGGTGCAGGTCTTCTTTTCAGAAGAGATACGTCCCTTACAGTTATTAGATGTGCAAATGCGGGGTATGATGGGTGTCCCAAGGACAGGAAATCCACTTCCAAATTCAATGTGTTTGTTGGTAGTTCATTGGTTTTATTGAAGACTAAGAAACAGACAGGTGTTACTCGATCCAGCGCTTAATCAAAATATAGGGACATTGCCCAAGGAGCACGAAAATGATGTGGATAGTGGGTCAAGTCTATCTTGATTGACCTAAATATAGAAGTGCATCTTCCTATGCATTTCAAATGTGATAATCAAGTTGCTGTGTTCATAGTCAATAACCCTTTCTGAATCATGCCTCTACTCGCCAGCTCCTCGTCCAGGTCCCGCTCATCCTCCAAGCAATCCACCCTCCGCAAATCCTTTTGCGCCCGATTCCTCCTTGCCTCTCGCACACACCGAGTTTCTCTCTTGAATTTCATTAACTTTCGTCTGAGTGTTGCCAATTTAAATGCAAACCTCACCGTGACAGACCCCTCAACCACCAAGACCGACCCGAAGGAGTAGACCATATCCTTAAAACCATCGTCCAACAGTCGGGATCTCTCAAATCTGAAACACGAATATTCACCCCCCTCTACCTGAGTCAAAACAAAGCGACGTATGATCCGACCGAGATCTGGAGAGGGGAAGCACAACCACAAAAGGGAACAACTCCTAGACCCCCACCGAAACGATGAACATGTCAATGCGAGAACGGGGGAAGAGTTCCTCCAAGAGTAATTACAATTCCTCATGTCCATCACTTCCAAATGGACCACCCCCCACTCGATATGCCCTTCGTATATAAAAGGTTGCATTAGAATAACCACCGATCATCAAAGTCAGATCTCACAACACTGAATTAACTGAAGCACCCACAACCCCATAAATCGACGTCACCATTAACCGTGAGTTGCCTACCTTCGTTATCAAAATCACGATCAGCGAGTGCAACAAAATCAACTCATCCGCGAGATCATATATGTCACCATTCCAAGCCACCACCACACTACCACAGCTCCCGGTAGCAAGCATCATTCTGAACTCCTCCAAACTCGGGCATGAGGTCGAACTCCATTTCATAGATTCCTAGCACATAATATTTATCTCCTGGAGACACATAATGTCTCATTTCCATCCTGTTGATATGGATCCTGCGGTCAGTCGCTTGCCCTACTACCCTCGGCTCCTAACATTCCAAGTTACGATTTTTATCGAGACACCGAGGGGGGAAGAGCCCGCCATCACCACCCCAACAACTTCAGCGAATTCTCTCTCGTACTCCTTTCATGCTTCAACTTTGACAATCCATGATAGCTCCCCACCCACTTGGGCCTCATTTGATCCTTTCTTCTCCACACATGCACTCTACTCTAAATTCTCCCCTTCCACCACCAAACTTACTTCCAAGTCAACCTAAGCTCCATCCACCACCTCAATAGCCTTGATCAGCGAGCCACCGTCGATGGGGTCTAACGCAGCCTCGCCCACCTCACCCCTGAAGATATCTGGTTTCCCTCCAATCTATTCCAGTTGAAAACCCTTGATCTACGCCACTTTCGCGAGAACGTCATCCAATGTGTAGTCGCATACGACCACATACTGCTCAAGAGCACATTGTCTGATCATTTCACACCAAGCCAAGCACATCCACGATCCTTCTTCATCTTCCCTGGCCTGAGAGGGCCACAACCCTCTCAACGCTGCTCAGACATCCCCCCTCTTATGCATGAACCCACACTTCCCATCAAGTCGATTATCACGAGGGGAGACGCAGACCCCCGCACCAATGTTGTCGCCTGATACCCTACCTCCCATGCAGTGACCAAGGGAGGCGAGATCCGGTCACTCGAGCCTCCTCCGTCATCTAGAAGTGAAACTCGCACATTGCATGCACCACGGAGCAAAACGACCTATTGGAGCCCCAAAGGGGAGTGGAGATAGACATCCTCCTCGATACAGAGGAGAAGGCCAAAGCACAGGGGGATTAGCGACGAAGCCCACGTGGGCCTCCGGATCCTACCGAGCCGACACACCCGAGGTCGCAATCGGATCCACCATGATAACCGGATCGAAATCCACAATCGGGATCCCACCCGGACCCAATGCCATGCAATTACTCAGAATCTCAGGAGACGAAACGATGCTCGAGCCTGAAAATGATTTCCCATGTCATATTTCAAAGCGATGCTAGAGGCAAATAGATCTGACCATTTGACAACACCGCCCCCAAGACCGGCAACTCTTTGGTTGCCCACCCCAGGCTGGACCGTCTGAGCACCTCCTCCGACTAGCAGAAACATCTCCTCCTCCATTTCACACACATCCAATAACTTCAAGCAGATGGTCACTTGTCTTTGGCTGATCAACAGCGTCGTACATAGAGGAAACATGGGTTTCCTCCCTTTCATTTCAAGAACAACCTCCAGAGCTTCGCCTGATTTCAGTCTGGAGCTCCAAACCTTCTGGACACTAGCAACTCGCCAAAGCGCCTCCTACAAGTGCTCGAACCTTCTGCATCTTAACAGCACATTGATCACTGCCACCTTCCACGTCAGTTCCACGACCAAATCAACACCGTCGAGGAACCTCGTCCAATAGATCAGCCATCTCCTCTGTTGCAGAAGGCCCTTCCCCAAGGCCCCTCTAGCAACCCCCGCCGCACCCTCCGGCAAAATTCCCTATATACATAAGCCCCCTTGCATCCAAATCACATCCACGTCCGATTCTCCATTCATCGCCCTCACCGGTCGGAGGCACTCCTGCACCAACTTCGGTGTCTCCTCCTCGCCCTCACAAAATGATAATATTGTCTACCACTTGCTCCTCCAGTGCACCCCTCGCCAACTGACCCAGGAGGACACAGAGCTCCCTATCGAAGCACCCTCCAAAAAGAGAGGGTGTTCTCCTCACATTAGGATTATGCGCATCTGGCTCCGCTCGCACATCCGTTTTTTCTCTGCGTCTCTTTCCCCCACCTCGAACCATGTCGCTCCACGTCACAATCCCTCCGCAGATGGCATGGTTTCCTGCAGCGGATGCAAAGGCGCTTCTCAACCTTGCACGTCCAGGAGAGGTGGTCCACACCTCTGCACCGAAAACATCACGTAGACGATCCTCTCCTCGCCGCAACAACCTTACCCTTCTTATTCATGCAACTCTAGGGTCCCTCGCTTGCGAGCTCTTCCATATCCAAGTCCTGGACCTCCCTTTTTCTACTCTCATTCTTATTGGCACTGGCTCTCTCACTATCACCTCCGCCCACATTCCGAACTCCCCCCAACCCACTCCCCTCTATGTCACTGTTCCATCTCTGCCCTCAAAACTCCCTCCACAGATCTCCTCTACCACCACTCCCGTATCCCCCAAACTCCCCCCCATACATCTCAACATACACCATTAATGTTTTGCCTCTGAAAAAGGACCCGTTTCTCAATCTACCTTGAGAGGATTGCATGAGCAAACTTAAATGGAACAATAAAAGGAAACACTCTATTCATGCAACCGAGGCAAGTTATAAGAACTAATCCTTGCAAAAATTAGTTACGAATGACATTTAACCTCTGAAAGAGGCCTCTCCCTCTATCCTATGCTCACATGACTGCATGTACTACCATTTGATTTGTTTCTGATTTACAAAAGTGATCTCACACCCACATCTCCTCGACTAGAAGAGGAACAAAATAATAGTTGGGAAACACTAAAGTCATTGGCATGATCAGCAACTTTAGCTTGGTTAAAAGAATGGATCCTCACAACAATTTAGCCCATAAAAGCAGTCACGTATATCTCCATCTAAAGTCCAGAAGACAGCATGTGCTAAGTGCTAACATCTGATCGATTTAAAATCTACAAATAGACACTTCAGCATCCACAACTCCTACACTGAAAAAATCCAAAGTCAAAGTTAGAACTCCATTAATTCAAGCAAACCACACCTGGGCGGTCAAGTTAACATGTACATAAAAGCACAACTTCCACGTCATGTTTTGCCACGGTAATGTCTCCCTCCATTTAGAGTCCACAGGAGGGCATTTACTAACATCTGATCAGTTTGAATCTACAAACAATCATCTCATACCCACAGCTCATCCACTAAGCAAATCCAAAGGGAAACAAAAGGTAGCACTTTATTCATTCATGTGATCCACAAGTGAGCTATTCAAAAGAACAGATTCTCATAGACACTATATACGCATTGCATTTTACCTCTAGAAAAAGTCTCATATGTCGCCATCTCGAGCCTCGGGAATGCATGTAATGGTATTTAGTCCATTTTAGATCTATATATAGTCACATCACATACTCCGATGAGCAAACACAAAGGGAATCAATGTGTGTCACTCTACTCATTGACACGATCCACAATTGAGCTGTCAAAATAATGGATCCTTGCAAACACAGTATAAACAACACATGTTTACCCTAAAAAGGTCTCATATCTCTTGATCTGAAGTCATGATGAACGATATCTAATCCATTTTAACTCTAAAAAAAATAGCCACCTCATGCCCGCATCTCCACCAGGAAAAAAATAAAAGACATCAAAGGACAACGTGCTAGTTTACAGAACTTGCAAGTGAGCTAGTCAGAAAACATGTCCTAGAACCATTGTCTATACATTGCAATTTGGTTCTAGAAGAGTCATCATCCCCCACTCCAACTAGCGTCCACAAGACTGCAATAGTATCTGATCTGTCTTATATCTACAAGCCACCTCATGTCAACATGTTTCACTAAGCAATTCTGAACAAAGGGAAACACTCTATTCAAACATACGAGCCATTCTGAGATGCTTAGAATGACAGATTTTGATTAACACCTTTTCCACATTTCAGTGCCGTAAAAAAGTATAATCTTTCTCAAGGTTTAAAAAAACGAAAGGTGGAACGAGGTACTTTACCTGGAGACGAGGAGAGGTGTAGCCTTAAGGCGGTCAAGGCGTAAGCCTCGGTTTGTATAGAAAAATAAGTGCAAAAATATAATAAATATATTTATTGGTGAAATGATCTAATCCGGTGTACATATGAAATATAACATTACAATATAGTATGAAATTATGAAGGTAAGAATATGAAAAAAAGTTGTCAATTTCACAAAGCTTTCTACTAAATCTCTACCCAATCAAAAAGGAAATCATTAGTAATAACTCTCACTAGTTTTATCAAAGAGGGGGTCATTAGATATAGTTGTCACTTGTCATTAAATATACTATATATTCGAGATGTTGATACGAATCATATTATTTAAATCCTAACCGTATGTTCTGATGAACCCAGTTGAAGAATGGTCCAGATGCCCCCATGTACCACCATACCCTACCAGTTCAGGGGTTGCAGGGGGTAGCGACCCTGTCCCAACCATTTTCTCATATGTGTATTTGAATTTGTATGCATCTGAGATGTGCGAATGCATATCTTTAAGGGGGTAATATTAAGAGTTCATTAAAATAATTGGACATGTTAATGATAAATGTGAATAAGAAAGAGGACAAATTTAAGCATTCATCTTGTATAAATATATCCTCGACAAATAGGCCTTTATAAACATTTGAAGCTATCAACATAAATTATTTTATTAAAAAATGCTTCATAAATCCAGGACATCTCGGCGACCACCTTGCCCCACCTCACCGCCTCGCCTCGACCGCCTCTGTCATCCAAGATGCTCGCCTCAGACAGGGGGTCCGAGGCGGTCGCCTCGAGGTTGCTTTCCTCCGCCTTGTTTCGCCCCGAGCACCTTTGCGTCTCGAGTTACGTTTTTTTAACCATTATCTTTCTCCACCTATTGTCCGAAGGATCACACTGATCCATTTTAAATCTACAAATAGCCACCTGATATTGAGGGCAGATCTCTGCTGAACTTGACCACATAATCAAGTTTTGGATCGATACCACATCCACATCCATTCTTGTGTTAACTCGATCAGGAATGTGCATCTCCTCCTTTGAAAAAAATCAACGGGAATCAAAGGAGGAATTGGTATTCACCCATAAAATCCGTGCCTCTCAATTACGAATAGACCTTGAGAATTGGCAGTTAAGTCCCTGACTTGGTCAAAAGAACAAAACGCAGACCATCTGCTCCTTATTTTTCAGAATAGAAGCCAAAGGATGACCACCCATGATGCAGCGTGACGTCAAATTATAGGGCCGAATATTTACCAAAATTTAGTGGTCAATTTTATTTACGTTTATTTAAATGGTCGTGTCGTTAATTAAATAAATGAGATCGCATGTGATCTCAATCAATTAGTTGTCGATTTTGAATTTCAAATTAGTTAGAGTCAATTTAGGAAAATATGTTATCAATTTAAATTTGAATTCTATTTTTGTAATCTCATCCCTCCTATATAAAGGGATGAGGGTCCAATGTTTTAGGCAGTCAAGTATTAATGAAAAGTTGAGATTTTTATCTACCTCTCTATTTTCTCTCCTTTCCCCACGTGGTCTTCACGGTTCTCCTTCTTCAACCTCGCACTACATGCGTGTTCTTCTTCTCAACCCCTCTGTTTCTCTTCTCAACCCCTCCACCTTCTTCTCCACTAAAATCCACGGTCAAATAATTTTATTGTTCGCCGTCGCCGAAAACCGGATCCGCATCATTTGGTATCAGAGCATGGCTTACAGATCGTCCCCACGATCTAACGATCCGTCCAAGCATTCACGCCGACATGCGACGAAAGACTATCAGACATTGGAGTGGAAACGACAAGCCGAAGAATTTTACAAACAGGACATGGGCGCACGACGTGAGTTCCAAATTCTCCAGTCCGAGTTTCGAGCTCTTATGGCTGACTTCGAGTACCTACGCATCAATCAAAGCCGCCAACCAACGAACGCGAAGCTGACGACAAGAATCTCGCCATCGACGAAACAGCCGCTGTCCAAACCGTTTCAGAGGAAGAAAGGGCTGAAACGCTTGCTGTCCAAGAGGTTTCGGACCAGCCCCCATCACCAACAGCGGCCCCAATGGCAGTCCCAACTCCCCCAGCGGCTCTCCAGGCCGTCCAGACCCTCGCCGCACTACCGACGGCCCCTCTCGCTGCCCCACCACTACCTCCGCCCCCTCCCACGCCCTCGGACCCCCTTCCCGCAACCCCGGCGACCCTAACCCCGCCCCCAGCTTCGCTGGCACCTTCCTCCACCCCCGCGAATCTCGCGGCCCTGAACCCAACGCCCCCAGCCATTTCTTCCCCACCAGTTCCTCGCCCCTGGTCCGACCCTCCCCAGCCCTCCGTCTCTCCCACCCTAACCGCGCCGCCCCCTTCCACGCCCGACCCCAGCATCCCCTTCCGCGCCCTAAGTCTCGCATCCCCGCTTCCTAACGGCCCCTCCCCCATACATTCCCTCCCGCCTACAGCTCGTCCTCACCACCGCGCCCACCTACCGGTCTCCCGACCCCTCCCTTTCCCGCCGCGTCACGACCACCCCCCACCCCTGTTGCCGCTCCGCCCAGCCACCGCTGCTGCCACCCCCCCAACGGCCTCTCCCTCCGTGCGAGAACCGCCACCACCACGCGAGCCCCCCACGCCACCATCGCCTGCGTCGACGCCCTTGCAGCTGTTGTGGCGGCAATTTGAAGGGCCGAACCCTAACAAGAGGGTCGGCATTCACGGGATTCGACTCCCGTAAGATTTGGAGAAAAAAACAAATTGAGATTAATTGCAGGAAGGCCCCTCCTCCCTTAAGTTTTTATCAAAAGGTTTATTTGGGGGAATTATTCAACTTAATTGAAGGAGTATGAAAATTGCAGAGATGCCCTCCAATTGGAAAGAACTACAAACGTAATGTTGAAAGGGATACAATTGCAAGCTACAATTTCAAAGACGATTTCTCCAACGCCACATCTACATCAAGCAATTCGTCGGGAGACGAATTTTTAAAAGCGGAGGAGAGTTGATGCAGCGTGACCTCAAATTATAGGGCCGAATATTTACCAAAAATTTAGTGGTCAATTTTATTTACGTTTATTTAAATGGTCGTGTCGTTAATTAAATAAATGAGATCGCATGTGATCTCAATCAATTAGTTGTCGATTTTGAATTTCAAATTAGTTAGAGTCAATTTAGGAAAATATGTTGTCAATTTAAATTTGAATTCTATTTTTGTAATCTCATCCCTCCTATATAAAGGGATGAGGGTCCAATGTTTTAGACAGTCAAGTATTAATGAAAAGTTCAGATTTTTATCTACCTCTCTGTTTTCTCTCCTTTCCCCACGTGGTCTTCACGGTTCTCCTTCTTCAACCTCGCGCTACAGGAGTGTTCTTCTTCTCTACTCCTCTGTTTCTCTTCTCAACCCCTCCACCTTCTTCTCCACCAAAATCCACCGTCAAATATTTTTATTGTTCGCCGTCGCCGGAAATCGGATCCGCATCAACCCAACACACCACAAGTTACTCCCAAGCAACATCATAAAATCCAGACATACGAATACACATATGAAACTAAATGAAAAATAGATAAGCATTTTTTGTTGAAAATGTAAGATCTTCATCCACCACCTTACATGATTTGATTGGCCAGTGGAACACTCTCAGAATCTCAAGAATGCATGCATCTTTAAAAAGGGCATAGGCAGAACATCAATGTGTACCTATACATGACACTTAATCGCTTCACGTGCACTAACATATCTCTATGTCCCCGTGTTTTTTAAAGTTGTGGTACCTGACAATCACAATAAGCCTACATGGCATCCGTCTAATCCCAAACAATCGCAGGGCAGAAGATCATAATTCAAATGGTAAAACCCTGACCCGTGCAATCACCTTGTGAATGCCAATTTACCTAAAAAAGACAGGCATATCGTATTGACATAACAATATGACTATATGAGGAAGAATTAACCTTGAAACCATCAAACCTAGATCCTCTTCAAATTATTGTCCTTATTTAGGGCATGTATGGATCAAACATTAATTAAATACATGTTTCTGTAATCCTTGGTTGGAGAATACTCGTAAATAGGTTCTAATAACTTCAAGTTTGCTTGACCTTGATGACGTTTGGAAGGATGGTGTTGAACATGTTTAAGAATGAGAACTTTGTTCTACAAAATGTGATGGAAATACCAAACACATTAGACTAGTTCGATCCAAAGTTTCAAATCATAATTTGCAGTGCCAAACATGGTTTATGTAAATCAAATACAAATCGGCATGTTTATGGATCATCTAAGCATATCCTTATAAAGTACCCGCTGTCCGCCTCTACGAACTGTTTTCTCGAATGAAAAAAAAAACCGAGACAATGTGAAGTCGATCTTCTTGTACTTTTACATCCAAACAAAAATCATCAACACATTTGAGCGCTAAAAAAATAACCGACCGAGATGTGATTCGGAGGCCGCGACTGAGTGCAGTTGCGCATATTGCACGTCGTCCTGAACGAGAAGTTGACGTTCCCACAGCTCGGACATGTCCAATCATCCTCCCTTCTTCCACCTGAAACATCACATCACCGCCACCATCACCGTCAGGAAAACAACGAAACCAGAGGATAACAATGCGATCCGCCGACGCTCACCATCCGTTCTTGCGCGCTTTCCCGTGGCGTTGTCGTTCTGAGGATCACGAAAAACAACACCAGATCAGATCGGATTATACAATCGCTTGTCGAGGAACGAAGGGACTCGGATCTCCCCGCGACGTGGAGCTCAGAAACCCCGAATCTCGAGAAACAATCGCGAAAAACGCGTGAGGTGAGTAAGAGCGATCTGGAGATCTTACCTGCGGCATGGCGGATGGATCTGCGAGGAGCGAGCGAGCGAGTGAGCAGGCGGTGTTGAGACTTGAGAGTGAAGCTTCGCGCTCTAGGGTTTAGATGTGGCGCGGCCGCGGGTCGAAGGCTGGTCGATGGCAGGGTTGGACATTATTTGGGTACGTCAATGATTTAATTACAAGAAAGTACCTAAACTTTACCTCGGTCCTCGAGTAACAATTGGGTCCCTATTCTTTCGGAGGTAAAGATTTGATTCCCAAATACTGAATTTGTTATCAATATAGTATCGATGTGTTAAATTAGCCTCGTACCGTCAAAAGGTTTTGTACAGGATTCTTTTTTTTTTCTTCTAGGGTTGGCTAGGGTTGGGTTGGATTGGGGTACCCCTGTGAATATTAAACTGTGAGGAGGATTGGAAGGGTTGGAAGGAGGGGTACCTCGGGTTGAGCCAATCCAACTCTGTCCAACCCTGCAACCAAACGAACCCATAGAGTAATGCATATCATAATGTCCTTTATTTTTTAATACAAAAAGGAAAACTTCTCGTAGGTCCGCGCTTCTCCGGAGGTTTCGTGAAATGTCCATGAGATTTCAAACTCTATGAGGAAGTTATTTTTTTAATACAAAAAGGAAAATTTCTTGTAGGGCCGCGCTTCTCCGGAGGTTTCGTGAAATGTCCA
The DNA here is from genome assembly GCA_037367405.1 of Ottelia alismoides. Classification (NCBI taxonomy): domain Eukaryota; kingdom Viridiplantae; phylum Streptophyta; class Magnoliopsida; order Alismatales; family Hydrocharitaceae; genus Ottelia; species Ottelia alismoides. The sequence continues at coordinate 190,798 of JAZKJV010003059.1, read as the reverse complement.
TGAGATTTCAAACTCTATGAGGGAATCTAGTTAAAAAAATATCCATTGGATAAAATACGATCAAAATTTCGATCGAGCCAATGGTCAATATCATTTTCTTCCTTCTTCTTGAGGTATACTCTAATCTTCTTCGATCCGTTGATATCTGAGTGATTTTTTGTTGTGTTATTGTGAGTAGAATTTGAATATTTTGTGGGATTTATGGGATACAAAATTGGGGCTTTTGTATATTTTATGGAATCATGATGACTTTCAAAGGATAAAGCCGGATCCCGTATTTAACACATGGAAAATAAGATTTTAAAAAATTACGATACATGGAAGAGAAATTTGGGCTTTTTGTGTTTTCTTGTGATTGATGATGGGTTTTCAAATGAGAAAGTCAGATCTTAAGTTAAAAACTTAGAAAGCAAGTTTTCAAGAAACATTGATAATAAAAATTAGTAATCTTTATTAATGTAAAAAATACAGCCTTAGATATATGCATTATTTACATTTTTGTGTCTCTTACGTGGTTTTTTTCTCGAAATTAGTCTCCTCAACTCTAGGCTTACGAATACGATTTTTTTACTTACAAATCAAAACATGGAAATATATGTACTACTTTAAACACCAAGTATACACGACTTTATGCATATTAAGTGTTAAAAAATTATACATTTATAAATCTGAACAATAAATTTAAAAATAAAAAACAAAATGGGAAAGGGAAGATATCCCATGGAACAACCAACTTTGATTGTCCCATGGTCATTTTTCACCATTTTTTATTTTTAGGAAATTCCACCATGTATTTTCATCGCTATATCTCTTTAATATTTTATTAATATCTCGTCGGAAACGGATACTATTATGCCTTCCATCCAGAATAGTTAATTTTAATGGTCTTAAAATTGATGTAATCGACATGCTTTTGTATGGAGAGCATAGGAGTCTATGTTTCCGACGAAATTGAATGGCATGTTAGAGGGGTATAATGATGAAAATGCATGGTGGTTCCCTGTCCTCGTAGCAAATACTTAATTGTTCTCATTGTATGTCTCGTGACTGATTGTTCTGCAATTTATTCGCAAGTTTATGTAAATCAATTAGTCGTCGTTATGAGATCACATTTTGGATCAGGATCTGGTAGTTTTGAGAATCAGAGGGGATTCAGTGGAGACATTAATTATAGATATGTCACCGCTCATGATGGCAACAAAGCCTGACCACAGTACAACTTATATGGGAGGAGATTGTGAGGGCGTTGCGAGGTTGAAGCAACAGCTTGTTGTCAACAATAAGAGTGTTGCCAAATGCACATGTTGTCCCGAAGATGTGACATGGTAAGGGAAAGTTTTAATGGGAAGAAGGACAATGATACAAAGAGGGCAAGGAGGGATGACCAATTCAAGGAGTTCAAGTCTAAGAAATTGTTCAGTGTCCTCGTTGATTAACATGATCGTGACTTCATCAACCATGTTGATATCTACATTGTAGCGGAGAGGAGGGCATACACAAGGGCAATAAAGGAATTTATGAGTAGCGAGTTTGAGAGGAGATAAATCGGTAGTGCACGGTGTGACTTCTATAGTGTCGGTGGCAGTGGGGGTGGTTCTGGACGTGCACCGGTATCACCACCCACAAAAAATACAAGGAAATGGACTGGAAACCTTCTCGACGAGGAACAGGTCTATGTAAGACAAACCAAGCAAGGATCTGAGACAAGATACAGTGAAGGGCATGCTCACCAATGCACACGAGATAGTTCAGCAAGCTCTTTTTGGGGGGAAAGCATTCTGTAAATGTTGTTAGCAGGTCATTTTTACAACATTTTCATCGACAAGATCGTGTAATAGGGAATGGGAGAAAAAGGCTTCTACATCCTACGATATAATGAACAAGTATTTATGGATGGAGGAGGAGATAATCGAGTACATCATTGATCTTATGAGGATATGGCCATAGTACATGGGTGACGATGATGTGCAATAGGTGGGCGGGCAACAAAAGAAAGCATATCATCAACTTTCTTGTTTACTGCAATGGGAAGACGATTTTCTTGAAACACGTCGAAGCATCCGCTCATATGAAGGATCATAAGTACATGTTGAAGTTGATGAAAGACATCATCAAGTATGTTGGAAAGGAGAACGTTATCCAGATTGTCACGGATAATGGTTGCAACTTCAATAAAGATAGTGAGAAAATAATGACTTCTAGCGGCTACAATATTTTTTTAGACATTATGTGTTGCACATTAAGTTGTTTTAATTATGAATGACTTAGGCAAGAGAAAGTTGGTCTCAAAGCAAGCGTGGACTGTCACCACATTCATTTACAGTCATTCTAAAGTATTGGCTTTATGAGGCAGATGTGCGATGGTGAACTACTGATGCTTAGCATCACATTCTTTGTAACCAAATTTATATAATTGCAGAGCCTTAAACAACACAAGACATGGTCGAAAATCATGTGTTGCCAATGCGAACGGTCTGAGATACCATAAGTTCTGATGGAGGGAGGGGAAGTGGAGAGATTGATCAATGATATTCACTTCTGAGATGGCGTGGCGTAAGTCATGAAGATAATGGATCGATTATGTCTACATTGCCGTTCGTGGATGGCAATAAAAGGCCGACCATGTGAGTGATCTACGAGGCAATACACTACATGAGAGAGAATGTCAGATAAGCAGTTGCGAAAATGATACAAAGCATGGTTGGACATCATATACGACGTTGGTCAAAGATGCTCTCACTTCCTCTTCATAAAATTGGTATGTAATAACTATATTCTTTATTTTTTATAGAACTATTAATGGATTAAAATCTAATAAGTATGCATTCTTGTATCTAGTTTATTACTTCAATCCCAAGTACCAGTACAAGAACAATCTTGGTGCAAATGCTAACCTTTTAGTTGTTATCTGACTTGTGGTGGAGAAACTCATCAAATATTAGAAAATGTAAATCATGTGCATGAATGGGGCAATTTAGAATTTATATCGGACTTATATTTTTAAGTAGTCCAACGAAATATTCACTGGAAGTATTATGTGACAATTCATGACTTCAAGCAGTATGCAGGTCAAGTACTTCCGGATGCTCTAGGGTCCTTCGGTAGAATTATCATGGTTAATGGACAAAGAAAAACTCTTTCTGTTAAGGACGAGTAAGACCATTGATTGTGTTGTAACGTATTGGTAATATTTACTATTATTGATTTATCTCCTTTGGTCTTTTCATAGCCGAATGGTAGCTACTTTATGGAAGTGAGGCTCCTGATATGCGAAAGGCGAAAGTACTGTCTCAAACCACATATGTTGGTGGATGTGAGAGAAACTATAGTACATTCAACCCAATTCATTCAAAGAGACAGGACAGGCTGGGAGAACAGAAACTCCATGATTTTGTCCACATGCACTACAACTTGAGGTTAAAGATGAAACATGCAATGGAAGGTTATGACACAAAGGATTACACATACCCTATCGATCTTGCATGCATTTTCAAAATGCACGATGATGATCCAGGTGAAGATGTTCTCTATAGGTGGATGGATTCCAGTGGTGCTCCAGTGCTCAATCAGTCGGGAGGAAGGTTGAATTAGAATACAAGACAACAAATGGGAGCATATGTTGCAGACTACATGGCTGAATCCACGTGGATGACAACCCCCCTTGAAGGGACGGAGCTTGATGCAGTTGCTGATGAGATTCTCTCTGTTGGTTCCAGATCCAACTCCAAATCAAAGGATGACAGTAGAGATAATGATGATGATAGCGATCGTAGTGGATCTAGTGATGGGGGAACATATTCAGGGGCCTCAACAGGGGGTGGTCATGGAACACATGCTACAAGATCAGAGGAAGGGCTCCAGGCAGGGCGTGGTATATGGAACAACGGACGAACATACATGGACAATTTGTGCCAAGTTTGAATCTAAAACCTATGGATTACGAAGCATCTGGATGTGGCCACCATCCTATGAGCAGGTGCATGGATGACTTGATATTATCTATAGGTTCCTTGAGTTGCATGGACATTAACAACCCGTATCGTGGAGCAACATCAAGTCCCATGGGCAGTTATGTGGATCATCACACGATGAGAAATCACTTGGGGTCTTCCAAGAATACTTTCATACTCCTCCTCGTGAACCTCATCCTCGCTGTCCTTCCCAGGCGCAGTCACCTCTATCATATGGTCACAATAGACATGGACATAGTAGTTGTAGAGGTGAAAACTATCAAGGTAGCAAGCCTGGGCAGAGACAAGGCAACTATTTCGCGGTGACATTTACGGTATCTTCCCCGACTACTACTCGGTCATGCCTCCTCCTCCTCCGCAGAGATCATCTCCTACTATATCGTAGCCATCTCGAGGATCTCAAACTAATACTTCTCAGCCTCGTCATGCCCCTCATGATACCAGATATAGCGTTGCTTATGCTCATCTCGAGATACTCATATGCATCGGTTACTATCAATAGGAGTAGTACTTGATGGATTACACGGTCTTGTACTTGTACATAACATGAGACATTATTGCGAGTTCATTGAATCCACAATGGGGTATGGGAGACAACAGGCTAGGGGGCGATATTGATACACCGCGGAACTCTTGGTTCTGAACTCTTGACCATATAATATTTTTTATTGCATTAATGTTCATAACTTGTTTCCATTTCCAATATCCAGCGGTCACCACTCACCAATCAACATTAAGTTATTAACAACGATATGTTCAATATGATCGATATATGTGATCTAAGGGTCATTGATAATCGATATATGCGATATAAGTATATATTATAAGTTATTTATTGCTTGAAGAAACTTGGATGAACTCCATTTCCAATGTATATCAGTCAATAACTAGCATTAACAACGATGACCGATATGTGCGATATAAGGGGTGTAGATGAGCGATGTGTGTGATATGATTGTGTAGTTGTGAGTTATTTATTATTTTGATAACTTGGATGGTATTAATTTACGAAAAAAATTGGAATTTTTTTGAGCTATTCCTTAGTTTTCCACCGAAATCATCGAATTTTGGTGAAATTTCATGAAATTTCGCAAATTTTCCATTTCCGATGTGACCAAAATAAAATCAAAATCGAGATTTTGAACCTTACTTTTCACCCTCCTGATATTAATATTATTCATTTGATATGCTTTGTTTCTTTCCCATTCTAATACTCACATTTCTATTTTTTCATCCATCATGACCTTATTGGAGTAGCGGTACCTCAAGAGAGAAAGGTGGAGATGTTATACGGGAGTGGTGGGTCTTTGCCCAAATCATTTAGTTACGAGGATGAGAAAGATGACGACATGCCTCAATAGGGATTGTGGATATGATGATGATAAAATCGGTGGAGATGGTAGGAATAGGATGTCACATACCTTCGAAAAGGTTGGAATTGAAATTTAGGCAGAGAGAGATGGGATGCATTCGCTAGGTGATGGAGTCACATTGAATCCAAAAAAGTTTTTGCATTGGTGTTTAACCACAAGGCCATATTTTTGGCATTCTCCCCATACAATACATGCTACATATCAACGTCATAATCCATCATACATTGTCCATTATCCTTAAGGGCTTCTAGATTGATTTCCATATTCAACAGATCTCGCTCGTCGTCTACCGTAGTAATTCTCTAGCTCTGCTTTCCCTGATCTCAGTAGTACAAGTGTATCACTCATACTTGAGAGCTGAATCAAGATGATCTTAAATCAGTCAACATAGTATATGATGATTCTATTGGTGACTTAGATTTTTCTATGACTTTGTTTCATATTTGCTTTTTAGGTTGATTGACTTTCCTAGCAGAAAAAATGGTGGAAGTACATGAAGTACGAAGAAAGCAATGAATTAAGTAAAGAAGTATAATTCTTAAAGATACAACTCAAGTAAGCATCAAGATCTGAAAAGCTCAAACTCGAATCCAGAATTTCATATTCATTTATACGAAAAGCTTGAAACTTTTGAATCAAATGGCACTTATGTTGTCACATCCCACGATTCCAAGTCATCGGATCATTCTATTTACCAAATCTGTTCACTCAACAATAGCTTTGTAAAATGTTAAACAAGTAACAATCAACATTCAAAAGCATACTACAGTAAAATACTATAGAGGAAACATCACACTATTTTTCATCCAAAAAAACAATTTACATGGCAATTGTCCCATTATATTCTTGCACATGTACACCAAGCTGAAAGAAAAGAACGCCAAAGAACTGTCAACTATCTTAGATAATAAGCTATTGTCGTTGGTTAGTTGACAAAGAGGTTGAGATATTTGAGATGATTCGCCGATACCTATTGGGTTTTCAGAAATAATATGATAGAAATTAGTGATCGCTAAGTGACGAATAAGAGAGAAATAAACAAGTAGAATAATTTAAAAAATCTTATTATAATTGAAAGAAAATCCATTTATTCTCATTATTATATCATACACCATCTATTCCACGCCAGGGGTTAACCCAAGTGCTTTACCTTACCTCACGGACTCCAAGAATTCGTGGACACTTTGGGACTGGAGATTACGTTTATCTGACGAGCTTATACTGTTGCACGTTCCCTCAACCAATCCTCCAATACTAACATGATAGTCTTCATTTATTTTGTATTCAATATTTTCAAACCCCCAACCTATCAAACAAGGAAGCACTCCATCCTTGATGACCCAAAAGCTTAAAACCACATGCTAATAACATTTAGTCATCTATACCAACGACTTTAAATACATGTTATCGTGAGTCATGACCCATGCGCCATCAACTACATGTGTCTTCACAAGGCACATCCACATCTTCAATCAGCCAGTCTATTAACAGTTGAGTACCGTAAGTTGGAAATAATTTATTACATGTGTTCAACATATCCGGACAACCATGAAGGTATGGCTCGTCATACCGATTTCTCGTAATAAATGCTTAGGTTGCATACCCAACATGTTATATGTACTCCAACTCATCTCTAATAATATATAATATAACATTAGATCCAATTAAAACCATGTTGATTTCACATGATATTGTTCTATGCATAAAATCTTTAGCTTGTTGTTTATACCAAAATTAGTTATATATATGTATACAAATAATCATATATAATACATCTCTGAAATGCACATCTAACCATATTTTTAAGAAACATCCATATTTATGCATCATGACACCAGCTTAATTGTATACCACGTTTTGTTTTCAATCATTAATCAATCCTCTCTGAATATGTAAAATAAGCATGTTGACAATCTTCACATTGAAAAACATAAAATAAAATTCTTTAATTAAACATGGAACCCAACAACAAAAAGATAGAATTTCGTCGCATGCTTATGTTTGTAACGTCACGAGCTTAGGTTCTTGGTTCGTTATAGAGGAAAATTGGTCCTGACAACTTGTTGGGTTGTGACCCAAATGGATCTTTTGACAAGCACCCAAAATTCTTAAGCTCAAATTGTCAAATACTGATCCCCACCCCCTATAACCCACTATCACACTTTGTGAGTTTTAGATGTGGGACTATCTTTGGAGGTATGGGTGTTACAACCTCACCCACTTATATTCGCAACATCCTCATTGCGACATGGCCTATCACTTATTCCCAATGACATTGGCGGTTGCATGCTCTGGATAATCATCTCCTCCTATCTCTTTGTAGGGGTGGCTCCATCTCTCAGATAACTCTTTCCACTATCGAGGGGAAATTAGCTTTGATACCATTTGTAATGTCTCGGGCTTGGGCCCCCGATCCATTATCAAGGAAAACTGGTCATGACAATTTGTTAGGTTCGGGTCCAAATAGATATCTTGACAACCACCCAAAATACTTAAGCATAAGTAGTTAAGTGGTAATCCCCCGCCACTTTTAACCCACTTATAACCACTCAAATATAGTTCTACATATAAAACTCACATAGTATGAAAGTGGATTATAAGCGGTTGAGATTATTACTTGACAACTTAGGCTTAAGCATTTTGGATGGTTGTCAAGGGATCCATTTGGACCCAAACCCAACAAGTTATGAGGGTCAGTTTTCTTCGACAACGAACCGAGAACCTAAGCCCGGGACATTAGTGTTAATTTCATACAGTGTCAATCTACTTCGTTTCGTGTTCAACTGAGAAGTTTAACGGTCCTAGAATTATTAACTCTATTTATAAGTGAAGAACACGGAGAACGTGAAGAACAAACAAAGAACGTGAAAAATACGAATAATGCCAGATTCTCAAATTCCAGCACCATTTCCCCTTATATGGGATGATATTTCAAAGAAAAACTCGACATAGTTTTCCCCCTGTATCATGCGATATTTACAGGAAAATTTCATTAGAGTTTTCCCATATATCGGGTGATATTTCACTGAAAAATTTGGCAGAGATCATCTTTACATAAAGATAAACTCGAAAAAAAAAACGAGTCTTCAAATGAATAGATCGAAAAAGGTATTAAAATATATACTTACATCGTTCCCAACACCTTCGAGGAGAGAAATTCACCATCTCCCTTCTCTCGTCTTCCCGACAACGCTTCGTTAGTGCTTCTTCTCTGCCCTTCTCTCCTTCTTTCAATCTCTCAACCATAGGTGGTGGATGGAATGAAAGTTGTATAGAATGAATGGGTAAGGGAGTATTTATAAAACCTTGTCTTTTAAAACATTGCTTTATATTCTACTATTTTCGCCTATGAGTTTGCCCAAAAACATGGTTTCGCAACTCGTTTTCCTCCCCCAAATTTATCACAAATTACATGGTTTGCCTAGTGATGCTTCATTATCATTAATCATGATTCTTTAGTGCCGACCGTGATTAACTATTCTTAATCGTGATTATCTTGTAGTACGTAATAAACTTTCCTTAATCATTGTTAATAAGCTTGACGATCACTAATATCCTTAAGAAGTATTTGATAGTAATAGTGATGGTGATTAAGAGTTAATGATGGTTTAAGAATCGTCAACTTCATATGATTCAAAAAATCATAACAATTCGAAACAACATCTGAATCGAGATAAGTTCCACTGGAAGGTGGGATCAAAAATATGTATTCATTGTAGAATCAGAGGAAAATGATTTTTAGGACTTTACAGTTATAAAAATTTTAAAAGAAGTCTTGTCATTGAAACTTATAATAAAGGCATAAAAACCCCAAAGAGAATGGAATCCATAAAAACCTTAAGAGGATAGAGCTCATTTATTTTTACAACCAAGTGTATACCTCACCACACATGTTTTTTAGATGACCCTCACCGTATATGATATTATCACTCAAATAGATAATGATATTTCTCTCTCGTATATGCCTCATGTTCCCACGCTACTTCTTCAAAATCTTGACTATGGCACGACACCTTGATGAGAGGCAACTTTTATTTCTCAAATTTGTAATATCACCATTTAGTATTTGCACCATAGTTTATGGGCAGGTGTTGAATGCACATTCATTCACCTTTTATTGCTATATTTTATCATTAAATCCCTAGATAAACACATGCAAATATTATCTAACTTGTATAAGTTAACATACTAATTGTTGTCTACAAATAGTATATAAACACTAATATTTAAATCCAGAATAAAAAAATAAAGAAAGTAAAATTAAGGAAGTATTGTGAATATTAGATGATCCTAATCACGAGACCGAGTTAATATCGACCTGGTCGACAATGAATAAAGTAGAGGAAGATTTTTAAGTGGCAATATTGTATATAAAACCCTACTTAATTATCCTGAAAATAGCCATTTTCACACTATTTTATTCTATATTTTCCACACTCCATATAATAAAGTTTCAACATGAAACTTATACATAAAAATACAGAGAAAAAAATAAAAATAATTGTCAATAAAAATAATGCATAGTGCAACTGAGACACACAGATGAAAAGCTGCAAACCCAAACGTCACATATCAATATCTTCTCCACATAAACTCAAAATCCATCAAACTCACTTCAAATGTACTCCTAATTAAATCATATTAAGAGGATTTCATTAAAAATAAAATCAACTTTCTACAGTTCCATTGTACTATGTATGATGTATCTGTTTATTTTACTCGTATATTTTGTCCTTTACATTTTTACTCTTCCTACATTTTTAAATAATTGTAAATATTATTTAAAATATATTAAAATATAAACATAAAAAAAATAATTAAAATACACTTGAAATAAATATATCTTAAAATATATATAGGTATATTATACATATAATGTATACACATACAATTATTTATCTATAGAAATAAAATCATAAAAATAAAAAAAATATGTAAACAGGTATTTAATTATGTTATAAATGTATAGTTTATATAAATATGATAATAAATATTAAAAGTATAAAATAAAAATAAAATACATAAAGTATATGTATAAATACATATATTCACACATGTAGAAATTAACATATGATAAATAAGTCGATAAAATAAATAAAAATAACATGAAAAGGTCCATAAAATAAGAAACAACTTCAATATTTTAAGAATTATTTAATAAAATCATTTGCTATTTTATTTTCTATTTATTTCCATTTTGTTTTGTTTTATCGTATAGCAGGTGGTGTGGACCATTGAGGAGGTGCCAACGGTTGATCTAGGTCAATTACCCTGCCCCCCCTCTATGGACTAGTTTGTGACTTGTTCTTTACTATTATCGCCAAATTTTGCAGCGCAATCCTGATGTCTTATGCCCATGATTCCTTAAGCAAAAGTCCCTGTCGATGGTAATGCATCATCGATGCAACCTTCACGTGAATCTATCTGCATATTTGGTCAATCCTCATGTGGAGAGAAAGACTTAGGTGAAGGGGTGTCTCCAATCAACTTGCTATATAGTCTCCTCTCCTTCGATTTTGAGTTTTAATCTGTTTTCTCCCACCTCAACCCCTTGATCCATTCCTAGAGCCAAGTCCCAGTGACATGAGGTGCTTCCCAAGTGATCCAAGGCAATGAGAAGGGGGAGTAGGCACGATTCAACCATCGACGGTGAAAAGCATGGTAGTTTTTCTACTCTCGTCCATTCCAGGCAGGTGAGTGACACTTTACTTTATTTTCCGTGGGATTAACGGTAGCATAGTTTGCATCTTTTTCATTTAATTTCATCCATAATAGCTTAAAATCTAAAAAATTAGTTCGTCGGCACTCTAAGCTCCGACATCTATCCAGCCACTATCAGTCGTTGTTTCGACTCCATTTCATACCATCCCATTGCCCGTTGTGTTCTCCATCTCCCCAATCCATTTTCATCCACGATCTTGCACAGACTGCGGAGATCAGTGTTCCTCCTCTGCCTTTCGTCGGAGCACATCTGCCACACCCATTCCCTCTTCGTTTTGCACTCTAAACGAGTCGAGGAGCATCGCCCTCGACCCTTGACCATTTTGCATAGGTCCAGAAGATCCATGTCTCCACCCGAACCTCGCTCGAACACCTGCAGGTCAACTGATGAATCCACATTTCATCATCTTTATTCTATCATTTTGGCACCAAAAACCCTAGCAAATGCCTGTAAATAGCATTAAAATCATCATCTTAGCATTCATGCATGTGCATCTAATTAGTGTATAAAATACTGTAATTAAGGCCAAAATTATAGAATAAATAAAGAAAAGAAAAAGAATAAAATATTGTAAATATTTTATGACCTAAACCCCCGAGACCTAGGCATCTTGATGAATAGGTCGACAAGGAATAAAGTAGAGGGAGATAAGGTCAGAAGCACAGATAAAGCACCTATACTTTCTACTCATTCTTTATTCATTTTGGGACCCAATTTTGGTTCCACTTTTTATACATCAAATAAAGAAACTTTGTACATAAAAGTTGTAGATAAATTAATAAAGAAAAAGACAAAATTGATTTCACAGAAAAGTCATGTACAGACAAAAAGATATGGTCTGAATAAGAATCCAAAATCCCAACTTCCCAGACCCGTATCTCACAAACGACAACTCCAAATGCAGTGTACTCACCTTTAATTGTATATAGAATAAAATAATCTATCCAATGGCGGTGGTTTCGCATTTGGCGGAGCTACGGTTTGAAAGTTGACTTTTGGACCCACATTGTACCCTTGTACCTATTAAAATATTCAATTTATTATTTATTCATTATTTTTATATTTTTATATTTTTATAATATTGTAAATAATACTTACAATAATTATGTACATTAAAATTAGAATAAAAACCTAAATAAAAATAAAAATAAAATACTTGTAAATTCAAAACATAGGTATTATACTTATACACATACCTGTATAAACTATACTTACATTTTATTAAATATACAAAACATCTCAGAAAAATAAAATAAAAATATACTTATGTATATAAAAGTATGTTATAATTTTACAAAATCATAAATAAAATTAATAAAAAGATAAAATACCCAAATAAGAATAAAATATCAAAATATATAGGTATTATACCTATATAGGGTTAAAAAGGTAACTTGTAAAAATTTAAGTCATAAAAATAAATAAAAATCATAATAAAATACTACATAAAATTTTGAACATTTTTTATTTTATACATTTTATTTAATTCGGCCATTTACTCTTTTAAATTGAATTAATAAAACAATACTCCAGGGTTTTTCCTGGTTGGTCCACGTGGACCAACCAGGTGCAAACCCTAGTTGACCTCGGTCAACTAGGTGACCTACCACCCTGTAGCCTCTGACAGACCTATCTTCGACCCATCTTCGCCATTTTTTTCGAGACGATTCTTGCATGTTTTCGTGTCGATTCCTTCTGCAAACATTTTCACCTAACATCCCTCTAGCTCGTCCATGCTTAACCTTGGTCATCGGACCCAAGATTCGCCAGATATGCCTTGATCTTTGGACCCCTGTCACCTTGGGTCAAACCGCATAAAACCAACTCCCCTACTTTGAATTCAAATCGAGTCCCCTTGGTCCACCCCTCTCCGCCTCTCTTGTGCTCCAGGTCTTGCCGGAGGTGTCAGCTCCGCCGCGAGCCTATCAGCCAAGGCGCCCGAGGTCGAGGGAGCCTCCATCACCTCCGCCAACCGCTGGCGTCGAGGTATACTTTTTCCTCTGGCTCCGGCCATCGAGGGCTTCCACCCCGCCATTTCTTTATTGCTTTTTATTCCTGTTAGCATAAGCATCAAAAAACCCCAAAAAAATCGAGAGTTCCATCGCGTAATTCACCCATTCACGCAACCTCGCCGGAGCGCACCTCCGGCCACCATCGACCATCCCCCCTCGCGCTTAGTTTAGGTCCACCAAAGGTCCAGGCACTTTGCCCTGGACCTTCTAACTCTTTTTGCAGGGTCACAGCGCGTTGAATCGCGCCTGGGAGCGATTTTGTAGCTCGCCGGAGCTCAACCGAGCTCTCCAGCTCCGCCACCTTCGCCTGAGCACCTCGGCCGTCGCCGAGGCATTTTGAAGCCCCCAGGAGGTAGACGACGACCCCAGGAGTCTCCACGGCCATTTTGAAGCACATTCATCGCCGGAGACGCGAGATTGGAGTCGGGGAAGTTCGCCTTCGCCGGCCTTCTTCCCCGTTCTTCCTCCTTGCTTCCCCGCCGTCCGATCGAGCCGCAGCTCCAGATCAAGCAGCGGCCGTTGGATCTTCCTCAGCCTCGACCGTCAGATCAACGCAGGAGGATCTAATCTCAGCCGCACGAGCCCAAGCGTCATCGGCCGCTCAGGACACGCCACGTGGACAAGTGGTTCGCATCCAGCCGTTGGATCGCGTCTCGTCGCCCAGCCGTTGGATGCGTGCCACGCGTCATCATCGGAGCGCCGCGTCGAGGGTATTTTGCATCTACACCCTCGCCGTTTTTGTATTTAATATTTAGTCTAAAAACTTTCGTCTGTAGTTTAAATATTTTGTAATATTTGCAAAAAGACCCTCGGACTTTTGTTATTTGCACTTAGGTCCTCCGCCACGTCACCTCACGTGACCTGTACACGTGAGGTGGTGGGCATTTTGCAGAGGAACCCCTGTACGTTTGGGTATTTCTTGCTGGTTCTGAAACTTTCGCATTCAGTGTAATATCTTGGAATATTTTGCAAAGTGACCCCCAGGTTTTCGCTATATTGCGTTTTGGTCCTTCCCAGGCGCGTGCAAGTCACGCGCCCTGGTGGGTAATTTGTAGGCGTACCCTGGCGGTTTTTGTATTTGCATTTTGGTTCCAGAAATTGAATATATAGTGTAATATTTTGTGGAAAATTGCATGTTTGCCCCTGGATGTTTTAAATATTGCATATCTACCCCTGCCAGGACTGTTTAATGTTTGGATGCTTGTTGTATTTAGTTGACATATCATTTTAACTCCAAAAATTCCACAAAAATAAGTTTAAGCCTCTGGATATGTGTACTTTCACGCCAGCTATTTAGTTTTTGATTTCACTCCATTTTCATATTTATTAAAAATCAAAAACTTGCTATTTGTGCACTGTCTAGTTTAGAAAATACCAAAAAAATATTAAAACCCCTTCAAAAATTCCAAAAAAATTACCTAGTGTCTATTTTGTCATCTTTTAGTGTCAGTCCAAAAACCACTAAAAATCTCAAAAGAAAAACACTAAAAATTTAAAAACACTCTAAAACTTCAAAAAAATATATAAAATCAGAGAAAACTCCAAAAATCAAAAACTCAGTTTCTGTTTGTTCCTTATTTTGTCCTTTCTATTTGAAAAATAGTGTGAAAATTTTGAGCTACTGGTTGCTATTTTTAAATCTCATTTTATCCACAGCCAGCCTTATTTCCACTGTTTTCCCTCATTTCAGCATTTTAAAATACCAAAAACACCTTGAAAAATCCCCAAAAATCACAAAAACAGTAGAAAACCATAAAAATATCAAAAACACTTTATTCCTGAAGTTTTGGTTATTTTTGCACCATTTTATAAATATTTTAGCTTGCCTTCTATTATCTTGTTTTTACTTTCCAATATTGAAAAAGAAAAAAAATATATAATATAAAATATAAAAATCAGAAAATTAAAAATCCAAATACAAAATTAAAAATAAAAAAAACTAAAAATTAAAAACCCACAAAAACTTCATTGATTGATTGCTTAGTGTAGACACATCACACATTCGCACTTGAGCACATTTTTTGTGAATTACCCTGCTTGCTCCCTGTGTTCGAACTCTCTGCATACTTGCTTGCTATACATTTTGTGCAGAGTTAAAAATAAATTTTAACTCCACATTATTTCTAATTTATTGATCTTTAGTGTGGGTTAATTGTTGATTAAATACGGAATTTGATTGGTCGACACTTCGACTGAGTTCACGCTTTGTGTTGAACTTAAGACCGTCGAAATTCGTGTTAATCAAATGGCGGCGTTGCCGGGGAGCAACAGCGAGTAGTTCACATTTTGTTTGATTGTGTTGATTGTCTACCATAGCCTTACTTTCCATCTCTTACATTTTTGATATATCTTGTTGAGCTATCTGACCATCTCTTTTCTTGTCTTTTTGCGAGGGACCGCGGAGCGAGGCGGATCGCCTAGGTGACCCGGAGCATCCTTGGGAAGCGGAGCCGGCTATTCGTTAGCCAAGCCGGCAGGAGAGAGCAGGAGGAGTGAGAGAGAGTGCTTAGATTAGTTGCATTTTTTTTTGTGAGAGAGTGACTTTGATAATTTGTAATAATACAGGTACTTTGGACTTGGACACTACCGGGCCCAATTTCCAAGTGTTTGTTCACTTGGGGGCTCACCGCGGTTTTTGACGAGTTTTTCTCGCTTGTCATTTTCCGGTTTTGTTTTCATTTTTCACTTTCTTTTGTGGATTGAGCTCTTAGTTTTAGGTCCTGCTTGACTCGATTAGAATAGGTCCAAACACCTAATTATTTTTGCATGCTCCTATAGTGCGTATTTGGACTTAGACTAATTAAACAGTTGGTTATCTACTTTTGATCCACGCGCCGTGAGCAAACCCCATCAAGCGCTACTCCTGAACTCGAGTTTGTCGAGAAGAGGAGGGGTAAGCCAAGACCGGACACTCGGATTGGGAGTTGATAATCAACTTGTGGTTCTTCACGCTAGCAGTTGCCTAATCTAGGACGATTTCCTTGTGCATACCGGCATGTAGTTTAGGTTTATAAATTTCTGCTTTGCATCCCGCATGGAGAGAGCTGGGATTCGCTGTAAGTCTTCTTACTTTGCACGCATCATTTAGGCACAAAGGTGAGATCTCCATCTTTGTGTCGACTTGCACGGCTTTTCCGACTCTTTTCTCCCTCTGTTTTTGGAACAAAGTAGGATACAGAAAATACAAAAACCGTTAAGCGCTTGTTTGAATTTACTCAAAAGAAGCGATAACACCAAAAAAATTAAAAAAGGGACTGCTAAGAAAACTTGACCAAAATAAAAAAGGTAATTGGATTCATTGCTTGGGGTGAGTAATACCCTCACTTGTATTCAGGTTGCATGGGAAGGTCTCCTTCCAAGTGAGGTGAGCGCTTCGTAAGGATTAGAGCCAAAAACCCAGCTTGTGACTGCCTTGTGTATCGCCTGGATTACCGAAGTATTGGCGCTTCTATCGTACGTAGTCGAGTAGGCCTTGGTCGCCATTGGTGACTCACTATTGTGTGAGCATCGACCTCGTCCGAAGTATCGAGCATAGGCCACGCCTTCACGGGGGTGTCTGTCTCACCGGCTGCGTCCGAGTAGGTTCTTGCACGCTCACGGGTGATTCTGTTGCGAGCGAGATCCGAAGTATCGGTTTCGCCTATTGGCTTCCTCTCTTATTCTTTGGCTGAGTAGGGATCCAGGAAGGGTTACAAGGACCTCAAAAAGTGCAAGCTACAGGTTACACAGGAGGAGGACAAGTACGGGATACTTTTCCGGCAGTACTCTCTCTCCTATAGGCGTAGCGTTCTAAGGACTCGTTAAAAGATAAATTCCCGAATCAAGCTAAAATTGAAAAGATAAAAGCCGAACCTTCACGGCTTCATGTGTTGAGTTGGTGAACTTACCCTTGCTTTGTGTTTGATTGCTAAATTTATTTAGGTCAAGATCAAAAACACCGCACAATTGTGCACAATTTTGTTGCATATCATCTTCTTCTTCTCTTGCATTATCCCCACTTCTCTCGAATAATCAAGATGATGGGACGGAGGTCTCTTAGGCCGACCTTGTCGGCACCGCTATCTAGCACTCCTCCTTATTCATCTAGGAATACCTCGGAGAGTCCGCTCTCCGAGCCTGAGTTTACATCCACCCTGTTCCCCCTCGACCACCTTTCTCATTCTCCTTCCATCAGTCCAAGAGTGTCAGAATTCAGTACATCACAGTGTTCAGCTCATTCGACAGCACCTGAGATGGCCTCTTTTGCTTTTTCAGAAAATCCAGCCATAGCAGATAGAGGCGAGAATGTAGATGACCATGAGCACCCTCCATTCCTCTTTGATCAGGCAGCTATCAACAATTCCTTGTTAGCATCCCTGGAGACTATGCATAGGCAGATCCGTGACCAGGGCACATTCATGGGTGACCTTATGAGGGAAATTGCTCAGATGAGAGAGAACCGAGCTGGCGGAGAAGGTGGTGATGGAGGAGGACCTGATGCAGGAGGAGCCGATCCAGACGGTGAGCGACCGCCACAGACCATCATGAGGGAACTGCACAACCCAGCTTCGTCCCTCACTCACCGGTGGATCAAACTCTCACCAATCCACGGAGATTTCGAGCTTCGGCACCACACAATCCAGCTTCTTCCCAAGTTCCATGGGCTGCCGACCGAAGAGCCGCACCTCCATCTCCAAGAGTTCGAAATGATATGCAGCACTATCCACGATCGGTTGTTGACCGAGGACACTATCAAGATGATCGCCTTCCCGTTCTCATTGGTTGATCGAGCCGCATATTGGCTCAAGCATCTAGGGCGATTCGTCGACACTTGGGCAGATCTCCGGTCCGTTTATTTGAAGAAATACTATCCTCTCGGCCAGACAAACGCAGCTCGAGCAATGATCAGCAACTTCGTTATGATCCCAAATGAACAGTTCCATGAAGCATGGGATCGATTTAGAGAGCTCATAGACCGGTGTCCACATCACGATATCTCCAAGCCCCACCTGGTGCAGAGTTTCTTCTGTGGGCTGACACCGGAGCTGCAGGGGCTTGTGAACGCCTCTTGCGGTGGGTCTTATTTCTCCAAGGGAGAAGACGACGTCTGGGCCATCTACGAAGGCATGGCAGAGAACTCCACAGTGATGACCCAGGCCAGAGTCTACACTCAGCAGAAGCCCCCGCAAGGAGCGGGATCATTTCAGAGGATCGCCCGCATCGATGCCGGTCCTAGCACAACGTCGGTAGCCGCGGCCCAAGCCGAATCAGCAGCAGCCGACATGGGCATTATCAGTGAAAAGCTTGACCGCATGGAGATCCTCGAGAAGAAACAGAATCAAGGTCTTGCCCAGATGG
Organism: Ottelia alismoides; assembly: GCA_037367405.1. Classification (NCBI taxonomy): domain Eukaryota; kingdom Viridiplantae; phylum Streptophyta; class Magnoliopsida; order Alismatales; family Hydrocharitaceae; genus Ottelia; species Ottelia alismoides. The sequence goes on along the minus strand of JAZKJV010003059.1, from coordinate 172,383 downwards.
ACCTTATCACCAAAACCATGAATGACCTGAAGACTCAAATTCTATGTATTCAGGAGGCACAGGCCCATTCCCAACAGCCTCCCAGGTCACAAGTTGCTTCCAGCAGCAGCAATCCCAATCAGGCCTCCACCTCGTACCGCCAGGTGAACCATATCCAGGCGGAGCCGGTTCCATTGTTGCAGTACCATCCAGAGCAACCACCATCTCAGGACACGCAGATGGTGGTCTATCAGCCGGAGCAGCCACTGGCAGTTCTTCCTCCACCTTCCTTCGAGCAGGAACCGTTGATGGAAGTCAACGGGATTTGGTATGACCGATACCCTCAGTCAGCAATTCGCAGGGATCACCCCGGATTCCGTTGGGGTAATGGTGGATCCTCATCCCAACAGCATTCCCCTGCTCAAGGACAGCAGAACGGCCAGCCACAGCAACAGCACCAGCAGCCCCAGTACAATCAGCCCCATCATTATCAGAGTGGTCCTCGTCCCGCCTATCAGGGACAGCAGTGGAGGCAGCGATAGCCGCCTCAGCAGTATTATCACCAGCCTTCCCCACAGTACCAGCAGCAGCATCCCCATTTCCAGCAGGGACAGACATCCGGTTCTCAGGGTCCAGCCTATGAGAACCCAGCTCTTGATGACCTTGCCCGCTTGCTATCTGAACAGCGAGCATCTTTCAGGCAAGAAATGGATGAGTTGAGGCAGGAAGTACGGGATCTCATCAAAGGCAAAGCCGCCATACCCGCTCAGATCGAACCTAACCCTAATAATCTAAAAAGAAAGTCTGAGCAGGTAGAGTTTACATAGGATACCTCTCCTAGTGATTGTTTGAGCGACATATCTTATATCTATCATGATGCTGATTTTGTTACTACTAGGAGCGGTAGGATGCCAGCCGGCGGCGCCTCTTCTGAGCGACACCCAGAGGCAGGATCAGGAGTGCCAGAGGAGCAGAGAAGCGGTGCTGATGCCGCTCATGATGATGTTGACGGTGGTGCTAATACCACCCATGATGAAGTTCAGGACGACGGTGCTGATGCCGCCGTGATACCAGATGAAGACGGTGGTGCTGATGCCACCATTTTTAATGCAGAACCAGAGAGCGGTGCTGATGCCGCAGATGCAGGTGCCGGTAGTGGTACTGAGGCCACCACCTCTACTTTTGTTGAGCCAGCCACTGTGATGTCACCACATTTTGTATCTAGAGACTGTGGGACGAAAAACAAAAACAAAAATATGAATAAAGGAAAGGTTTCTGTTCAAGTTACGGATCCATATGTGTTGAATGATGATTTTTGTATGGATTCTCCATCTTCACAGGCACAGGGACCGACTCCTAGCCCTCCATCTGAGGAGGCCCCTTCCATCCCCTTCCCTGAGGCACTCCGCCGAGCGAAGGGGAATAAAAAAGAAAATCCCAAAAAGAATCAGCATGTAGAGTTCGGCAATGAGATGATTGACAGATTTCACATTCAGCTGACTCTATGAGAAGCGTTTGTGCATATCCCTTTCTTCAAGAAGAATCTGAAAGAATCAACTACTGTCCGAAGAAGGAAGAGGCACAGAGATCAAATCCATATGCTCACGCATAACACTTGCTGCGCCATTCAAAACACATTGCCAGCCAAGCGACCAGACGCAGGAGCTCCCTATGTCAGATGCGAGATTCAGGAGCAACAGTTTGATCGTACTCTATTAGACAGCGGCTCTTCAATTAACCTCCTTCCGGCAGCCTTACTCAAGCAGTTCGAGTTTGGCCCTCTTCTTCGAAGCAGAACCGTCCTTCAGTTTGCTGATAGGTCGATTAAGAGGCCGAAGGGGTTATTGAAAGACGTGGTCGTTACCATTCAGGGCCTGCAATTCCCCGTGGACTTCGTTGTGTTGGACATGGAGATCCCTGAGTCGGTAACTGATGCCCCCATCATTCTCGGACGTCCATTCTTGGCCACAGCCAAGGCGGTGACCGACCATGACAGCGGGAAGGTATGCTTTCGCGTAGAGGGCGAAACCATACAAATAGAGACGATCGAAGAGATCAGAGCTAGAGAGGCAGAACGCTCAGAGCAGTCCAGCGAGGCCGAGCAGATGACAGAGGAGGAGCTAGACACCCACCAGGTTTGTGATTTCGAGATGACTGATGATGAATCCAACTGGAAAGATCCTGTAGCACCAACCCTCGCCTTGCCTACAGATTCACTGTATCTAAAGCTCATGGCAATCGAGAGTCGGGAGAGCACATCCCTGGATGAAGATATCTTTGAGGCTGACAGTGTTGTGATGAGTGGTGCTGAGGAATTTCAATCTTGCTCATCGTCTTCTGATCCCTCGGATTCAGACATTGATTGGGATGATTTTGATGATTATTTGCCTTGTCTGATTCCTTCTGAGCCAGCAGCCATGACAGAGTGCGAGCCAGTGCAGTTTATTGATGATCCATCAGGCCGCCCTTCGTCAGAAATTCAAGCAGAGTGAGAGTTCTCCCATGCAGACCTGGTAGCATTTACACAGACTTATCAGAAGCCAGATCTGCCACCTCCCAGTTGTCCGGAAAGGAAACCTCTGTCGCAGTCAATGAAGTATAAATTCCTTGCGGGTGAGCCAGAAATGCACCCAGTCATTATCTCAGCAGATTTGACTGGAGAACAAGAATCTCGTCTGATGGAGGTTCTTGAAAGAAACCGCAAGGCAATCGGTTGGAGTATAGCTGATCTCCAGGAGCTGAGCCCAAATCTCTGCTCTCACCACATCTATCTTGAGGATAACGCTAAGCCGTCGCGTGAGTTCCAACGACGGCTGAACCCGAATCTTCGAGACGTAGTCATGAAAGAAATTTCTAGGTGGTGGAGCGCCGATTTCATCTACCCCATCTCCGACTCCAAATGGGTAAGTCCTTTACATGTGGTACCCAAGAAGACGGGTATCACTACAGTTGTCAATGAGTCTGGAGAGGAGATCGCTACCAGAGTACCAACTTCTTGGAGGGTCTGTGTGGACTACAGACGATTGAATGAGGCCACCAAGAAGGATCACTTCCCGCTACCGTTCATTGATCAGATTATCGAGCGGTTAGCTGGGAAGAGCCATTACTGTTTTCTTGATGGGTACTCTGGATACAATCAAGTGGCCATTGCGCCCGAAGACCAGGAGAAAACGACATTCACCTGTCCGTTTGGGACTTATGCTTTCAGACGGATGCCCTTTGGTCTATGTAACGCTCCGGCAACATTCCAAAGGTGCATGTTGTCCATATTCTCGGACATGGTGGGTGACTGTTTAGAGGTCTTCATGGATGACTTTTCGGTCTATGGCGACGGGTTCGACGCTTGTCTTGACTGTCTAGACCGTGTGCTGAAGCGCTGCATAGAGGTCAATCTTGTCTTATCCCGGGAGAAGAGTCATTTCATGATGACTCAAGGGACGGTCCTTGGTCATATCATCTCCAACAGGGGCATGGAGGTTGATCCGGCTAAGGTGGACATCATCAGGAAACTCAATCCGCCGTCCAATCTGCGTCAGTTACGGTCTTTTCTGGGACATGTCGGTTTCTACCGACGGTTCATTCAGGACTTCAGTCGAATTGCCCGACCGCTAACTGATTTGCTGACCAAAGACACCGAGTTTATTGTTAATGATAAGTGTCTTGAATCTTTTGAGACTCTCAAGAATATGGTTGTTTCAGCTCCTGTCCTTCAGCCACCCGATTGGTCTCTCCCATTCGAGATCATGACGGATGCTTCAGATTTTGCCGTTGGGGCTGTGCTTGGACAGAGGAGGGATGGTTTACCGTTTGCCATTCACTACGCCAGCCGGACTTTGGATGCCGCGCAGCGGAATTACACTGTAACTGAGAAAGAGATGCTGGCCGTAGTTTTCGCTCTTGATAAGTATCGATCATATATTCTTGGATCTAGAGTGACCATTTACACTGATCATACCGCCATCCGGTACTTAATGGCTAAGAAGGATGCCAAAGCACGTCTCACCAGATGGATCCTTCTACTCCAGGAATTTGATATTGAGATTAAGGATAAGCCTGGAGTCAAGAATGTGGTGGCGGATCATCTCTCTAGGTTGGAGAATCTTGAGGAATCTGAGCCCAGAGCACCTATCTCAGAGACATTTCCAGATGAGGCGATCTTAGCTGTCACCTCACTCCCATGGTATGCTGACTTTGTAAACTATCTTGTTGCCAAGACAGTCCCTCAGGGTTGGCCCAGGCAGAAACTTGAGACCTTCCTAGCTAAGGCCAAGTTTTACCATTGGGAGGATCCCGTCCTTTATCATGAAGGAGGGGATAGTATCTGGAGGAGGTGCATTCCTCAAGAAGAGCAGCAAAGCGTCCTCACATATTGCCACAAGCTTGAGGCAGGAGGACATCATTCTGGAAAAAGGACAGCACAGAAGGTGCTTCAATCCGGCCTATGGTGGCCTACTCTCTTCAAGGATTCTGATGAGTTCGTGAAGAGATGTACTGACTGTCAGAAAATGGGAACCTGCGGACAGAGAGACATGATGCCCATGCAACCCATTCACTTCTGTGAGGTTTTTGATGCATGGGGAATTGATTTCATGGGCCCATTTCCTAAGAGTCAGGGATTCGAGCATATTTTGCTCGCTGTAGATTATGTCAGCCGATGGGTTGAGGCCATCCCCGCCCGAGCCGCAGATGCTAAAACTGTATGCAAATTTTTGAGGAGAAATATCATTTCACGGTTCGGTGTACCTAGAGTCTTGATTTCAGATGGGGGGTCTCACTTCATCAATGACAAAGTTAGGGCCCTTGCAGACGAGTTCGGCATTGACCATCGGGTTGCCACTCCTTATCACCCTCAGACTAATGGTCTTGCCGAAGTATCGAATAGGGAGATAAAGACTATCTTGCAGAAAGTTGTCCGCTCAGACCGAAAGGATTGGTCACAGCTTTTGGACTCGGTCTTGTGGGCTTATCGGACATCTTTCAAGAATCCATTAGGGACATCTCCCTTTCGTCTCGTCTATGGCAAGCCGTGCCATCTGCCGGTGGAGATCAAGCACAAATCTTTTTGGGCAGTTACTGAGTTGCTTCTAGATCCCGAGAGTATAGGAGACCAGAGAAGAGCAGAATTGGCAGCCCTGGAAGAATTGAGAGATACAGCCTTCTCCAACAGCCTACAGTACAAAGAGAAAGTGAAGACATGGCACGATTCGCATATCAGCCATAAACAGTTTGAGCCAGATCAGAGAGTATGGTTGTTTGATTCCAGGCTGAAATTATTCCCAGGGAAATTGCAGAGCAAGTGGAAAGGACCGTATGTGGTCAGGAAGGTACATGACAATGGCAGCATCGACATATCCGAACCGTCATCTTCTTCTACCTTCCGCGTCAATGGTCAACGCTTGAAACTCTATCTTGATCATGAACCGCCGACCATTGATGTTGCCCCCATTCTTCTGGTATGAGATGTGTCCTTTGATTCTCATCATTTACATCTCATACATGGTGATCAAATTCTATCTTCCGCTGTACAGATCCATCTGTTCATATCACTTTGTTGTCCGCTGATTTATTTTCTTATTTTCTTCTTTTCTTCTTTTCCTTTTCTATATTCTTTATCTATCAAAAAGGTGCCGCCCTTGTAGACAGTTTTCCATACTTAGGACGTGCTTTGTCCTAAGTATAGGGGGGCTGGCACCTCGAGTTCATCTATTCTTTTCGATCTTCTCCATTGTCTCCTCTTCTTGTCTATACTTAGGGATATCTTACCCTAAGTATAGGGGGAGACAATCTGAGTACGATCTGTTCATTCCCACCCTTGACCCTCCCTGCGTTGTGTACAGTCTGCTATACTTAGGATTATCTGATCCTAAGTATAGGGGGGACGGTCAACTTCTCATTCGTTGATTCATTCATTATTCCTTTATTCTTTAGACTTGCCTATATTTAGTACGAGTTATGTCTTCTCTTTTCTCTCCGATCTATGAGGACATAGCTCAAGCTAAGTATAGGGGGGTCGTATATACTGTGTATATACTTTAGCCATAACTCGTACTTTCGTATTTTCCTAATAAATATGGCTAATAATTCTTTAAAATTCATTAAAAATCCTTAATAAAAAGATGTGGTTATTCTTCAAATTCTTTTTGTATATACTGATTAATAAATCAGGTGAAAATGTTTTTTGCAAAATGCTTGAAAAATAGTTTGAAAATCGTTGTGAACATCTATTGAAAACTATTTTGAAAATATTTTGTTACATGTTTTCAACCTTTGTAAAAATGTGTGATTTGTAAAATTTATTTTCTTTATGTGAAATAAAATGTTTGAAAAATGATTTGCAAATGGTTTGAAAAATGGTTGCAAAAATATGTTCCTCCTCTGCCTTTCGTCGGAGCACATCTGCCACACCCATTCCCTCTTCGTTTTGCACTCTAAACGAGTCGAGGAGCATCGCCCTCGACCCTTGACCATTTTGCATAGGTCCAGAAGATCCATGTCTCCACCCGAACCTCGCTCGAACACCTGCAGGTCAACTGATGAATCCACATTTCATCATCTTTATTCTATCATTTTGGCACCAAAAACCCTAGCAAATGCCTGTAAATAGCATTAAAATCATCATCTTAGCATTCATGCATGTGCATCTAATTAGTGTATAAAATACTGTAATTAAGGCCAAAATTATAGAATAAATAAAGAAAAGAAAAAGAATAAAATATTGTAAATATTTTATGACCTAAACCCCCGAGACCTAGGCATCTTGATGAATAGGTCGACAAGGAATAAAGTAGAGGGAGATAAGGTCAGAAGCACAGATAAAGCACCTATACTTTCTACTCATTCTTTATTCATTTTGGGACCCAATTTTGGTTCCACTTTTTATACATCAAATAAAGAAACTTTGTACATAAAAGTTGTAGATAAATTAATAAAGAAAAAGACAAAATTGATTTCACAGAAAAGTCATGTACAGACAAAAAGATATGGTCTGAATAAGAATCCAAAATCCCAACTTCCCAGACCCGTATCTCACAAACGACAACTCCAAATGTAGTGTACTCACCTTTAATTGTATATAGAATAAAATAATCTATCCAATGGCGGTGGTTTCGCATTTGGCGGAGCTACGGTTTGAAAGTTGACTTTTGGACCCACATTGTACCCTTGTACCTATTAAAATATTCAATTTATTATTTATTCATTATTTTTATATTTTTATATTTTTATAATATTGTAAATAATACTTATAATAATTATGTACATTAAAATTAGAATAAAAACCTAAATAAAAATAAAAATAAAATACTTGTAAATTCAAAACATAGGTATTATACTTATACACATACCTGTATAAACTATACTTACATTTTATTAAATATACAAAACATCTCAGAAAAATAAAATAAAAATATACTTATGTATATAAAAGTATGTTATAATTTTACAAAATCATAAATAAAAATAATAAAAAGATAAAATACCCAAATAAGAATAAAATATCAAAATATATAGGTATTATACCTATATAGGGTTAAAAAGGTAACTTGTAAAAATTTAAGTCATAAAAATAAATAAAAATCATAATAAAATACTACATAAAATTTTGAACATTTTTTATTTTATACATTTTATTTAATTCGGCCATTTACTCTTTTAAATTGAATTAATAAAACAATACTCCAGGGTTTTTCCTGGTTGGTCCACGTGGACCAACCAGGTGCAAACCCTAGTTGACCTCGGTCAACTAGGTGACCTACCACCCTGTAGCCTCTGACAGACCTATCTTCGACCCATCTTCGCCATTTTTTTCGAGACGATTCTTGCATGTTTTCGTGTCGATTCCTTCTGCAAACATTTTCACCTAACATCCCTCTAGCTCGTCCATGCTTAACCTTGGTCATCGGACCCAAGATTCGCCAGATATGCCATGATCTTTGGACCCCTGTCACCTTGGGTCAAACCGCATAAAACCAACTCCCCTACTTTGAATTCAAATCGAGTCCCCTTGGTCCACCCCTCTCCGCCTCTCTTGTGCTCCAGGTCTTGCCGGAGGTGACAGCTCCGCCGCGAGCCTATCAGCCAAGGCGCCCGAGGTCGAGGGAGCCTCCATCACCTCCGCCAACCGTCGGCGTCGACGTATACTTTTTCCTCTGGCTCCGGCCATCGAGGGCTTCCACCCCGCCATTTCTTTATTGCTTTTTATTCCTGTTAGCATAAGCATAAAAAAACCCCAAAAAAATCGAGAGTTCCATCGCGTAATTCACCCATTCACGCAACCTCGCCGGAGCGCACCTCCGACCACCATCGACCATCCCCCCTCGCGCTTAGTTTAGGTCCACCAAAGGTCCAGGCACTTTGCCCTGGACCTTCTAACTCTTTTTGCAGGGTCACAGCGCGTTGAATCGCGCCTGGGAGCGATTTTGTAGCTCGCCGGAGCTCAGCCGAGCTCTCCAGCTCCGCCACCTTCGCCTGAGCACCTCGGCCGTCGCCGAGGCATTTTGAAGCCCCCAGGAGGTAGACGACGACCCCAGGAGTCTCCACGGCCATTTTGAAGCACATTCATCGCCGGAGACGCGAGATCAGAGTCGGGGAAGTTCGCCTTCGCCGGCCTTCTTCCCCGTTCTTCCTCCTTGCTTCCCCGCCGTCCGATCGAGCCGCAGCTCCAGATCACGCAGCGGCCGTTGGATCTTCCTCAGCCTCGACCGTCAGATCAACGCAGGAGGATCTAATCTCAGCTGCACGAGCCCAAGCGTCATCGGCCGCTCAGGACACGCCACGTGGACAAGTGGTTCGCATCCAGCCGTTGGATCGCGTCTCGTCGCCCAGCCGTTGGATGCGTGCCACGCGTCATCATCGGAGCGCCGCGTCGAGGGTATTTTGCATCTACACCCTCGCCGTTTTTGTATTTAATATTTAGTCTAAAAACTTTCGTCTGTAGTTTAAATATTTTGTAATATTTGCAAAAAGACCCTCGGACTTTTGTTATTTGCACTTAGGTCCTCCGCCACGTCACCTCACGTGACCTGTACACGTGAGGTGGTGGGCATTTTGCAGAGGAACCCCTGTACGTTTGGGTATTTCTTGTTGGTTCTGAAACTTTCGCATTCAGTGTAATATCTTGGAATATTTTGCAAAGTGACCCCCAGGTTTTCGCTATATTGCGTTTTGGTCCTTCCCAGGCGCGTGCAAGTCACGCGCCCTGGTGGGTAATTTGTAGGCGTACCCTGGCGGTTTTTGTATTTGCATTTTGGTTCCAGAAATTGAATATATAGTGTAATATTTTGTGGAAAATTGCATGTTTGCCCCTGGATGTTTTAAATATTGCATATCTACCCCTGCTAGGACTGTTTAATGTTTGGATGCTTGTTGTATTTAGTTGACATATCATTTTAACTCCAAAAATTCCACAAAAATAGGTTTAAGCCTCTGGATATGTGTACTCTCACGCCAGCTATTTAGTTTTTGATTTCACTCCATTTTCATATTTATTAAAAATCAAAAACTTGCTATTTGTGCACTGTCTAGTTTAGAAAATACCAAAAAAATATTAAAACCCCTTCAAAAATTCCAAAAAAATTACCTAGTGTCTATTTTGTCATCTTTTAGTGTCAGTCCAAAAACCACTAAAAATCTCAAAAGAAAAACACTAAAAATTTAAAAACACTCTAAAACTTCAAAAAAATATATAAAATCAGAGAAAACTCCAAAAATCAAAAACTCAGTTTCTGTTTGTTCCTTATTTTGTCCTTTCTATTTGAAAAATAGTGTGAAAATTTTGAGCTACTGGTTGTTATTTTTAAATCTCATTTTATCCACAGCCAGCCTTATTTCCACTGTTTTCCCTCATTTCAGCATTTTAAAATACCAAAAACACCTTGAAAAATCCCCAAAAATCACAAAAACAGTAGAAAACCATAAAAATATCAAAAACACTTTATTCCTGAAGTTTTGGTTATTTTTGCACCATTTTATAAATATTTTAGCTTGCCTTCTATTATCTTGTTTTTACTTTCCAATATTGAAAAAGAAAAAAAATATAAAATATAAAATATAAAAATCAGAAAATTAAAAATCCAAATACAAAATTAAAAATAAAAAAAACTAAAAATTAAAAACCCACAAAAACTTCATTGATTGATTGCTTAGTGTAGACACATCACACATTCGCACTTGAGCACAATTTTTGTGAATTACCCTGCTTGCTCCCTGTGTTCGAACTCTCTGCATACTTGCTTGCTATACATTTTGTGCAGAGTTAAAAATAAATTTTAACTCCACATTATTTCTAATTTATTGATCTTTAGTGTGGGTTAATTGTTGATTAAATACGGAATTTGATTGGTCGACACTTCGACTGAGTTCACGCTTTGTGTTGAACTTAAGACCGTCGAAATTCGTGTTAATCAAATGGCGCCGTTGCCGGGGAGCAACAGCGAGTAGTTCACATTTTGTTTGATTGTGTTGATTGTCTACCATAGCCTTACTTTCCATCTCTTACATTTTTGATATATCTTGTTGAGCTATCTGACCATCTCTTTTCTTGTCTTTTTGCGAGGGACCGCGGAGCGAGGCGGATCGCCTAGGTGACCCGGAGCATCCTTGGGAAGCGGAGCCGGCTATTCGTTAGCCAAGCCGGCAGGAGAGAGCAGGAGGAGTGAGAGAGAGTGCTTAGATTAGTTGCGTTTTTTTTTGTGAGAGAGTGACTTTGATAATTTGTAATAATACAGGTACTTTGGACTTGGACACTACCGGGCCCAATTTCCAAGTGTTTGTTCACTTGGGGGCTCACCGCGGTTTTTGACGAGTTTTTCTCGCTTGTCATTTTCCGGTTTTGTTTTCATTTTTCACTTTCTTTTGTGGATTGAGCTCTTAGTTTTAGGTCCTGCTTGACTCGATTAGAATAGGTCCAAACACCTAATTATTTTTGCATGCTCCTATAGTGCGTATTTGGACTTAGACTAATTAAACAGTTGGTTATCTACTTTTGATCCACGCGCCGTGAGCAAACCCCATCAAGCGCTACTCCTGAACTCGAGTGTGTCGAGAAGAGGAGGGGTAAGCCAAGACCGGACACTCGGATTGGGAGTTGATAATCAACTTGTGGTTCTTCACGCTAGCAGTTGCCTAATCTAGGACGATTTCCTTGTGCATACCGGCATGTAGTTTAGGTTTATAAATTTCTGCTTTGCATCCCGCATGGAGAGAGCTGGGATTCGCTGTAAGTCTTCTTACTTTGCACGCATCATTTAGGCACAAAGGTGAGATCTCCATCTTTGTGTCGACTTGCACGGCTTTTCCGACTCTTTTCTCCCTCTGTTTTTGGAACAAAGTAGGATAAAGAAAATACAAAAACCGTTAGGCGCTTGTTTGAATTTACTCAAAAGAAGCGATAATACCAAAAAAATTAAAAAAGGGACTGCTAAGAAAACTTGACCAAAATAAAAAAGGTAATTGGATTCATTGCTTGGGGTGAGTAATACCCTCACTTGTATTCAGGTTGCATGGGAAGGTCTCCTTCCAAGTGAGGTGAGCGCTTCGTAAGGATTAGAGCCAAAAACTCAGCTTGTGGCTGCCTTGTGTATCGCCTGGATTACCGAAGTATTGGCGCTTCTATCGTACGTAGTCGAGTAGGGCTTGGTCGCCATTGGTGACTCACTATTGTGTGAGCATCGACCTCGTCCGAAGTATCGAGCATAGGCCACGCCTTCACGGGGGTGTCTGTCTCACCGGCTGCGTCCGAGTAGGTTCTTGCACGCTCACGGGTGATTCCGTTGCGAGCGAGATCCGAAGTATCGGTTTCGCCTATTGGCTTCCTCTCTTATTCTTTGGCTGAGTAGGGATCCAGGAAGGGTTACAAGGACCTCAAAAAGTGCAAGCTACAGGTTACACAGGAGGAGGACAAGTACGGGATACTTTTCCGGCAGTACTCTCTCTCCTATAGGCGTAGCGTTCTAAGGACTCGTTAAAAGATAAATTCCTGAATCAAGCTAAAATTGAAAAGATAAAAGCCGAACCTTCACGGCTTCATGTGTTGAGTTGGTGAACTTACCCTTGCTTTGTGTTTGATTGCTAGATTTATTTAGGTCAAGATCAAAAACACCGCACAATTGTGCACAATTTTGTTGCATATCATCTTCTTCTTCTCTTGCATTATCCCCACTTCTCTCGAATAATCAAGATGATGGGACGGAGGTCTCTTAGGCCGACCTTGTCGGCACCGCTATCTAGCACTCCTCCTTATTCATCTAGGAATACCTCGGAGAGTCCGCTCTCCGAGCCTGAGTTTACATCCACCCTGTTCCCCCTCGACCACCTTTCTCATTCTCCTTCCATCAGTCCAAGAGTGTCAGAATTCAGTACATCACAGTGTTCAGCTCATTCGACAGCACCTGAGATGGCCTCTTTTGCTTTTTCAGAAAATCCAGCCATGGCAGATAGAGGCGAGAATGTAGATGACCATGAGCACCCTCCATTCCTCTTTGATCAGGCATCCATATCAATATCTTCTCCACATAAACTCAAAATTCATCAAACTCACTTCAAATGTACTCCTAATTAAATCATATTAGGAGGATTTTATTAAAAATGCAGTTAAGATATAGAAACTGACTTTCTACGGTCCCATTGTATTATGTATCTGTTTATTTTACTCATACATTTTGTCCTTTATATTTTTACTCTTCTTACATTTTTAAATAATTGTAAATATTATTTAAAATATACTAAAATATAAACATAAAACAAAATAATTAAAATACACTTGAAATAAATATATCTTAAAACATATATTGTATAGTATATATATATATAATGTATATACATACAGTTATTTATCTATAGAAATAAAATCATAAAAATAAAAGAATCTGTAAATAGGTATTCAATTATATTATAAATGTATAAATTATATAAATATGATAATAAATATTAAAAGTATAAAATAAAAATAGAATACATAAATTATATGTATAAATACCTATATTCATACATGTAAAAATTAGCATATAATAAATAAGTCAATAAAAATAAATAAAAATCACCTGAAAAGGTCCATAAAATAAGAAACAACTTCAATATTCTAAGAATTATTTAATAAAATCAATTGTTATTTTATTTTCCATTTATTTCCATTTTATTTTGTTTTATCATATAGCAAGTGACGTGGACCATTGAGGAGATGCCAACGGTTGATCTAGGTCAATTACCCTGCCCCCTTTATGGACCAGTGTGTGCCTTGTTCTTTTCCCTTCTCACCAAATTTTGCAGCCTAATCCAGATCTCTTATGCCCCGATTCCTTAATCAAAAGTCTCTATCGATTACAATGCATCTTTGATGCAACCTTCACATGAATCCATCTGCATCTCTAGTCAATCCTCGTGTGGAGAGAATGACTCAGGCGAATGGATTTCACCAATCAACTTGCTATATAGTCTCTTCTCCTTCGATTTTGAAATTTTAATCCATTTTCTCCCACTGCAACCCCTAGATCCGTTCCTGGAGTGAAGTCCTAGTGACATGAGGTGCTTCCCAATTGATCCAAGGTAATGAGAAGGAGGAGTAGGCATGATTCAAACATCGATGGTGAAATCCTGGTGTTTCTTCTGCTCCCTTCCATTCTCGGCAGGTGAGCGACACTTTACTTTACTTTTTTGTAAGATTAACAATAGTATAGTTTGCATTTTTACGTTTAATTTCATCCATGATAGCTTAAAAACTAAATTAGTTTGTTTGAGCTCTAAGCTCTGACATCTGTCCAGACACTATTAGTCATTATTTCGACTCCATTTCACCCCATCCCATTGCCCATTGCGTTCTCCATCTCCCCAATCCATTTTCATCCATGATCTTGCACATACTGCGGAGATCAGTGTTCCCCTCCGCCTTTCGTCGGAGCACATCCACCGCACCCATTCCCCCTTCATTTTGCACTCCAGACGAGTCGAAGAGCACCGTCCTCGACCCTTGACCATTTTGCATAGGTCCAGAAGACCTAAGGCTCCACCTGGACCTCGCTCGAACACATGCATGTCAACCTAGGAAGCTCAAGCTTCCATGCCTCCATCGTTGAGGTATGTACCATTTTGAAGCCATTTGTCGTAGTGGAATCGCCTCAGGAATGTGAAGAGCTCGCCAACAGCAAGGGAGGATGCCATAGTCGTGGAGGAGCGTCGATCGAAGCTCAGGAGACCAAGGTTTTTAAGCTATTCTTCCTGAGCAGCTCACAACCGTCCGATTAAGCTCGTCAAGCACATAATTGTCTTTCGATCAGGCAAGCCATGACCATCATATTACATATATGGGCCCATATCTAATCTCATCCCTCCATCCATGAAGCGGTTTACACCATTCAAGCACGCAACGTGTTGAGTGAGATCATCTTAGTTGTTCTCTAACGCGTGTCTAGGGGTATTTTGCACACTAAACCCCTCGCCTTTTGGTATTTACTGTTCAATACTTAAAATTTTGATTGTGGTGTAAAAATATTTGTAATAATTTTACTTAGGACCCCACATTTCCAGTTCTTGGCATTCAGGTCCTTGCCAGGCCTCCTCACGTGTCCAGTGTCTCTACACCTGAGGTGCATGGACATTTTGCAACCAACTCCCTACGGGTTTGTTTTTTTGGGTTGATCCTAAGACTTGAAGAATCAATGTAATATGTTTAGTGTAATTGCATACGGGGGTATGGAAGTTATTTTGATTAAACTTATACCCATGTACATGCTATTAAATTAGATAAATTTGGGTATTTTACATGATTGGCCCTTGGAATTCATTTGAATGTTATGTAATACATTTAACTTCATGGAAATTGCATCTGGGTTCCTATCGTCTTATTTATTTTTGTGCTAATATTCAAATTATTAAAAATAGCATTTTAAATATAAAAATTTTAGGGAAGCTATCTTGAGTGTCCGGAACCATATTTTATCATGTAATTTTTAAAGATATTTAAAATTAATTTTCTATTTATAAATATACAAAACATTGTATTTTCTCTTGTCTGCTATTTACAAATTCATAAAACTATTTTGAAAATATCCAAAAAATCGTGTATGCTCATTTATTTATATCTCATCTTCTATCCATGTATTTTGAAAATATAAAACAAAACTCGAAAAATGCAAACCTATAGAAACATTAGAAAATCATGAACAATTCTAGAAAATTTCAATAATAGTGTTTTTTATTTCTAATTTTTTGATATATTTAGTATATATTAAAA
Organism: Ottelia alismoides; assembly: GCA_037367405.1. Taxonomy (NCBI): domain Eukaryota; kingdom Viridiplantae; phylum Streptophyta; class Magnoliopsida; order Alismatales; family Hydrocharitaceae; genus Ottelia; species Ottelia alismoides. Next base: position 157,181 of record JAZKJV010003059.1, on the reverse strand, counting down.
TTAATTTAGGGATATTTTGACTCTTATGTATATTTATTAAACCCTAAATAAGGTCACCGCTTTCTTATATTTCCTGTTTTACCTTATTGCTATATTAAAAAACCCTTGAAATTATGAAAATTCCCTAAAATCGCCGAAAATATAGAAAATTACGGAAAACCCAGAAATATTTTATTGGTTATGTATGGAAAGATAGAAATAAAATGACCATGATTTTAGGTATTCATTTAATTTGGTTAGGTATAGGTGTTTTCATCTAGTATTTAAAGCTCTTTATTTTGGTGGTGTATATGATATCTGGGCTCTCGGAGGGGGATATGTAAGAAAAATTACCAACTTAACCCTTAGCCCAAGTGTTATATTTGGTTATTTATTAAAATCTCTTTTGGAGGAGAAGGATGGATTGTTAGTGTGGATGATTTAGACGATATAATTGGAGGGCATGTATGGTTAGGTTCCATTTGTGTACTTGGTGGAATTTGGCGGCCCTAACCAAACCTTTTGAATGAGCTCTCCGTGCACATGTATGATCTGGAGAGGCTTACTTGTCTTATAGTTCATATGCATTAGCTATCTTTGGTTTCACTGCTTGTTTCTTCGTCTGGTTCAATAATACTGCTTATCCTAGTGAATTTTATGGGCCTACCGGATCAGAGGCTTCTCAAACTCAAGCATTTACTTTTATAGTTAGAGATCAACATCTTGGAGCAAACATAGGATCCACTCAAGGGCCTACCGATTTAGGAAAATACCTAATGCGTTCTCCTATCGGGGAGGTCATTTTTGGCGGGGAAAGTATGCATTTTTGGGATCTCCGTGCTCCTTGGTTGGAACCTCTAAGGGTTTCAAATGGTTTGGACTTGAGCAGGATGAAAAAAGATATACAACCTTGGTAAGAACAACGTTCGGCGAAATATATGACTTATTTAAAATCCAAAAATATCTCTTTTCCTTAGTTTACATTAACTACATTATTATCTATATTCCCTTAAAAAAATGAAATTTTAACATTTGCAAATTAATACATAAAGATAAAAATTAAAAAATCCATAAAGTATGCAAATTGGAACCCACAAAAATATTTTAAAAAAAGATACAAAAAATTCTTAAGTTAGCATATTCCAAATTTTAATACTCCCTATGCTTTATGTGGTGCGAAACTCTACATACTTACTGATGAATGTCAAATTTTGCCTCCTTAATAATCGATAATTGTCGTAGTATAATAGGCAAATTTGGTTCGTCAAAAACTACAATCTTTAAATGTTGTTGAGTATTTTTACTTGCCAAGTCTACCAAGATCGAACACATAGAACAGTGATTTTTAGTTGTGTGGATTTAAATTAAATAAAATAATTAATTAGACATGAGGTTAATTTCCGTGTCGGAAATTAAAATGGAAAATGCGACGATGCAATGCGAAAAATATCATAGGGAAAAAATCAACACATGATATGTGATTTTATGATTTTTAAATAAAATGATGATCAATAAACACCCCAAATAATCCACAGATCCGAGAAAGAATTCCAAGAAATATTATTCAATTAAAATCCAAGCTTGTAGATGATCAAATCATCCGTGCTTTAAAAGTAATAAAATATTTCACTTAATTCAAAGTTCTTTGTGTCCTGTAATAATCTCCCAAAAATATATAACAACCAAAATCCACATTGAATATTGATAAATCAATCATCCATATAATCTCAAAATCAAATCTTCCCTGGAATCATTTATCATCAAGATTAAGGATTCTATTCCAAAATGGTTCTAAAAAGATCTTCTCCTGTAGTATGAATATTTCCGCATAATAGCATTTAAAAATCACGATTCTTAGTCAACTTGAGTAATTATGTGTCACCAAAGTCAACAATAATTCTCCAGATAGTGGCACTCAATCTCTCCTCAATTGCACGTACCTAAAGTCAATCATGTATAATTTATCAAAGATATCTTACAATTGATGTCCGCGAAATAAGCTTATGAAATATTGCTCAAAGTAAAGGATTATATTCAATGTACAATGGTCACGTCCCATAACGTATCAATTACTAGAGGATAAAACAAGCTTCGAAATGATATTAAAAAAATGTAATGTTTAGACATAAGACGTAAAAGTTATTAATGGTTCAAGCTTGGTACTGAATTGCAACAAAAGTAATAAGAATTTTGATAAAAGAAGTCCCCGTAGAGGGCTTATCTGTCTCAAAATAAAGTCACCCTGAAATATATGAAAACGACCCAATAGGTGGTTGCTCTTTGTAATATCTGGAGCCGTGAGACACCTAACTCCTTTGATTCAATCCAACTGATGAGAAAGATGGTTGCAGATGGTGGAGATTAACTTCGCCTATTGACGATACATGCTTTTCCAAACTTCAGTCTTCCATGACAAGATCGAGGCAGATGGTTGGTGGGCACGCTGATGCTCCGATTATCTTCTTACGCAAGACGGTGACATGCCTTTATCTGAGAGCTCAGTTGATATCCTGCGAATTAAGAATAGCCTCGGTTCCTCAAGAATCGGGTACTGTTAAGAAGAGCAAATCACAATTTCAAGCGACCTTATCATGCCAAGGTTCGTCCTTTTATAGTGTCAAATAAAATCCATTTGATATTTCTATATGTGATTTTATGACACACGAATTCCATATGCAGTAATGGAGAGTCAAACCGAGAAACCTTTGCGTATTAGCCATTACACCCTTCTTAATTCTAAGTTGGTCACCTGAGAAGAAACAAATCTCTTTCCTATTTCATTGACAAGATCTAAAAGAGTTATCAATTCTTAGTAAAATAATCCAGGGTAAAACTAAATAAGAGGCTTCAATAATCTAAATTATTTCCTCTAGAAATTCTGTACCGAGGGCTTAAATAAAATTCATTGAAATATAAACATTGGAACCTTTTCTCTTTAGGTTGAATTCGGATATAGATCTCAGATAAAAATACAGTAGAACTTCAACATTCGAACCTGATCCTTATCTCCGCTGATGGAATAATCATGGATTTGATGCGGAAATGTCAAAGTGTCACGGAGAAGGAAACAAGAGTTGCAAGCTGTGCGATGAGGAGTGGATAATAATGGTTAGCTATTTGTGCGTAGACCAAACAATTTCCCTGTACTTGGTGTTATTCTGAAATGGGGGCTCCTTCGGTTGGATGCAACATGTGAGAGCAAAGGTTAAGTTTCGACCTCTTGTTGTCGTGCTTCCTTGAAGTTCCTTCAAATCAGTGGGACTCGAGCAAAAAGGCATGACCTGACATCAAGTGTTGGGACAAAACATTGGGTGGTTCAATCTGGTGCATTGTGATGGATATAGATCGATGCTCCTCCTACCGTGATTTGGTTGGAGGTTGGACGATCGTGAGGGGAAGAGAAGGGAAGGTGATGGGGTCAGAAGTGTGATGCGAATGTGGGGCGATTTGGATGTCTTTTTTGGTTTTGGTTTGACGGAGAAGAATCAAAATGGGGAAATAAAATGATATAGAAAAATGTGGAAACAGACAAAGAAGGGGGAAAGGAATGTAGAGGATTACATAGGTTTGTCGTCGAAAAAGAATGGAGCTTGAAGAAGCTCGACCGATTATCTTCGCTTCAACTGGTTCTCGATGGAAGGGAAGCACGAAGCTCAAGCAACGCTTGGGGAAGAGCTGCGACAGCAACTTGGTTGGCCACTGGATCACGCCCTATAGACGGGTAATGGCCGTTCTCGCCGTCGCACGAGCACCACCCTGCTGTCACCAAGGTATGAGATGGAAGCTGGGCCAAACCCTCTTATATATGGCGATGGGGCTCTAGTATGGAGGATGGAGGAGCTTCATAGAAGGGCGTGGAGGGGCGTTACACAGGGAAGGTGATGCAACAACTGCGAGGTGGTGGGGCAGCGACCGTTATGCGGAGGCTGGCGAAGGCGTAATAGTGACGATTGACAAGGGGCGGCGGTAAGAGAAAAACGATTGGAGGAGGAAGAGGCCGTAGGTCACGTGCTAGGCGCATGACCTAGTGGCTAGAGAGAGAAGGAGAGGTTGTGCCATGTGGCACGCCTGGGAGATGCCACGTGTCACCCCAAAAATCAAAAATTAAAAGGAGAAGAAATTTAGAAAAGAAATAGCATGATACCTCAGATCGAAAAATTTCCTTCATAAAAGTTGTTCGTCTTGACGAGATCTACAACTTTTATGAGAATTTGGGAACAAAAGAGGCCATATGTGCGAAGTGAAATTTTTGGTAGTTCTCCATGTGTATAGAAAACCATCTTTTTGTGATTTTGTAATTTTTAGTGGTTTTTAAAGAGGATAAATTATAAAAATATGATAAAATACAAATAAATTAGTTACACACTAAACTTTTTTTTGGATTTTTAATAAATAAGAAAATAGGAAAATAAAGTAGAAATACAAAATACGAGATTTTTTTATAGACCCACAACGGACACCAGAACACAATCAGTTTCTTTGATTTCAGTTTTGATATAGATTTGGATTTTTGTTCCGCTTAATAAAATTTTCATCAAAGAATACAAATAAAGGAAAAAGTAAAATTAAAAGGGTTAATTATGTACATAAATTCTCAGGTCAAAAATAGCAAAAAGTTCAAATGCGTAAAAGAGGCTCAAAACCTAAATTTCACACATGGGCTCCGAATTTTATGAAATTGGTCTTCTTTTGAAGGTATTAAAAAATGGAGTACTTTAAAAGTGTGTAGACCAAAATCAGACATTGTGCGAGAGAGATATGCCCATTTTAGTCCGTTAGATTTGAAAATTAGTTTTGGGATTATTTGACACTTATTTGAGTAATGGAATTTTTATTTTTTTACTTAATCTTGTTGGTAATATTTACACAATGGACGTGGTTTGGGGTCTAATAGAGTTAGGATGAATTGAATAGAAATAAGGGAAGTTAGTAGCTTTTTAGACTAATTTACACTTGGGAAATTTAATGTATTTATGCATGATGAAATGCGAGTATTATTTAAAATATATGAATGCTACTGATGCTCTATTAATGATTAAATGCATATGAATTTTGGAGAACATAGCCTAATCGACCAATTTTAGCATGATGAATAAGAGATTCATCATACCCATATACTTAAACCATACTCATCCCTGAGTATGAATGAATGACTTAGTTGGATAAATCCCTGTCTGTTTTTCAAGGCTCAATTCATCGAAGACCCTTAATTTGAGTGATCCTAAAATTCTAGGCTCGACCGTGCTTTAATCAAAAGGAATCCGACTTCTCTAATTATCAAGCTCTTTTTTTGTACATACAATATAAAGATATGAAATTTAGTGTACCGCATTTCATGAGAGTCGGGTCGAGGCATCACTCGAAGTTCCAGTCCAAGACTCTCCTCTATACGTAATCCTCAATACTAGGGAATAAGTCTATTCTTGCTTCAGTCAACCGTCTCATTAGTTTGTCAGACTTGAAATGTAGATGGACGACCAGATGATGGAGGGCATATGACTGTGTCTATTTTTCTCTCCCTCACATTGGAACAAGGGGTCTCTCGAGTGCCTTATTACTCAACACATGTATTTTTATTTTTGTTGGTCAATGTGTCCGTCAAGAGAATTCTGAGTCGTTTGCACTTGTTTTTCTGGGAGTACACTGGGGTGTGTCTCTTTTGAGTATCTAAGATACCTTCATCACCCAGACTTGTATCACTATAGGGTATAGAGCCTTTTTATGATGCTATCCCGAATCCTTAGTTCTAATCAGCGCTTCGTCCAAGTGGACACTTTGAAAATGGTTGGGAGCGCTCACCATTGGTGGAAGCTCATTTGTAATTTGACTTCTAGAGGATAGAGCTTTTCTTTGAACATTTCTTTTTTTTCTTTTTTTTCCTTTCTTTTTGGCTAGCTCCACTACTTTTACCAAAAGTTAGTGCACGTTGATCAACAATTAAATTAAGTTTCATCATATCCTTGCACATAGGTAAATATCAAAGAGATAACATATGAACTTGTTCACATATTGTTTAGGGTTTTGCTGGCACTCAGATTTCTTGAGGCCTTCATTAACTTCATCCCATTCTCGAATATCATTAGATTGGGTCCAAACTTAAATCTATGGTCCTAGTTCCCCAAGTGATAACTCAAATCATCTCATCAATCATGCGATTGTGAAAGTTATGTGCTGATCATATTCTTTAGAGGGTAGAGATGAAGAGTGCGATATAACACTCAAATCTTTTCAAGGGATTTTTACACCCATAACCTTGAGTAATTTGCCAATAACATTCATAACCATGTATAATAGTGAATTACATGAGAAACCCTGAGTAATGCTTAACTCTTACATGGCATAACCATGTGTTAAGTTCCGTTTAGGATACCCGTTATATTTAACGGTTTTCGTTGAAAAAAGACAAAAATGCCCTTGATGTTCATCCTTATTTGCAAAACATGCCATAAACCGTCCCCCCACCCAAATCCCTCTCCCTGATTTGGCCGACCACCTCTGCACCCCTCCCCCCTGCAGCGAGGAGCTCTCCTCCCCCCACGTCGATCTGCTCCCCCCTCGTCGACGTCAAGCTCCTTTGTCACCCCCGGGTTGCTCCTCCATGCTCGACTGCCCCTCCTCGGTAAAGCTCAAAGTCCTCGCCCCTCCCCGAGTTGCTCCTCCCCTGCTCGCCCCCCACGGTCAAGCTCGAAGCCCTCCTCCCCTGCTCGACTGCCCCCTCTGCCGAGCTCAAAGACCCCCCCTTCCCCCCTGCAACCCCCACCTCGGTCAACCCCGCCTCACTGAATACTGATATTAGTACTTGAATTACTACTTGAAGAAATAAAATTTCGAATACATATTCGGCTATCAGACATTCATTTATAAGCCTACCTACAGTTCCATATTCCCTCTCATTCTCCACAGAATAGGCATATCAACATTGCAACTCCACATAAGAAGAACAAACCAAAAAAGAAATTAAACATTCCTTACCTAACCGGGGTATGTTCCCAAACAAACGCATCAACATAGGATTATGCACGCACATCTAAAGAACAACTGAATCAAAAGCAATAAGAAGAACAACCACTACTTTACAAAAAAGTACACCCCTCACTGAGATGAAGCCGTGGATCCATTGAGAACCTCCATCACCTTCACTCTACTCCTTGCATTCCTATGGAACACCTCCCTCACCTGCTTCTGCAGCGGCCCCGGCTCCTCCTCCATCTCTCTACACACCTTCGCCAGCTCCTTCGTTGAAGCGCTCACAACCGCCCCGTCCTCCTCCACCGTCACCCTCCCAAACCGCTCCATCCGCTGCAATTCCCCCAGCATCACAACGACTCCCCTACTCCTCTTGCACTCTTCCCTCATCCTCTCTACCGTCGTCGCCCAAGGATGTGTCGTGGCATAGCCGGCATCCGCATTGTCTCCTCCCCCTTGTCACCACTCGGGAACGCGATGATCATGCATCACATCACCAGCACCACGAATGAGCTCATCGCGTTCCCCATCACGCCCCTGCCAGTCTCCGCCAGCAAGCCCCCTTCCCTCACCGAACTGCAACGAAGACCCCCTACCAAGCCCCCGTCCGCAAGCTATGACGAAGGCCCCCTCTCCCCTTCCAAGCCTTCTGTGTCTGCGAGCTCCGATGAAGCCCCCGCCCACGAGCTCCAACAAAGCCTCCAGCACCCCGCTCGACGAATCTCCCACCATTTATTTATTTATTGCTTTCTTTTTTATTTTAACTAATCATAACCGTTAGATCATAGATTGGTTAGATTAACGCACTCTTATAGTTGAGTTAACGTATTAAAGTAACGGAGGGTTATGGGCGTAAGACAGAGTGACTACCCGAGGTTTCTCATGTAATTCACGATTATGCAGGGTTATGAATGTTATTGCCAAATTATTCAGGATTATGGGTGTAAAAATCCCATCTTTCAAACCAGGGAAGTGTGGATTATTAAGTTCAAAACCTTAATGACTAAGGATGGCTAACTTGGTTTTTCAAGATCTCAGAAATCCAGTGTCCTCAAATCCTCAAGCCTCGAGTGAATGTGAATGTGTCAGGAATATACCAACCAAGGAATGCATGAGATTCTTGATGAAATGCAAGGCCATGAGTGATTTTTTTATGCAAAAGTTTTTTTGTTGTTTTTTTATGCAAAAGAGTTTTTTTTAAACAATGTATTATTTACAGAAAAAATTAGTATAATATACATTACTTGTTCCCATCTCCGATGTTAGATGAAAACGATTAAAGTACGAGCTATGGATAAAGTAGAATATATACAAACACCCCCTATACTTAGCTTGTGCTATGTACTCATGACATAAAGTGAAATGTAGACATATCTCATACTAAATATAGTTGAGTCAAGAAGAATAGAAGTCAACACGCCCCCTATGCTTAGACTTTTGAGGGACTAAGCATAGCAGAAAAGCATGAAATGAGGCAGTTGAGGGTGAGCAGAAAGAATAGAAGTGATGTATACTCAATGGTACTAGTTAACCTCTACTTAGGCTTGGGTCAGCCTAAGTATAATCGGATAATTATAGATTTACAGATGTACAAGATCAATGAGGTTTGTGGCGGACCTTCTTCTAGGAGTGTGGAGGGAGATGGTATGGAGGTGTGGAGGGCGGTGAAGAGGGGGAGGGAGAAGAAGACCATCTATCATCAGATTCGTCCTCGGAAGAATAGTAGTCGTACGCAAAGGATCACCAACTATTATCAATAAAAGGTAAGTTCCCATGGATCAGAACTATACTTATTGCACTTACCTGATGAACCACTTCAGGATCAGATGAGGACTCTTCAGAAATCACTAGGTGTCTAAGGTCAAAGGTGACTTTCTTGGTCGGTTTGTTTCCTTGAGAAGTATTGGGAGGAAGTTGGACAATCTTCATCTCTCTTTCTTGAGTAACCAGTGTGGCATTCATGAGTTCCTCATCAGATGAATCCCCGAAAAAGTCAACCAATTCTTGTAGGGTCATATGCTGCTTCAGGCGAGGGAGATTGTTCTTGGCGATTTTATGAGTTATGGTCGGGGACGTTGATGTCACTTCCCGATGATTGTAAATTTTGGTGACATCGGATGTTTCCGGAGCCGGTTCCCTGTATGGTTCAAGTATCTAGTGAATTACCGTCGACTCGAAAATTAGACCACTTAAATAATCGTGACGTTCCTCAATAATGTGGTTCAATTCTTCATAAGCTCCAAAATCTTGATTCCTCCTTGAGTAGTATTAGGGTGGTGAGAATCTAAATACAACTCAATAGTTGATTTCTCCTGTATTTCTCCCAGGATTTATGTACGTGCTTCATAAGGAGAGGTATGATTATGTGAAGCGTTTGTCTCCTGATCACAAATGTTGGTCTCAAGTCGGGTTTCCTCAGAGCATATCATCTCGTTTAGGGTTTATTCATCGTGGTCCGAGTTCGGGAACTTGGTTTACTGAGTCTCACAATTGATGATCGCCTTAGCAGAGGTTAAGAACGTCTTTCCTAAAATGATAGGAGACTCAGACAACTTTCGAGGTGTTTAATGTCAAGGACATTAAAGTCCACTTTATGTTCTTTACCTCAGAAATTTACGATGATAGAACGATCCCCCATGGTCTTTTGGTAGATCGATCGGGTAGTTGAATGATCACCGTAGTCTTTTTGAGTTGTCCGAGTTTGAGTTGATTAAAGACGAACTTCGAGAGGATGTTTAAAGTAGAGTCATCATCTAATCGAACATGAGTGAATAAGGTATCCTCAATTTCACATGTGATCCGAGACAACTGCTTGACTTTGCGGCTTTTGATTTTATGATTCGTCACCAAAGAGCTGGCCATAGATACGATATGATATTCAGTCCTTGATCGCTTCTTGCCCGTCTTTTTAGGGTTTAGTTGACTATTCACAAATCGTTTAAGATCGGGCACATATTCTATGGCCTTGATCAATGAAAGCTCTAAAATCAGACTCTTGTAAAATGCTTCCATTTTCAAATTGTCCATTTTTTTATTTTTTCAATTTTTTGTATTTTCTGCACAATGGTCAGTATGCGGGTCAGAGTCAGTGGCGGTGGTGACTCCAACTGTACAAGAGATGTTAGTGTCTTGGTATCATTTCTTTCCTCAAGATCATCTCCACTTGAATAAACCTCGATGCCAAGTTTAGCACATTATATTTTTTATGCTTCCAATGCTTTTTTGAATTCATCCCTCAATTCGTCCACATTTCTTTTGATTTACGAGCATTCATCCTCTAGTGATTGGTTGGGAAGATTACCTGTCTGGTTGGAATGATTTTGCTGAGAGATTGAGGTTCCATACTCAGCATGCCTAGACATAGGTTCGCATTTCTGAGTTGAGTATGTGTTTCTTGCTAAGATAATCCAAGCCTCAAAACTGGGTATCCACCTACAGTGGGAAGGTGGAGTTGGATCCTGAATCCTATTCTCTGTGTATGAGGGCTCACTGAGTGCATAACAAGAGGGCATATGAGACTTGATCTAGTTAAGGTGAATATAAGGTGTAGGCCTCCCTATTTGGTCATCTTCGGGTCAAAGGTATATAGATGTAATCTTGACCCATGCAGGTTGACCGATCATCATTCTCAATAGTAGTTTGCTTAATGTATATGTCATATTGGCTAGCAAACTTTTGGCTAGATGGTGTGTTAAACCGGTATGGGAGGGTATTGGGTGGATAAGAACGTGTATGAGGTGAGAAGTATGAAGAGTTGCGAATTCGGGTGAGGTTGTGAAGTCGGTCGAAGTTCCGACTTCAGGATTCGTATACGAGGTGGATCGAGAGTACATGGTGTAATGGAAGAAGAAGAAGAAGATGGTCCAAACAAGGAGCGGAACATCCACGAGACAAAACAACAAATCAAACCAATTGATTCACCCACTCGACACGTGAAGATACACCAGGGTTCGTCTGCTTATCTTTTCAATTTCAATTTAACGATAAAGCAATCTTGAAAATTAAGCAGAGCTGTTAGGTGTTGAAATATTTCACAAAGACTATCCCGAGTTCATACAACTACTTGCACCTACTTTCAGCTAGTATAGGTGTAAGTACGAACCGTTTAAATGGCTACCCGTGTTACTTGAGGACAGAGCCTTCCGCAATGTCTTCTAAACTACCCACTCTGCTAAGGGAAGTCAGACCGCAAAATGACTACCCTAAACCCTCATTGAGAAGTAGCTAATTGTTTTTAAAAATAGTAGTCTGAATGAAATTTTTCAGTTTTTAATTATGTCCTAAGTGTACGATCTTGTCCTTACAACAATGAGTGGGTTTCTCTCCACCGGACACATGGGTTAATTTTATGTTAATTTCATTTACAGTCACCTTGATTAACAGTCCAAGTTTTAGATTAAGGTTATCACTGAAGTTTACGTGAGCACATAAATTCACGCCTAATGAGCAGTCCCAATTCCTTTAATTCCTAAGTTATAAAACTGAGGAGGCAAAATAAAAAAAAGCCAATGCAAGCGTAAATCAACGATGCATGCTTAAGAATAAGACTTACAGTGATTCCTCGCGTTTTTCATGCGGGATGCAATACAAGGAATTTAAATTACACTAAATGATATGCACAAATGAAAAACGTCCTAAGCTGATAGTTCTATTAGCGGGAAGAATTAATTTCAAAATTTGGTTAAGTCGAACGATCTACTAGTGCGTCTAGTTAGTAAATTATGTGTGTCCGAAACTTAACGAGCACGAGCGAAAATAATTCTAATCTACTGTATGTGCTCCTAAATTCTACGCCACACCACAGAGAGTCCAGTCCTAAATATTACAAGTTAACAGTGTTCAAATAGAGAGGGATCCTATGAATAATGCAGAAAATTAAATCTATACTAAGCTCTCTCTCACAATTAAAATTCAATCTCCGTCCCTACAGATCCTTGATCTAAATCCCAAAATTTTGCTCCAACAAATATGCAAAGAGAGAAGATGCGATTAGTATCTGCCGTGAGAGAAGAGATGCAAAAATAGAATGCAGGATGCAAATAAAAAATGGCACGAAAATTAGTTTCACAAATTAATTACAAAAAAATTAAAACCCTAAAAATTCGTCGTTCCCAGCAACGACGCCATTTGATGAATGTCAAATTTTGCCTCCTTTGTAATCGATGATTGTTGTAGTATATGAGGCAAATTGGTTCATCAAAAACCACAATCTTTGAATGTTGTGGAGTATTTTTATATGACAGGTCTACCAAGGTCGAACACAGGAAACAATGTTTTTTAGTTGCCTGATTTTAAATTAAATTAAGTAATTAATTAAACATGAGGTTAATTTCCGTGTCAGAAATTAAAATGGAAAATATGACAATACAATGCGAAAAATAACAGGGAGAATAAATCAGCACATGATCTGTGATTTTATGATTTTAAATAAAATGATGATCAATAAACACCCCAAATAATCCACATATCTGAGAAAGAAATCCAAGAAATATTGTTCAAAAAAATCCAAGCTTGTAGATGATCAAATCATTCGTGCTTTAAAAGTAATGAAATATTTCTCTTAATTCAGAGTTCTTTGTTTCCTGTAATAATCTCCCAAAAATATATAATAATCGAAATACACATTGAATATTGATCAATCAATCATCCTTATAATCTCAAACTTAAATCTCCCCTGCAATCATTTATCATCAAGATTAAGAAATCTATTCCAAAATGGTTCTAGAAAGATCTTCTCCTCCAGTACGAATATTTCCACATACTCACATTCAAAAATCACGATTCTGAGTCAATCCGAGTAATTATTTGTCACCAAAGTCAACAATAATTCTCCAGATAGTGGCACTCAATCTCTCCACAATTACACCTACAATTAAGTTAATCACGTATAATTTGTCAAAGATATCTTACAATCGATGTCCGTTAAATAAGCTTATGAAATATTGCTCAAAGTAAAGGATTATCTTCAATGTACAATGGTCACGTCCCACAATGTATCAATTGCTAGAGGATAAAGCAAGCTTTGAAATGATATAATAAATGTAATGTTTGGACATAAGACGTAAAAGTTATTAATGGTTCAAGTTTGGTACTGAATTGCAACAAAAATAATAAGAATTTTGATAAAAGAGTCCCCGCAAGGGCTTATATGTCTCAAAATAAAGTCACCCGGAAGTATATGAAAACGACCCAATAGGTGGTTGCTCTTTGTAATATCTGGATCCGGGCGACACCTAACTCCTTTGATTCGATCCAACGAACGAGAGAGATGGTTGTAGATGGTGGAGATGAACTTCGCCTATTAACGATACATGCTCTTCCAGCCTTCAACCTTCCATGACAAGATCAAGGCAGATGGTTGGTGGGCACACTGATGCTCCGATTATCTTCTCACGCAAGAGGGTGATGCGCCTCTATCCGAGAGCTCCGTTGATATCCTGCAAATTAAGAATAACCGCAATTCCTCAAGAATCGGGTACTTCTATGAAGAGCAAATCATAATTTCAAGCGACCCTATCATGCCAAGGTTCGTCCTTTCACAGTGTCAAATAAAATCCAATTGATATTTCTATATGAAATTTTATGATACATGAATTCCATACGCAGTAATGGAGAGTCAAACCGAGAAACCTTTGTGTATCACCCATTACACCCATCTTAATTCTAAGTTGGTCACATGAGAAGAAACAAATATCCTTCCCCTTTTATTGGCAAGATCTAAAAGGGTTATCGATTCTTAGTAAAATAATCCAGGGTAAAACTAAACAAGAGGCTTCTACAATCTGGATTGTTTCCTCTGGAAATTCTGTACTGAGGACTTAAATAAAATTCACTGAAATATAAACATCAGACCCTTTTCTCTTCATATTGAATTTGGATATAGGAATCTCACATAAAATACAATAGAACTTCAACATTTGAACCTGATCCTTATATCTACTGATGGAGTAATAGTGGATTTGGTATGGAAATGTCAAAGTGTCACAGAGAAGGAAACAAGAGTCGCAAGCTGTACGAAGAGGAGGTGGATAATAATGGCTGGTTATGTATGCGTAAACCAAACGACTTCCCTGTACTTGGTGTTATTCTGAAATGGGGGCTCCCCCGATTGCATGCAACATGTGAGAGCAAAGTTTAGATTTCAACCTCTTGCTATCGTGCTTCCGTGAAGGTCCTACAAATCAGTGAGACTCGAGCAAAAAGGCATGACCCGATGTCAAGTGTGAGGACAGAACAATGGGTGGTTCGATCGGGCTCATTGTGATAGATATAGATCGATGCTCCTCCGACCGTGATTTGGTTGGAGGTTGGAAGATCGTGAAGGGAAAAGAGGGGACGGTGATGTGGTCATAAGTGTGATGCGAATGTGGGTCGATTTTGGATTTTGGTTTGACAGAGAAGAATCAAAATGGGGAAATAAAATGATATAGAAAAATGTGGAAACAGGCAAAGAAGGGGAAAAGAAATGTAGAGTATTACATGGGTTTGTCGTCGAAAAAGAATGGAGCTTGAAGAACCTCGACCGATTATCTTTGCTTCAAGTGGTTCTTGATGGAAAGGAAGCACGAAGCTCAAGCAGTGCTTGGGGAAGAGCTGCAACAACAGCTTGGTTGGTCACTGGATCACACCCTAGAGATGGGTAATGACCGTTCTCGACATCGCACGGGCACCTCCTTGCTGTCACCAATAGGGGTGTAAACGAACCGAACCTGAGCGAACCTACCTAGGTCTGGTTCGGTTCGTTTAGTAGGTATATAGGTTCGGGTTCGGCTCGGTTCGATAAGATTAAAATCATGTTCAGGTTCGGTTCGATTCGGTTAAGGTTCGCGAAGGTTCGGTTCGGTTCGTTAGAGGTTCGATTATATACAAAGTGAATGGGCACAAGCTAGGTTCGTGAAGGTTCGATTCGATTCGTTAAAGGTTCGATTATATACAAAGTGAATAGGCACAAAATTACAAATATAGAGAAATAACTTGTTCTAAAAGGAGGAGATACAATTGAATTAGTTATTAAGGAATTATATGAGTTGCTAGAGGGGTTTTTATTCTATGCAAAATATAACAAGCTTTTAATGACTCTTTGATATATTCAAACTTGTGATGTACTTATGTGAAGTCTATCAACCCGATTCAATACAAAAAACACAAGGATGTGCAATAATATCAAAATACCGTGAAGGGTTTAAAAGAAAACCTATTAAAAATTAAAATAAAAATCTGGACCAGGTGATATGCATGATGTTGCAAGCCAACTATTCTTGAGACCACCAGAAATTATTCTAGAAAGCCCTCCAAAAAATTGCATCAAAATGTTTTGAGCACCCTAGAAAAGGTATACCTGGAACCAGTCACCTGTTCCGCCTCAAATTGGTTAGGCTCAACATTGATGCTACTAGAACAACCTGGAAAGTTGTCTAAAATTATAAACGAGATAAATATTGAAGACCAGCAGCGGGGTATTCCAATAATGAACGATATACCTGAAACATATTGGATTAGGTATTCCAATAATCCAAGGTTGCGGGTTGCGGCAAGCTGCTTGAGGAAAGGAGAGGAGCGGCGGGCCACTGGAATGAGTAGGGGTCCGACAGACCGCTTGGGGTGGCCGTTGGGAGGAGGATGTTGGGGTGCGATGAACCGCTTGGGGGAGGAGAGGAGGAGTGGCTGATCGTTGGGAGGAGGATGTGGGGCTACAGTGAGCCGCTTGGGGGAGGAGAGGAGGATCGGATGGCCGCTGGGAGGAGATGTGGGGTGCAGCGAGTAGCTGGGAGGAGGAGGTGACTCCAATGGCCGAGGAGGAGGGTTGCGACGCCTGCGAGTGTCAAGTGGAGAAAAAAGGAGAGGGAGGAGGCGTGTATGGTGGGTGATAAGGTGGTTAGGGTTTCGTCTCTTTTGGAAAAATTTCATATTAGGTCTCTTTTTTTTCTAAGAATTGAATACAAGATATATAAAGAATATATTCTAAGAATTGGGAGCTTTGTATGAGCTCTCAATTCCCAAATTTTAATATTATATATATATATATTTATCGAACTATTAGCAAACCGAACCTGAGCGAACCTACCAATTCAAGGTTCGGTTCGTTTATTTAAATGAGCCCAAAGTTATGTTAAGGTTCGGTTCGTTTATGATCGAATCGAATTCGTATCGAACTATTATCGAATCGAACTTGAGCGAATACCGAACCTTAGATTTTTCTGACAGCCCTAGTCACCAAGGTATGAGATGGAAGCTGGGCCAAACCCTCTTAGATATGACGGATGGGGCTGCAGGGCGGGGGATGGAGGAGCTTTATAGAATGGCGTGGAGGGGCATTACACAAGGAAGGTGATGCAACGATTACGAGATGGTGGGGCGGCAACCGTCACGCGGAGGTTGGCAGAGGCGTAATGACAGTGTTTGATGAGGGCATACGACAAGAGAGAAACGACTGGAGGAGGAAGAGGCCACAGGTCACGTGCTGGGCACGTGACCTAGGGGGTGGAGAGAGAAGGAGAGGGTGCCACGTGGCATGCCCAGAGGCTGCCATGTGTCACCCCAAAAAATTCAAAAATTAAAAGGAGAAGAAATTTGAAAAAGAAATAGCAAGATACCTCGGATCGAAAAATTTCCTTCACGAAAGTTGTTTGTCTCGACGAGATTCTATAACTGTCATGAAGGACTCAGGAGCAAAAGAGGTCATATGTGCAAAGTGGAATTTTTGTGGTCTTTGTGTGTATAGAAAATCGGCTTTTTAGTGTTTTGTATTTTTTTGATGATTTCTAAAGATGACAAAATTATAAAAATATGATAAAATACAAGGATTTTAATTACACACTAATCTATTTTTTGGATTTTTAATAAACAAGAAATAATAAAAAATAAAATAGAATAGAAATACGAAATACGAGATTTTTGTAAGGACCCACAACAGACACCCGGACACAATTAGTTTCTTTGATTTCAATTTTAATCTAGATTTAGATTTTTATGCCGCTTAATAAAACTTTCATCAAAGAACACAAATGCAGAAACATTAAAATTAAAAGGGTTAATTATGTACATAAAACTCATGTCAAAAATTGTAAAAAGTTAAAATACGCGAAAAAGGTCCAAAACCCAAATTTAACATATGAGCTCCGAATTTTACGAAATTAGTCTTGTTTTGAAGGTATTTGATAATGGAGTACTTTAAAAGTAGACCAAAATCAGAATTATATGAGAGAAATATGCATGTTTTAGTCCGTCAGATGTGAAAATTGGTTTTGGGGTTTTTTTACACTTATTTGACTTTGTATTTTTTATATTTTTAATTTAATCTTGTTAGTAATATTTACACAATGGAGGTGGTTTGGGGTCAAATAGATTTAGGATGAATTGAATAAAAATAAAGGAAATTAGCAGCTTTTCAGGCCAATTTACATTTGGAATTTTTAATGCAATTATGCATGATGAAATGCGGGTATTATTTACACATGTATGAATGCTAATGATGCTCTATTAATGATTAAATGCATACGAATTTTGAGGAACATAGTCTAATTGACCAATTTTAGCATGATGAATACGTGATTCATCACTTACCTGTATAATTTATCCCAAACACGCGTGCGAGGCACGCGCATGGAGGATCTGAGTGCAACTCTTTAAAGCTACAAGGTTTGTTATGTAGTTTACCCAACCCCTCACGAACGAGGCACGTGAGGGAGCTAGGTTAGGAAGGCGATGCAGCTTTGGGTGGCAAGTGGCAGCTACTGGTGCTTCGGGGGAGGGCGGCTTGGTATACGAGCCTACTGGTTCAACATTGCTACGTGGCTCCATCTAGGCCGTTAAATGGCCGCCGCAAGGGCGCCCTCCAATGATGCATGCGCTTCATCCTCAGCTAGAGGAGGGGCAACGTAAATGGAGCTCCGGCGAGGCTACCATAGTTCCGTCGTGCTCCTATGCACCTGTGGAAGGTCCATGGAGCTCCGTGAATCGTGATCATCAGGAGATGACGGTTGACGGGGGGCAAAGCCACTGGGATAGATGGATGCAACGACTGATGCAGCGTTGCTGGAGGGGGATCTTGAAATCGAAGCTTCCTCGAGACATCCGATCATTGAAGAATTGAGCACTTGCAATGTTAAGTATAACCGAAGCACAATGTATACGTGCGAGGGGAGTGAGATGGGGAACCAGTTGAGGTGGAGAAGGTGGGGGTTTGATGGGTCTTCACGGACTAACTGGAGAAGAAGTGGGGAGGTGCGAAGGAGGTTCTAGAGAAGGGGTAAGGGTGAGCGGAGTAGCTGGCGTAGTAGGTGGTTGTGTGGCAAAGCTAAGGAGATGGTAAGGTGACGGTAGTTGGCATCGTGTATGGCGTAGTAATTAGGAGAAAGACCGAGATAAATGGAGAGGAGGAGGTCACCTAATCGGAGATGACTCCCCTATGGAGGAAGTGGCTTGCGTTGAGGGCTGATTCGGCCTTCCAGTCGTCGCGCGACAAGGTCAGCATGGCCCTGGTGCTCAACGGATTCCGAAGTCGCCACAACACGATGGAGTCGTGGGTCGACAGCGGAGTAGGGGGTGCCATTATGGCCATCCTTCGATCTCTGTTTGTCACAGTAAGATGGAGGAGGGCTAGGGCTCGAGCTCAGTATTGGTGGAAACGGGTGTAAGTGCAACGAAGGTGACGGTTATATAGGCGGAGGTAGGCGACAGTTACATGACGAAGGAGATGATTGTAATGGTTGGTACGGGAGGATGGATTGATGAAGGGGTTTAATGAATGGTCACGTGAAGATGAGGGGCGTTAGGGTTATGCGAGGGGGGTGTTAGGTCGGAGGAAGGTGAATGTGGGTGATGGCTAAATTAGGAAGGGGGCGACGAGGTGAAACGTCTGGAGCGGGGGTTTCAAGAGGTAGGTGATGGAGTTCTAGATATTAGATCAAGTAATCCAACTGATGCTATTGAGGCATAGGCAGCGGGGATGGATTTGATCCATCGGATCAGATCGATCGATGAGGGGAGAGGCGGTAGCGAACGATTTGGATGAGATATGGGGATATCATCCAATGGTGGAAAGTGGAGTGGTGACGTAGAGAGGGCTGTGCCACTAGATGGGAGGATGATTCTGCAGTCTAGAGGGGGGGGGGGGTGGAGGGGTGCGAATGAGATGATATATGGAAGTTAGATCCAACAGTTAAGTAGCGGGAGTGGACGACTGTGATTGAGGTGGGGAGAGGGGATCCAAGGGCGGAGGAAGGTGGCGGGTTGCTGAAGGGGGTGCGGCCATGTGGGATGCCCAAAGGATGCCACGTAGTTGCACCGGATTATTCAAAAAATAAGGAAATAAAGGAAATTCAAAAAGAAATAGTTAGAGGCTTAATTACAAAAAAAGTCAAAAGAAGTCATTTGTAACAAGGCACAATTTTTGCAAGCATTTTTAATTACTTAAAACACTTATTTTAAGGGTTTTATATTTTCTTTTTCTTTTTATTTTTTAAAGCCAAAATACATACATACATATATATAAATACTTAATATAATTTCAAGTTTTTTTAATAAAATAGAAAATAAAGAAAATGTTAATAATTAAATACAATAATTAGGGTTAGTGTTAATTAAAGATGATTGGTTTATTTGACAGAGATGTGGAATTAATGAAGATTTCCCGTGAAGTTCTTATTTTTCGAAGATAAAAACAGAGAATAATGATGATCCAACAGGGATTCATCACTTGCCAAAGAGGAAATAGGATGCCACAATTAACACAATCGATGCCTCAACAACACAACATACTAGAGAAGCAACCACAAGGATAACCAAATCGAAGCAACCCCTCTAGGAAAAAAAACATCAAACTGGAAGCAAACCACACAAAACACAAACCAAGCCAACCAAGAGCAATGGGGAGGGTTCCGGCCGAGCTTTAGGCATCAGCAAAAAGTATTAATAGTAATAATAAAAAACAACAAGGGTGTAGTCGACTCAAACACAAATTTAGAAAGGACGAATGGGACATGTAACATAAACAAAAATGGTAGCATCTGCGGGTACCAAGGGTATAGTCGATTGAACTAGAGATGCTTTAGTATCATTTGGAAATCCAACACAACCAAGTGCTCGGCATTTACGTCGCAGCCCTCCTCATCGAAAAGGAAAAATCACAATGAAGTTCTCTCTATCGCAAATATTAATAATTATTTTTCATTTTCTTTTTTACATGAAAAACAAATGGGTAAGTTATATATATATGTATATATATTCCTCCAAAAGTTAAGTGCTGGATTTCACCCATGATCCATTAAGCCATAAGACGTGAAAGTCATCATCAAGGATGCCCTTTTGCATTTTTCAGAGTTGAGAGATGAGTACGTTTGGATGCAGGACATGATCTCCTTATACCATGATAAATGACTTTATCTATCTCGGAACGAGTGGCCATATCACAATCACCATCCATTATGAATTTATTTGTAATATTTACCTATTTATTTCTTATTTCACCTTATTCATCATCCCTCCTTGAACGTATTCGAAAAAGTGAAAAAGTAGCTTTTAGCATAATGCACTTGCTAAACATGTCAAGAGAACACAAACTAACATTGAATGCCTTTCATAAGCAACCTTGCAACTTTTTTAACTGAAAAAATTTTTTTGGCATCACAAATTTTAAAGTGCTGTTTTGTGTTTTCAAAGACAGGCAAATGATGCAATTGCAAGATGCACCCTCAACATCTCCATCTCTCTTCCTTTCCCAATATTCTTCTACTGCCCACCAGGCAAACCCCATGCACACGTGGCCACATCACATGCTCCCCCCTTCACGATGATCATTGTAAGGAGATGAAAACAAGGGAAATGAACACACTGCGAGCAATTTGGGTACAGCTCATGACCGAGAATTTAGCATGGAGCCAATCCAGATTCCAAAGATATTCACATGCACAGAAATCAGAGGCGTATGAACAGAGGCAGAGGAGAGAGAGAGGTAACAACGAGCGAGCTACGACAGCACCCAACAAATCTTTTGAAGCACTGGGATCGGCACAGAGACCCTACCAACGAGGCATTGTTCCTTCATCCACGGGAGGCCGAGGGAGAGCTCTGCAGGTGGAGAGGAGGAGAACCCACCTGCCAAAATCCCACCTTTGGATCGGCGAGGGCCTCTTTGGTCTGAATCCCCCGGTGGGTTCTCCTCATCTAGCGCTCTCAACCCCCTCCCACTTGGAGGGCTTTCATGGTATGGGAAACTGCGTCAGCTCCGCAGACCCGTTGCCATTCCACTCAGCTGCCTTTGCCAATTGCAGCGCGAATGCCGGTATATGATTCGTGTTGCTTGTTGTGTATTTTTTGGTTGTGGATCTTGAGAAAATGGTTGATTCAGATATCTGTGGGTTCTGAGCCCTAATCTCATATTTAGAATGGTTGGTGTTCTTGTTCTTGATGGGGAAATACCATGTGATGCAAACGCTTTGGTTTTTTATTTGATGTGACCTGTGAAGTTTTGTGTTCGAAATGTGTGGGTGGGTGGGTGGGGGGTGGGGGGGGGGGGGGGGTTGCGATCTTGTGATTTGGGTTCTTGAGAAGAGCTTCCCGGGTTCTTGATAATTTCAAATTTATGGATCAAGAGTAGGGCAGGAGAGGTTCTTTATTCTTTCTTAGAAGCAATAACTTTAGCATATCACGGATATATGTTTCTCCATTAGGGAACAGTTCAACGTCTACTGAGTAATGGCCAGTCACATTGGAGCCATGTGCGCATATTTTTGGAATAGCATGTAGAACACTTGTTTGTAGTAATAGTAATTTTCCTTTGCATCTTCAAGTTGGTTATGGAGAATCCGAAATCCCGTTTTTGGTACCAGATTGGATTTCCGTGGTAGCGTAACCTGTATGCTATCCTTTCCTGTGAAGATTTCCACGAATCTTCCCTCACTGATGTTTGCTAACATTTTAACTTGTGGAGTAGCCACATTTTTTGCCTCTTAAGGCACTAACATTTCTAGATTGAGATGGATATCTTGGTATTGACATTGTTGCTGGAGCTCATTCAAAGCATTTGGTCACAGAGCAGTTAACTGCATACCTCCATTCTTAAGAGTTCGGTTTATTCTTATAGTTATCAATATGATGGTACCCACTTAAATGGCGTGGTGGTATGCAGTGCCACCCAAAAGACCAAGGTTCAAATCCTCCCTTGTGGGGCTGCGTTAGGTAGTCGATAGTTAGTGTAAAAAATAGTCGAATCTTTCAACATGAATTTGAGCAAGAATCCATGTAGCCGTCCTTACTTATAGTGAGAGAAGGCTTCACCATTTTTTTAGTTATCAATATGATAGTGACGAGCCTTTGCGTTGATGACAAACCCGAAAAAGGAACCTCAGCTAAGTGTTTCACTTGAAACAAAATGGAAAATTACAAAAAGGGCCCATATATGCATTAAAATCCCAGTCCAATTTTTAGATGGAACAAAGAGGAATATAATCTTATTCTTTGTCTCAAAGAATGGTTTCCTTAAGCTTCCGTAATCCTTTTTACGTAGGCGCTAAACCCCCAATGTTCAAAGTTCAGTACTCTTATTATTACGTTTACAAATGGGCACCTATTTTGTTCATCGAAAAATAGGAGCTTTTTTTTGTAATATATCCCAATAAAAATCACCCCCTAACGCAATATTGTCTTCTGCATTAAGCCATTCTTTTAAATAATTGTCCTAGTTATGCTTTATATTTACTGTTGGGATACACCATTTTTCTCCTGAAATTGACGTCTCTGCATTTTCATGATGCTAGTATCAACTCAATGCGTTTCAACTCGTACAAAATCATTGGAGAACGGAGTCAGGTTCAATGCCTACAAAAGCATACCATCAACTCCTAAAGCTGTGGAAGATTTCCGCTATGAAGCTGGGTATGACAATGTCCACATTTTCACATACAATGAGCTCAGATTGGCTACCAAGAACTTCCGACCCGACCAGATCCTTGGTGAGGGAGGGTTTGGCGTTGTCTATAAAGGTGTTATAGATGCTAACATCAGGAAAGGTTTCCAAGACACAGAAGTTGCAGTTAAAGTGCTCAATCCTGAGAGCTTCCAAGGTGACAGAGAATGGCTGGTAACATGCCTTCTATTATTATTCCTTCCATATCCCGTTCTTCCCAAACTGCAAAACAAAAACAAAGACAAATTAGAGAAAACTTCTTCCCTTCCTTTCATGTCTATATATAAACCCAAATAATATTTTTTTAACCATTCTTGATCTGCATCGTAGCATGCCATAATGATTCTAATGACACAAAAGTTTCATGGACAGATCACAGATCTGGAAAATATAAAGGGTGAAAAATTCCATTATGAAATATCTAGTATGAAAACCTGGAGCACATGAAACAAACCGTAGAGTTAGAACATTATCTTATTTCACTGAGAGAATTCTAAAAGTTTTAGAAGTGCTAATAAATTTATCTGTATTACTCTTGCAGGCTGAAGTCAACTATCTTGGACAGTTTAGCCACCCAAACCTGGTTAGCCTCATTGGATACTGCTGTGAGGATGATCATCGTCTGTTGGTATATGAATACATGGCCTCAGGATGTTTAGAGAGACATCTTTTTCGCCGTATGTTAATGTATCATTAGTTTCTATCTCACTGTCTTAGATTTCACGTGGTTAACAGTTGTTTACATATACGAACTGCGTTGAAATGAGCTATTTTATTTCAATACAAGCTGGGCATGATATACTTCAACATGAAGGGAAGGGATGAAAGTTATGAACTCATGTAACTTAGAACATACATGGGATCATTTATTCACAGAATGTCTTTAACCAGCTAGTGCTTGGTCATGCACCCATAATCAATAATATCTGTGAGGATATTGTCATATCAGACCTTGTCCAACAGGTTATTTAGATTTTTCTCGTAGCTCGCTAAGTTAGTGATGCCAAACTAAAAACACCGCCGCCACACACTGAATGGTAGATAGATCTCATTTAAAGTCTAATACTCCATCTATTACATAATTCCAGATAAATTACTAAAATCAATTTGACCTTTCATTGGATGTCTACTTCCAAATATTTTTGGAGAATAGTCTGAGAAGCATATTATCGGAAAGATATACGACTGCAAGATCCCTTGTGCATATGTTGGGATCAAGGTTTTAAAAGGTGATGCATGAGTAGACGAAGTTGGAGAACAAGATAATATTTTAGGTGCTGCCTTCTTAAAATTTTGGAAGCCATGGGTAAATTATTATATACGTTAATATGGTGATTACATTTTAAGTGGTATGACTTCATACTGAAAAAATTATATAATTCAAAAAGTTGATCTTTTAAAAATAGAACATAACTGTCATACAAATATTACTTTGAGCTAATAATAATATTCCTTATGAGGGGACGGGAATAACCAAAGAAATGTTGGGAGGAAGACTTGAGAAGGATATGGTTTCTTTGGATTTGAACCCAGATGCAACCCAAATTAGATCTTTTGGAAGCCTAGAATCTATGTGGCTACGCCTTGTTTAAGCTGGGAAAAAGGCTAAATTGTGGTAATGACCAATAACCTTTATTTTCAAGTGACACTAATCCTAAATATTCCTCGTAGTTTCTGGACAAAAAGTCCAAAATATATCCTCAAGTTTGTCATGGTTTGTTTTAGGTCACCATACATGTTATTTTCACAGAGCAGAAATACCCTTTAAATAGACAGGGATTTGACAACTACGAAGGCCACAATCTATGTAGGACCATTTGTTGCTGTGGTGATGGAAAAACATATATTTCAAAACTGTTTTCTTGTAATGGTGGCTGGCATGGTGGGACCACAACCACAAGCAGTGGCACATCTGGGAGCTTTCGTTGCTACAGTTCTCTTGCAGATGCATGGAAAAAAATCATCGTGGATAATAGGGGATGCATTTTATATTTGTTGAAAGCATGCTTCCGCCTTTTTTTGTTAGAATCAAACATGCAAAGCACACATAAAGATGGATATAAGGATTTATGCGGAAAACCCTACATAAAGGGAAAACTACGTGGGATCTCAATTTCTAATCTCCATCACTAGAGATTAAGGCTCTATTCACTAAGATAGAAAAACTAATGAGGGGGAATGGGTACAATATATAGAGAAGGATGGGTAAACGGTTCCTCATCTAAAGATCCATTTACCCATGTAAGTATGATAATTTAACACCCCCTCAAGTTGGGCTTACATGTCCACCACGCCCACCTTGCTTACATTCAACTCAAATCGTACTATAGGTAGCCTCTTTATGGAGAGATTAGCAACCTGATTGGTAGACTTTAGGTAAGGAAGACACAACAATCTATCGTCAATCTTCTCACGGATGAAGTGTCTATCAATCCCCAAATGCTCTGTTTTTCATGTATTACAGGATTGTTGGTTAAGTTTATTGCAGGCTTGTTTTCACAAAATATTTTCATTGGCATAGTAATCTTTATGCCCAAGTCATGAAGTAGAATTTTTAGCCATAGAATTTCTGAAATGTCATTGGCAAGAGTTTGATATTCCGCTTCAACACTTGATCTTGAAACTATATTTTGCTTCTTATTTCTCCAAATAACCAAATTTCTGCATAGATATATTGCATAACCTCATCAACATAGCCATCCCAGTCAGCATCAGTTTATCCTTCAATAGTGACCACACGATTTTTTTGAATATAAGACCTTTTCTTGGCAATCCTTTATGTAGCACAATTACCAAATTATCATGATAGGTGGTAGAAGCATGCACGAACTGACTGATTACATTGACATCGTATGTACTATTTGGTCTAGTAAGGGTAAAATAGATCATTTCCCCACCAATCTTTGATACATATCCTTTCCTGCATCATCGAGAAACTCCCCACCTCTTTCTTCCATTAATGATTTGCCTGAACCCACTTAAATGGTCTAGTGGTTAAAGTAGTGGGCTACACTCCAATGACCAGGGTTCCAACCCCACCATCCTCCCTTAACTAGTAAAAAATGTTATGATTTGCCTCAATTGGGTTAGTAGTAGCCTTGCATCCCAACCATTATTTGAAAAAATATGCCTCGAGACGTAAAGGCACTTGAGGCGAAACACGACAGAACCAAAGAGCCTCGAGGTGACATCCTCGGACCCCTTGGCTTTGAGGCGTATGCCTTGCTCGGATGCCTGAGGCGATTGAGGTGAGGCGAGGCGAGGTGGTCGAGATGTGGCGAGGTGCAAGGTGAGGCGTTAGGGATTTTTCAAGCATTTTTTTAAAGTAAATAATTAGTCCTATTGGTATTTTCAGATGTTTATAAAAACCTAGTTGTTGAGTATATATTTATGCAAGTGAATGCTTAAATTTGACCTCTTTCATATTCATATTTACCATTAGTATGTTCAATTATTTCAGTGAACTCTTGCTATTACACCCTTAAACATATAATAACCTGCATGTGAATTCGAATACCCATATAAGAAAAATTTTGGGACGGCGACGCTACCCCCTAACCCCCTCAGGCTCGCTGACCAGGCAACGAGACCCACATACTGTTAAGGTATTATGGCATGGGGAGACATCAGACCGTTCTTCATCCGAGTTCAGTAGAACACACGGTTAGGATTCAAATCATATGCTTCATATCAATAACTTGGATATCTTTAATGACAACTATAGCCAAACCCTTTTTGATAAAAAAATAGTGATAATTATAGCCAATGATTTCCTTTTGACTGAGTAGAAATTTAGTAGAAAGGTTTATGACATTGACATATCTTTTTTTCATGTTCTTATCTTCACAATATCATCATATATTACATTGTTATATATTATATGTTTGTCAGATTAGATTATTTCACCAATAATTATATTTATTATACATTTTGTAATTATTTTCCTACACAAACTGAGGCTTACGTGTCGATCGCCTCGAGGCTACGCTTCTAGAGAAAACGCCTCGTTCTGCCTTCGTTTTTTAAACCTTGTTCCCAACATGCTACAATCCTTCAATAAGTCCAGGGCATATTTTCCTTGACTTTGACACATACCTCTTGGAGATCGTGCCATCTCAATATCTAGGAAGTACTTAAACTTCCCCAAGCTCTCTGGTTTAAATTCAGTGGCAAGTGTTTTCTTTATTCTGGAAAGTACCCCTTCGTCATCACTTATAAGAATCACGTCATCGACATACACCAAAAGAACAGATTTTTTCCCATTCCTCCTTATAAACAGAGCATGTTCTCCATTTACTTGTGTATATAAGTTACTAATCATGACCACACAGAGATGTTCAAACCAAGCTCTTGGTGACTGCTTTAGTCTATATAAAGACCTTTTTAGTTTGCAGCACTTGTTATCCTTCTCAAACCCATGCGACATTTTCATATGTACTTCTTCTTTAAGATCACCATTCAAGAAAGCATTTTTCACATATAACTGATATATTTTCCAGGAAAAGTGAGTTGCTAGGCATACAACAACTCTGATCATATTCATCTTGGCAACATGAGCAAATGTCTTTAGGTAGTCAATCCCATATTTCTGGTTGTATCCTCTAGCCACAAATCGAGCTTTGAATCATTCAACATTCCTATCAACACGATATTTGATCATGTAGACCCATTTAGAGCCAACAAGATGAGCGCCCTTAGGAGCATCAACAATATCCCAAGCATTATTTTTAACCAAGACATCCATTTCTTCCTTCATAACATTGATTCATTTCGGATCCTTTTTGGCTTCATTAATATTTTCGAGAGAGTGATGAGCATCAAGAGAGGTAATAAAGCATTTATATCTTGAACTCATCTTGGTGTAAGCAACAAAGTCCTCCATTGGACAACAAGTAGATGCTCGAACAGTTTTAATAACTTTTCTCATAGCAATGGAACGATCATCCGATAAAGGGTTTGCATTATCAGTATTGTTGAGATCAACAGTCCTAGAGCAACGGTCCTAGCAATGACCCAAACTCCCTCTGCTATGACAACTTCTCGTCGCAGGCATGGACCTCATGGTCGAGGAGGAGGACGTCAACATGTTACATGTTCACATTGCCACCGTCCTGGTCATTCTGAGGAGACATGCTATTTGAAGCATGGACATCTTGCGTATGCCCGTGTTGCTGAGCAGACTGAACATACTTCTGCCCCTGCTCATGATGCAAGCTTTGATGATATTGTTCCAGATTACGAGAGATGATAATCACTCCTATCACTTCAGCCGCAGGGTCTTCAGATGTAGCAGCTACTGTGAGAGTTTCGTCTAGTTCATCATGAATTGCTTATGCGCTTACCAGTTGTAGCAATTCAGATTTGGCTGATTGGATTATGGACTGTGGAGCATCACATCATATGTGTGGCAATCGAGCATAATTCAGTTCTTACAGGCCTATCCCGCTTGGTAGATCTGTGGTGATTGTTAAGGGGTCCATCTACCCATCATTAGTCAGGGCGAGATTGTTCTAGCTCCTTCTATGCGTCTGCAGAATGTTTTATATGCTCTAGATTTTCAGATGAATCTTTGTCTATTAGTCAAATTACAAAAGATTTACATTGTCGTGCCATATTTGATCCCTCTTCTCTTGTGTTTCAGGACATACTCACAAGCATGGTGATTGGATGTGACCTTGAGCAAAGAGGACTATACAAGCTTGTCCAACCATCGTGTGCTGGGGTTGCTACTATTCCTTCAGCATATGTTTCTCCTTTCATGTGGTATCTTCGCTTTGGACACCTTTTTCCACATAAACTGTGTCATGTTCTATCCCAGATTTCTACTCGTGCTACCTTGGATTGTGAAGCCTGTCAACTTGGAAAGCATCATTGTTCTTCTTTTCCGAGTCGTTAGAGTCGTCATAGTATTCAGTCATTTAAGTTATTTCATTTTGATATATGGGGTCCTAGTCGTGTTCCCGATCATCAGGGACACCATTTTTATATGGTTGCTGTGGATGACTTTTCTAGATTATCTTGGGTGTTCTTGTTGAAACATAAGTCTCAAACATGTGCTATCATTAAATCTTTTGTTATTAAAGTTAAGAATATATTTTCTGCTAATGTAAAATTTATTCGTATTGATAATGCATTGGAGTTTTCCACCTTACATCTATTTGAATTTCTCCGATCTCTTGGTATTGTTCACCAGACCTCTTGTGCATATACTTCACAACAGAATGGTGTTGCTGAACGCAAACACCGTCATCTTCTGGATGACACGAGGATCCTTTTGATTTAGAGTCGAGCTCCTCATTCATTCTGGGGTGATGCGGTTCTCACTACTTGCTACTTGGTGAATCACATGTTGTCCACTATTCTTGGAGAAAATGTTCCCTTTTTGATTGCATTTCCCGCGAAGGGCCTATTCTCCCTTACTCCTAGGGTTTTTGGGTTTGTGGCTTTTGTCCACAATTTCACTCCTAGTCATGACAAGCTCTTACATAGAGCTGTCAAATGTGTCTTTGTTGGTTATTCTCGTACACAGAAATGGTACAGATGTTTTGATCCTATAGGAAGAAAATATTATGTTAGTGCTGGTGTTACATTCTTTGAGTCTATTATGCATTTTTCTCCTAGGGATGACAGGTTGTCTAGCGCTGATTCTGGTGAGGATGTTGTTCCTCCACCTCCGTTATCTCCACCATATGCACCCCATGTTGAGTCTCAGTCATCTCCACCTCCAGCTCTGCCTACCCTGACGCAGTTTCTACCACGGTTTTCATTCGCAGGTCTTCTACTCGCCTATCTGCTCATGTGCCTTCCCCATCATCCATCACGCCTCAAGCATGTAATGAACACATTGTTTCTACTGATGGCACTGGAGATTTGAATGTTCCACAGGATATTGCACATGATGAGTTGATACCAGAGAACAGAGAGATTAATGACCTAGATGTACCTATTGCTTTGAGGAAGCCACATTGCCAATGTGCCACTTATCCTTTAGTTGCACATGTTTCATTGGACCATCTTTCAGAAGAGTACACGAGGTTTGTTGTGGGACTCTCTGCTGTTATTATACCACGAACATATCAGGAGGCCATACAAGATAGTAGGTGGCGACTTGCCATGGAGGACGAGATTTCGCCGCTTTGCAGTTGCGTGGTACTTGGAGCATTGTTACTGCTCCTCCAGGTGCCTCTGTTGTGGGAAGCAAATGAATCTTTACTGTGAAGCAACTGGCAGATGGAAGTGTGGATTGCTACAAGGCAAGGCTTGTGACACGTGGGTTTACCCAAACTTATGAGGTGGACTATCATGATATCTTCTCTCCAGTGGCCAGACACTTGACACTTCACATTCTTCTATCAGTTGCTGTTTCATGGGACTGTTCTCTTACCAACTTGATGTGAAGAATGCATTTCTATATGGTGATCTGCAGGAGGAGATATATATGCATCAACCACCATGGTTTGCTACTGAGGGAAAGTCTCAGAAAGTGTGTAAGCTCCATAAGGCGACTTATGGCCTGAAGCAGAGTTCGAGAGCTTGGTACCAGAAGCTATCAGAGTTGATAAAGCAACAAGGGTTTGTTCAAAGGACACAGAGAAGTACCATTGCTATTCTTATCTATGTTGGTGATATTATTGTCACAGGAAATGATGAGTAGGGAATTCAGGCTACCAAGGAGTTCCTAGGTCAGCAATTTGTGACTAAGGACCTTGGCAATCTTTGATACTTCCTTGGATTAGAGTTCGCCATGAACCATCGTGGTCTTGTGATGACCTAGAGGAAGTTTATGACCGATCTTCTTTTAGAGATATGTATGACAGGGTGCAAGCCTGCTACTACCCGTATAGGTCCGAGTATGAGACTATATGATGAGACACTGAAGAGGTAGATAGGAGGAGATATAGAGAGCTTGTTGGGAAGCTCCTATATACCACTATCACTAGACTAGATATATCTTTTGCTGTAAGCAAGGTTAGCCGGTTCATGGAGTTGCCTTGGAAGGTTCATATGGATGCAATCTATATGATCTTGAGATATTTGAAGACTTTACATGGTTCTGGTCTTATATTCAGCAGAGGTACATCTCTTGAGGTGACAGCTTGTGCAGATACAGATTATGTAGGTTGCCCTAGAGACATGAAATCTACTTCTAGTTTTGCTATTTTTATTGGGCGCTCTCTTGTATCATGGAAAAGCAAGAAGTAGACAATGGTTGCTAGATCTAGTGCATAATCTGAGTACATGACCATGGCACAGGGAAGCACAAAGATGATGCGGGTTTCATATGTATTGACTAATCTTGTTGTTGAAGTTTCTCTTCCCATGCAACTTTTATGTGACAAGCAAGTGACTCTATTCATTGACAATAATTTTGCATTTCATGAGCGAACCAAGCATATAGAGGTGGATTGCCATTATACTACAGACATGATCCAGAAAGGTCTCGTATCCACCTCCCATATTTCTACTGGAGATCAGATTGTTGATGTTTTCACGAAGGCTCTTGCTAAAGGTCTTTTTTAGAGGTGTTGTTCCAAGCTAAGCATGATAGATATATATGTTCCATCTTGAGGGGGAGTGTTGAGATATTTGGATCTCATTATCTTTTTGTCGTTTCTATTTTCTTTATGTACCTTTCATGTAATTAACCCATGGCTTTTCTCCTATATAAGAGAGCATAGGGTCTCATATAGTTCGTTCTCTTTTTTTCTCCTAACAAGTATCAAAATCAGGAGGGCAAGGAACATTTGCAGAGTTTTCATGGAGAAAATCACCCATGGAAAGGCTGACATCATGGTCAGAGGAAAGGGTGACATCATGGTCAGAGGAAAGATTAGCATCATGGTTCGCTATCATCTCTTCTTCGATCTCCACCACTTTCTGTTTTCTTTCGTCTGCTGTAAGTCTGTCCAAATCCGCTTATATCATCACCGTCTTTATATCTATCTTGCTCATTGCCCTTCCCCACATGGACAGTCTCTTATATGCCATCAAGAAAGTAAAGCCCATTCACATTTTTCTCAACATATATACTCATATACTCACATACTCACCCGCGAGGAAAGTTCTTAGAGAAGTATGACTCATTCTCAAAGAAAGTAATGTCTTTACTCACATGAAGACGACGTGCCACATGGTCATAACATTTGTATCCTTTTTGGATTTCAGAATAGACAAGAAAGATGCACTTCGTGGCCCTTGGATCCAACTTTCGTCAATATGTTACAGAGTTATGAAGAAAACAAACACATCAAAAAATCCGTGGGTCCAAACTAAAATGGAAAGATATTCGGATGGATGACAGAGAAATGAATATTCTTCCAATTGCGACAGTAGATGTCCTATTGATCCGATAAGCATCAATTAAGACAACTTCTTCCATAAAATTCTTAGGCACATTTCATTGGAGTAGGAGTGCTCTGGTGACATTCAATAATGATGGGTTTTCCTTCAGTAATCTTGTTTTGTTATGGTGTGTAACTACATGAGGTTTCATGAATGATACCCTTCTCATCAAGAAAAGCACACAGGGAACTTTCTAGGTACTCCTTGGCATTATCAATCCTGAGTGTTCTTACTATTGTTGCATGTTGAGTGCTTATCATTGTTACAAAGTTCTTTACAACAACAAGAACTTTACTTCTATGTTTTAAAAAGGTACACATAAGTACTCCATGAAAATCGTCAATGAAAGAGTGGTTAAGTCAATTTCATACAAGAGATACTGAGATCCGTGTTTTGAATGTTGCAGCATGATATGATAGTTGGGATGATGGATATCCCTTAGTGTGCGACTACTTTTTGTTTTATTTGCTTATTTATTTTTCCTATTATTTTCTCCTCTTCTACAAAAGAAGTCTTTGCTCTAATAATAAACATCGGGTTCATTTCTGATTTCTCCAAACATGGTAGCTTGTAGAATACTGGTTTAATACCCCATCTAATAAGTCTTTATCATCTATACCACAACCCAACTGCAATACATGCCACCTCGTCAAGGGATCAACAACATCAGGTTCTCACAAATGCTACTGAGCTCCCTCAACAAGATGTTGCATGCCATCGCTCAAAGGGTCGATGCTCACTCAAGGTTTTCTCCCAAAGAGTTGCCTCCTCGTCCAAATCTACCGAGAGGGGTGCACACCTTTGCTGCCTAAAGGATTGCACTTTCTCCTAGCTGCCATGGCCATCAGCATGCAACTCCCCTCTCTTCCCTTGCCACTGCAGTTTCTCGGGTCTGTGCAAATCACGTGAACCCTATCGCTTTTGTATTTCTGTTTGTGCAACCCCATGCTTATAGTTTTTTTGTGTTCACGATGACTTTAATGTGAACTCTGTCTAGGGCAGCAATCTTCTTTAAAGATCGCTCTTCTTGTTTATTCGAGACCACCAAGGCCGACTCCTCCAGTTCTATCTATCATATTTGTTCAAGTCATATCAAGTTTCCTTTACAAGGGGATGGCCAGAAGGCATATGAAAGGAACTCCTAGACCTTCCAGCAAACGATCAAGTCATGACTCACCAATATTTATGAGGATGTCAGCATCCCAAGGGGACGTTACTCTTGTCCAGAATTACACTTATCAATGGCACTCATTTATCAGTTACTTCTTTGATACTATTCATTCTACCTACAAACTCAAGCTCTCTCGTGTTTATTGTGCACTTGAGCTTCCTCTAAATTTAATATATGTAAGACAATTATGCTTTTGTTGGATTTTAAAGTTATTTTTTTTATCAAAATGCTTTTGTTATTTTTAGAACATTCAGACATATCAAATTGTTGATGAGGCTATGAGAAGGATGATCTTTGCTACATGGTTGTCTTGTCTGCTTCTCCTTTTGACTGTGCTCCAATTTGAGCTGATACGTTTTTATGACATCTTCATTTTAACCAGCCATTTGCCTTGAACCTCTCCGGTCTTCCTAGAATTGTCTATGCTCGAGCTTTTTGAGTGCAATACTTGTCTGTTTGGAAAACATCATCTAGCCTCATTTTCTTGGTGAATGAATCCTCGACATTTATCTCTTTTTTATTTGGCACACATTGTTTTTTTTGGGTCATCGCTACTTTATTAGTTTTGTGGATGATTTTAGCAGAGTAACTTAAGTCCATCTAATAAAAGAACCATATGAGATCAACATTATTGCTAAATCCTAATTTTCATGGAATAAAAACATTATTTAGTTCTTGCAATAAAATTTTACGATATGATAGTGCTCTAGGATATAAAGACTAGATGGGAGCAATACTTCCATAAACTTTTCATTGAGGAAGGAAATAGAGATATCACTTTGGGTGATCTAGCTTGTAGTGAAAGTTACTTGAATCGTGCATGCTATAGACAGATACAGAGAAAGGAAGTAGAGGCTTTGAAGGCATGAGACCTGGAAAAGGTGTAAGACCGGATGATATCCCTGTAGAAGTATGGAGAGTTTTAGGTGAGCGTGGTTTGACTTGGCTTACGAATCTATTCAATGTTATTTGGCGAAGCAAGAAAATGCCTGAAGATTGGAGGAGTATCGTGGTGCCTCTTTATAAGAATAAAGGAGACATTCAAAATTGTTCAAATTATAGAGGTATCAAGCTGATGTGTCACACTATGAAAATTTGGGAATGTGGGATCGAAAGAAGGTTGAGGCAAATTTCCAGTGTAAAAGAAAATCAATTCGGATTCATGCCAGGTCGCTCAACGACTGAAGCCATCCATTTGCTGAGGAGAACAATGGAGATTTATAGAGCTAAAAGGAAGAACCTACACACGATCTTTATTGATTTGGAGAAGGCTTATGATTCTATCCCACGAGAGATATTATGGAGAGTGTTGGAGAAGAGACAAATACCTGTCCTATACATTAACCTCATAAAGGACATGTATGATAGGGCTTTATCTTGTGTAAGGACCCCGTCTGGAAAGACTGGATATTTTGACATCAACATTGGTTTACATCAAGGTTCTTCTTTGAGTCCATTTCTTTTTACTTTGATTATGGACGAGTTGACCAGTCACATTCAGGATGAGTTACCTTGGTGTATGTTGTTTGCTGATGATATTGTGTTAATGGACGAGACTAGAGATGGAGTAAATGAGAAGCTTGAGGTCTGGAGACATGAGTTGGAGACTAAAGGGTTTCGTATAAGTAGGGCTAAGATGGAATATATGGAGTGCACCTTTGATGGAAGCAATGGTGAAGGAATCGAGGTGAAGATTGGTGACGATAACATTCAGAAGAGAGATTCCTTTAGATATCTGGGATCTATTCTGCAATATGATGGGGAAATTGATGGAGATGTTACTAATAGAATAAATGCAGGCTGGCTAAAGTGGAGAGGAGCCTCTGCTGTTCTCCGTGATAAGAAAATTCCTTTAAAGATTAAAGGAAAGTTTTACAAAGCAACCGTGAGACATGCTATGCTTTATGGATCTGAATGTTGGCCTATGAACCATAGACTTGTGCAGAGAATGAATGTAGCAGAAATGAAAAAGCTAAGGTGGATGTGTGGACACAAACGTAAAGATTGGATTCGGAATGATGCAATCAGAAAGAAAGTTGGCGTAGCTCCGATCGAGGATAAGATGCGAGAAAACAACTTAAGATGATTTGGACATTTGCATAGAAGATCATCTGATGCACCAGTTAGGAGATGCGAGTGTTGGGATGTTGAGCCGGCTAAGAGAGGGCGAGGACGACCTAAGAAGTGTTGGAAAGAGACCAAACGAAGGGATCTTAGTTTTGTGGATATAAACCCGGGATTGGCCCAAGATAGATCTGAATGGAGGCGAAGAATCCATGTAGCCAACCCTACTTAATTGTGGGAAAAGGCTTTGTTGTTGTTGTTGTTGTTGTTGATAGTGCTCTAGAGTTTATGTAGAAATGCTTGGCTACTTTTTTTGCATCTTAGGACACATCATATTAAACTTCTTTCTCACATACATTGCAAGAAAATGGGGTTGTGGAGTGGAAGTTGAAACACCTTGATGTAGCCCATATTCTTCTTACCTAAATGAAGGTTCCTAAGACTTTTTGGGCTATGCCCTCTTGACTATCACCTAGTTTTTTTTTAAAAAGGCTCCTTTATCTATTCTTAGGAAGGTAGTCCCACCGTTCTCTCTTTTTTGCCTAGAATTTATATTTTTTCCCTTTCATGTACGTTTTTGGTTGCACAATATATTTTTTATATCTTTCATCTTGCAGATAAATTCTCTACTCATGCAATAGAGTATACCTTTTAGGGGTATCCTAGAAGTTAGAAGTATGATTTCACTACTCATCGATATATGTTTTTGCTAATGTTACCTTTTTTTGAGCAACCTGACTACATTAATAACCCTATTCGTGACATTTCTTTGGGACCATCCTGTGCTTTGATTCTATTAACGGAGGAATCACAAAGTATCTAAGTCTACTCCTTTACCTACTTCTCGTAGTATGCATGTTTCCGATTAATCTGAATCGCGTCTCTCATTATTTGCTGCTCCAGTTGCTCCTTCTGCTATATATCCAGATTGCCATTGCCCTCTGAAAGGTGTTAGATCTTGGACTCCATCATATTTTTCATTATAACACGAATAAAGGCTTGCTATCTCCTCATAAACAACACAGTTGCTCAGATGATTCTGTCAATTCTGAGAGATTATAACGCAACACTACTAGATTTCGTCTGCAAGCAAGCTATAGATGATGAGATGGATGCTCGTCCATCTCATGGCACATGGAATCTCGTATCTTGTCCTTTGGGCGTCTCCTATATTTTCTATTAATGAGTGGTTGCTACCAAACACACATCCTAGATTGTAAAGTTGAGTGGCTAAAAGCAAAGTTTGTGGCAAAATGCTTTACTTAGACATGGAATTGGACTACTTCAAGACCTCTAAAGTGGCCCGGACGGGATATATATATATATATATATATATGTATGTATGTGTGTGTGTGTCTTATTTTTATGTTACAATAAGCAATAGTTAGTCTATCAGCTTGATATTAAAAATGCTTTCCTATATGGAACAGGAGTTTATTTATGTCTCAACTACCTAGTTATATCATAACGAGGGAAGTGTGTATGCCAGTTCATGAAGGCCATACATTGTCTAAAGTAGGGTCCTAGGGCCTGCTTGGATAGGCTCATCGTGTAGATTATTACACCGGATTTTTGTAGGATTTTGTCCTGATTATTGCGTGTTTATCTGACGGTAATGCATGCGGTAGAGTTATCTTTAATCTTTGTTGAGAATATGATTTTTAAAGGAGATGGTGTGACGGGCATTTATAACAGTAAATTCTTTCTGTAACAAGTCTGTGTGACAAAAGACTTCATTCTACTAAATTACTTTCTAGACACTAAAGTAACTAGACACTTGAGGAGACTTCCACTATTCAATGGGAGTATTTTCTTGATATCTTGGATGATGCTTGCAATCCATATTCTAAACCTGCAGAGGCTTCACATTACACTAGTATTGATGATGTCTATTTTAAAAATTCCATGAGAATCTGAGATACATGATTTTGGTGGAGAAACTCCTTTATTTTATGGTTACCCAAACCGATATTGCGTACGTTTGTTTAGTGGAACGATTAACATATGGAAAGTCCTCGACAAGATCACTAGTAAAATGTGCCAATATACTACTCATCATGTACTACCTCAAGAACCCCTTGGGGAAGGGCTTTTCAATGCTTGCGATGCATATGTAAATGTTTAATTTTCTTCTGATGCATATTATGCTAATTATGCTGGTTCTTTTTCGCACTGCTTCATGTGTGGGAGGTTTGGAGGTGCTGAGGTGGAGGTTATTCTAGTTGAGTTTGGGGGACTCACATGGCATGCCTCTGGTGAGCTGGAATATGGTGGTTCTTTCTGAGGAGGATAATGGGACATGCATGCTTAGATGGGAGCATATGAACAATGCGTTGTTCGCCAAGTGGGTTTCTTGCATTTTGAGGCAGTGGTTCGGACTTGCATCATTCTTTATTGCGGAGGATCCATGGAATCTCTGTTGACCTTTCTGTGCAGGCTGGGGTATTGTGTTTCCTGCCAAACTTTTGGAGTAAAGTGTGCTCTATTCTTCACGAGATATCTCCTTCGCTAAAACTTCTTAGAGGATGGTGGTGCCTTTCGATTTTGGTTGGACAACTGGACCGGTCGTGGGATGTTGTGTGACCAGTTCCCTCGGCTGTTAGTTCCTGTTGCGATCCTTGTGGATCAGTGGATGAGGTTCATTGAGGCTTGGGGCAACTGGGTGTGGTCTCCCGGTTCCTCTCTAAACTTTAGAACCAATGTATGGTGGAATTTCTTGAAAGTTCGGCACAAGAGGGTGGGGGGTGAATTGTGCAATATGCAGTTATCCCAAGAACAATATCTAATTAAACAGCCAAAGCTATGAAATGACGAGAAACTGTAATAGTCAAATTATAAGTTGCTTACGATGCTAGGACTCAGGAGTTGTGGGGCAGTTTTCGCTATGCGAAAATACCTGCTTGTGTAGATCCTGAGCAGAGAACAATTAGCACATTATTTGTTGGCATATTTATCCTGAACACAAGTACACCTAGAATGTTAATTATTTTGTTGTGATTTTTTAAGTATTAAACGTGAAAGAATGGCTGTAAAGAATCAGGTCATGGTGAAAATATACCTTAGCACGTTAGTATCAACCTTTTTAAAAATATTTTGGTCATGTATGCAACACATAGGTGGTATTTGTAAACTCTTTATTTTTAAAATTGACAGGCGTCTCCCTCACTATGCCATGGTCAACGAGGATGAAGATTGCCCTGGGTGCAGCAAAAGGTCTAGCTTGCCTCCATGGAGCTGAAAGGCCAGTTATATACCGCGATTTCAAGACATCAAACATTTTGCTAGATGCGGTTTGTATCCTGCAAATGACCCATCAAAATGCTTCTGATGATGAGATTTATACCAACTTTTGCTTGTACATATACGTTTGTGCTCGTTACTTCGCCAGAATTAATGATGAGGTCTAACCTTCAGGACTTCAATGCGAAGCTCTCTGACTTTGGCCTTGCGAAGGAGGGACCCATGGGAGATCAGACACACGTGTCTACACGGGTGATGGGTACCTATGGATATGCAGCTCCAGAGTATGTGATGACTGGTAAATACATAAAACAAACCATCCATTTTTCGTCAATACTTTCGGTTATCTCCTTTATCTTTCACTCTAGTCGTTCGGCAATCTCATATCTCCTTGAAGGTTTCGTTATGCACGCATGGGAGGATATCAAATGATGCAAATTTGAATTGGTGTTTGAACAGGCCATCTAACTGCAAGGAGTGATGTATACGGATATGGTGTCGTGCTTCTCGAGATGTTGATAGGAAGACGAGCGCTGGACAGGAGCAGGCCAAGCCAAGAACACAACCTTGTCGAATGGGCTCGTCCTCTACTGGTCCATAGCAAGAAGTTGCTGAAGATCGTAGATCCGAGGATGGAAGGTCAATATGCAACGAAGGCCATTCTGAAGGTGGCCGTTCTTGCCTATCAGTGCCTTAGTCCCAATCCCAAAGGGAGGCCTACAATGAATCAGATTGTGGAGATGCTCGAAGCACTGCAAAATGTGCCTCTTCACACCTTGGATTCACAGGATTGCAAAGATGGTAAGGCCACAACAGTTTACAATGCTTCCAACTGCGCAAGCAGACCTGATCCCAAAACGGACCACCAGGGTATGGCATAGTAGGTTTGTGCTAGTTATAGAGGATTCCACGAACAACCAATCATTTTTGCGAAACGAGAAGTGTAACTCCCTGGTGTTTGAAACATCGATCATATGCTTGATGGACACGGCTTTTTCTTCTTTGCTTGCTCTTAGATAAAGGGGCCTGTCTGTTGGTTCAGCGTGGTTTCGATGTAACTGCATCTCTAGGTTGTGTCTAACTTTGTTCAAATGCATCTCTGAATATGCTCAGGTTCTTGGACTAGTTAGGAGTAGACCTGGAAGACACAATTGTTGGCTTCTTTTTTTCAGGATTTCCACAGAAGAGGCGATGGAACACTGTATCCTTCGATGGAGCTGCATGATGATGTGCACAGCATGCGAACCTGCGATAAAGGTAATTTGTTAAGATGAACTTATGTTTCCTGTTGTAGCTGTAAATCATATCAAGATTTACATAGAGAGCCTATGAAGCGTACACATGCCCACACACAAACAGAGAAAGTACATTCAAATATCACTGGAAAATTTTGCCATCATATTCTAAGTTCATTGGTTAAAGATTTTCTATCCTCCATGTTGACTTCCAGATGACACCTTCCTTTTATACAAATCCCAATGAACTCTGTAACTTTTAAGTACTTGGGTGACTTCGTAGAAATTTGTTCTAATGGGATGATATAGTCCTAGACCGAGGGAAAGATCACATGGGAGGTGGAGATGGAGGGGACGGACAACTCTGGGGGCATGTTTGGTAACTGGGTTGGGTTAGAGTAACCTCATGTGAATAGTAGCTGTTTGGATGGTTAGGAGGGTTGGAATGATAAATGTGATCTGACATGACATTGATTATGTGCTATATTAACTTTTTAAATGATTATAATATGTTTTTATGTTAATTTTTTATTTGAACATGGTTAAAAAATATCATAACAAAGAAATTGTATGGTACACACATCTAATTCAATTTAAATTGTATGGTACATACATGTAATTCCAATTCTGGAATGCATGGATAGATCAGGGGTTATACCAGGTTACCCCGAGGTAACCAGGCAACCAAATGAGCTCTAGGGCCTGTTTGGTTGCCAGGGTAGCCCGCGGTACCCTCGCATACCCTTGGCTCCAACCCTGCATTCATGGGTTGAGATTACTTGTATTGGCCATACAATTTCTTTGGTATAATGGTTTTTAACCTTGTTCAAATACACTTATTAACATAAAAACATATTATAATCATTAAAAAAGTTAATATAACACATAATCAATGTCACATCACATCACAATTATCATTCCATCCATCCCAACCCTCCAAACAGCTACTATTCACAGGAGGATACCCCAACCCAGCCCAACCCCGTCCAACCCAGTAACCAAACATGCCCCTAGGGATTGCAGGGTAGAGGCTGGGTGCTACATCCTACACATGTCCATCAGAGTAATGGATCTCTCTTTGCTGGTGAATCTTCATGCATATGCATACCTCTTTAATGCATCGTCTACTCATTAATAGTGATCGTGGAAAAGTTGGGATGGAATGAGATAACTCAAAAGATAGAAAGTACAACAATGTCCTCAATGGAAATAATAAATCTAAGAAATGATAAATAAATAAAGCATCAATACTCTTCAAATTGGAGCATATCTATCTATCATGCCCAACTTGAGGTCAATTGTGAAGTGCATTTCTTGGGAAGAGTTTTGGTGAAAATGTCTGCAAGTTGAAGCTCCATAGAAATACAAACAATAATTTTCCCGTCACATATACATCCATGATAACATGACAGTCTACTTCCATATGTTTGGCATGCTCGTGAAAGACGAGATTATTAGCAGTTTAAGTGACGTACTTGTCATCGTAGTAGAGGGGAATTGGAAATCTGATAGACAACCCAAGTTCGTGTAGTAAAGAGACAAGCCAACTAATCTCATAAGTGGCTCGAGCAATGTCCCTATATTCTACTTCCATGCAAGATGTGGAAACAACTACATGCTTCTTACCATGACAAGTGATCATATTTCCATAAAAGAACATGGTAAAACCTATGCTGGTTTGTCTGTCATCAAGAGAACTGGCACAATCTGCATCTACATATGATATGATGCAGAAGTTATATGATCGTTAGAAGTATAGAAGACTTCCTCGTGTGGCAAAGAATAGCCTTAAATTTTGGCGAAATTCGATTGAGTATCTGTCGAATATCAATACCCTGTCGAAATTGAAATTCGACTGAAATGGTTGAAATGACCAAAATATGGTAGTCCTAGTACAAAAAAAATGACTGAAATGACCATTTCGGTCGAAATTCGACCGAAATTGATCGAAATTCTGTTTCGATCAATAACCGAAATGGTGACCGAAATCGACATTTAGGGCCTTGTGGCAAAGTCTTCAGATATATGAGAATGAGAAGAACATCATGTTAATGATTGCAACTTTGTCTATTCATATACTGAGCGACTCTGCTCATGGTCTAAGAAATATCAGGACCAATAGCTGTGAGCGTGTAGTATCCTTAAACAACGGATCCACGAAGGTGATACCACTCACATGTTCAAAGAATATGACACTGAGACATGACATCGAAGCCAAGTTAGGTCATAACACAGTTGCCCCATTTGGGTCAAGAATGCTAAGGAAAAACATAGTTGATTGCATATGCATATGAAAGTTATGGACAAAGGTAGTGCAATCAAAAATCCGTATAGGCAGCAGAAAAGGTTCGTCACCTTAGAGAATAAGGAGAATGTGGTTACCTTAGACAAAGGTAACCTCGATTAGTCGGGTATGTGGTAGTAAGAATGTCATCTCACCAGAAGGTTTTCATGACTTCACAAGAATAAGAAGGGCGCGAGCTATATCCAAACAATGATGAAGTTTCCTTTCTTGACACTTCATTCTGTTGTGAGTTATATGAACATGAATTCTAATATATTGTATCATGAGTAGTAAAGAAACTAGCCAAGTCATGATGACCAAACTCAGGAGCATTGTCTGGTCCGACAAGTTTTTAACGATCGTAGGATTTTTTTTATAAATTCAAAGAAAGATTTGACAATATTATTAATCTTTGACCGTTCCTTCATCTAATACAATTAAGAGAATATGCTATAATCATCAACGAGAAAATACTTATGATTACCCATATTGCAGACCAGACATGGGCCCCACATATTATAATGGACTAAAGCAAACAGAATAGAGCGACAAGGCTATTACAACCCCTACTCCCAGGATCCAGATACTCAACAATAGTCACATTCATTATATCGTGATTATCATTCACACTGTAAAGGAGAAAAGAAACAATTAGAATAAAATGCTCCATCAACAATTTTGATCATGGTTCCCAGCTATTTATACCTATTATAAACATAGTCCTCAACTTAATGCATTTCATTACTGAAAATAAGAATTGTGGAGGCTACAGAAGTATCTTCAAGTACAACATTGTACAACTCCAATAGTAGGCACATACTCTAAACAGTGCAACAACCACAAGATCGAGCCTAGTCCCAAAGACACCCAGATGCAACAGCACCAACAACATCTGTCAAATGCATGTAAATAGATATGTTAAGAGCAAAGATATCCAATGTAGTGCTAAAAACTAAAGCAAGGTAAGGTACTAGCAGAAGTGTGCAAAAGAGAAACAATTAGGTAAATCGTCCTCACAAAAGAATAACACCCCACTCTCTTTTATTTTTCTTTTCATTTACTTCTCAAATGTGATATTCTATGTTTAACCCAAGGTATTCAACTTGATTCCCCAACATGTCCACATTAGCCGTCCTTGATTCAATTCAGTAATCCCACACTTTACTGTGTGGAAATTAAACCCTACACTTTATCGTATGCCAACTCCATCCCATCGATATGTAACCAATATGGGAATAACTATATTCGTGAAACTGTCTGGAACCTCTTTCATTTTAAATACCTACAACTCCCGGAACTCCTCTTCGTAGAGCTCCCACCTAGAGTACAATACAAAGCAACAACCCTATATAATTGTTGAGTTTCAAATACTTATATACATCCTCAATAGTCACATAGCGTACGCTGGAGAAACCAACTCAAACAAACCAGAGTCCAACACCTCAAACTATTTCACCCCAGCACAAAGGAGAACACCTAGAAACAAGTACACATGGCCAAATGGGACTACATCAGATACACCCTTATGACGAAGTACAAGTTTTCGACGAGAGTCGTACAAGGATGCGAACAACCGATAGTCCCCGTAGCATTACGCTTAACTGACAGAGTCACGGACACATCGACAGACATGTGAACTAGAACTAACACTCCATTTAGGACTTATTGGGACCACGAGAGCCGCGCTACACTCTCGAGTATGCTAACTCACCTAAGCATAACACATGCAAACAAACATCCATATTGTAATTTATATGTTCTCATATCACGGGGACAACTCCAACAGATGTGACATTTCCAGTAATCTTGCATTACCTACAATATACTCAACTTCACACCTTGTTAAGTTTGATAAGGGAGGCAAACAACCACCCAAGCGAACACCATCGTTGAACCACCCAAAATCACTACTCATCGATGAAGGTCCA
This sequence comes from Ottelia alismoides, assembly GCA_037367405.1. Taxonomy (NCBI): domain Eukaryota; kingdom Viridiplantae; phylum Streptophyta; class Magnoliopsida; order Alismatales; family Hydrocharitaceae; genus Ottelia; species Ottelia alismoides. The sequence goes on along the minus strand of JAZKJV010003059.1, from coordinate 113,068 downwards.
CGATGGCACAAGACATGAGTCAAGGCATAAAATCCTACACACTGATCATTTAAATCTCATTCCCAAGCAGCAGAGTAAAAGTGCTATTTCATGCTATTTCCTTTGTTTCCTCCGAATATCAAAAATCAGTACTAAATCTCATAATTATTCCAGTCAACCTCAGATCACCATTCCTCTCATATTACCTCATCATGTACACATACAATTATAGTATGAGTATCCATATGGTCAACTTAGCCCTTCAAGTCAACTCACCCTTTATCATGATAATGTACAACCTAGTCAGTTGGCCTTCTAGGATGCAGACACTTATCCTCTCATGATGTATCTATTTAGTTATCGAGCTTTGGCAACATTTATCTTCTGTAGTCTTGACCCATATCACGCCTCATGCCATGACTCCAAGGTACGCGGTACCTTAGGGTTGGTGTGCCTCCATAGGTATGCAGTGAGGTACATGCACGCTAACTAAGTTCCCTATACTCCATGTGCTTCATTGGTCCATTTTACTATTGTGGTAAGTCTGCGGTCTTGACCCATGCAAGGTCTTACACTATGAATCTAAAGTATTGGACACTTTAGGCTTGGGGTATCTTCTTATGCATGCATTTGAAGTACGTGCATCCTAGCTAAGTTCCCACATTCCCACAAAACTTATATATACTTATTTATAAAATTATCTTAGGGCTTATACTTTTAAGCTCTTCCAACCTTTAATGGACTTACATTCTCACTCAATGTCTCCAAATTTGCATTTAAGTCCATCTCTTCTTTTGGGAATCCAATACCCGCGCATCATCAAAATCAACAACTTTTATGCATCCACTAATTGGGTTAATCCATTCACTCTAAACCATGATAAGTAGGCCAACTGACCAAGAGATCATAACACACCGTCAAATACCTAGGTGCGCTAAGTATGTGTTTCCAAATTTTCCTTTTGTCACCTCAAAGAAGATCATCGTGACCTGACAAGATCAACCGTGTGAATAATCGTCCGCAGATCTAAGCAGTTATGTTAATAAAGATATATATCCTAACTAACCAGGAGACAAGGACACATCCGTGCACAAGTAAAGAGCTCGTGGAAAGATCATCCACGAGTCCCATAACAATCAGATCTTGACAACACATGATATACACGTACCTGGGATCCCCCATTGACTATTCAGATGATGCTCAAGATACTCTCACACATCGAGGCTCACCACATTAATTTTCATTTCCATTTAGGTTACATTGGACCCATTTCAGTCGTTTATCGACCCATTATAGATAATCCAAGCATTTATCATATATCATAATATCCTACATGGGTCTACATCTTTTTAACATCAAATTCCGTCACTTTTAAGGTACATATGGGTCCACAGTCGCAGAATGATTGATCATCCAACTTTACCGATCGATAAAAAAGAAAACCATGATCGATCATTTTGGGTCAATATGATCGTTCATCCCTACTAGCATGATTGATCAGCCCATTTGGCATGATCGATCATACCCAGGATAGAGGCTGGATCATCTTCGTCGACATCTCGCAAAGTTGCTCCGATCGTGAAATCAACTACACTCCATGTTCCTGCTAACACCTACATCACAGATATATCTTTATTTCACATGCAAGCAGTTGATCAACGAGAAATCATGAAAAGGCAATGCGATATGATACATGTTTTGACCCAAAATTCATCCAAATGCAAAACCAACATTGCCTACAGGTAGTATACCCTACCCAAATCCGATGATGCGAAATGCACGTGAATCTGACAACAAAAGTAGGCTAAAAGCCATACCTATGAGAACATTCTCACACGGACTTCCTTCGCCTGGAATGAGAGCTCTGCGACGTTTCGTGGAACACAGGCGTGTGTGTCCTCGACGATCCCCCTCCGAGCTCTTCGAAATAGTGTACTCGGATATTCGATTGGTGACCAGAATTTCTCTCCAGCGTTGTGATCTTTTCCAAATAGGCAACCTTCATACTCAAAGGATTTCACCGAAGTTCGTTTAGGGAACATCTGAAAGAGAACTCTAGCAGAAGGATGATTAAGACGCGAGTGCAACTGGAATGGATCAGCAGAGATAGAAGTAGCTCCAATCAAAAAACAATATGAATGAATATCAAGATAATATATGCTGGTTTGCTCATAGCCCCCAACCGAAGGTTTGCATTCTCCCAAAGTCTTGAAAATAATAAAAATGCTCCTAAAAAATCACTCCACAAGTGAGTTCAAAACATAATCATTACATGGATAATAAAATCAAAGATAAGTTGGGTGCACAGAAAACTCTATAAAGCTCGAGTCAGAAGAGAAATCCATATTTCTAGTGGAGGTAATATGTAAGCTTGAGTTAGAAGAGAAATCCATATTTCTAGTGGAGGTAATATGTGAAATTAGCTATAATCCAACATGCTTCCCAAGTGCAGAATGCTCGGAGGAGGTCAGAAAACTACCTTATCTAGTCAGATGAGTAGGCGCTCTAAACCTGTTAGATGAATGATTATACTTGTAGCATTGACCAAAACCATAGTCATGACTCGACCACCATGGAAGCTAGAACAACCGCTATTGTTGCAATAGTTGACCAACCAAACTGAATAGTCGATTTGACTATGAGGTGTAGGGAGGTGGTGACCGACTAAATAATCAGTAGTCGGTCAATATTCAGTTTGATCGAATAGCCAGTCCGACTATTCGATCAACTGGTCGACTGACTATTGGCTGACCATTGAAAATATATTTTATATTTTTTTTATCAAGGGTTCTTGTTTATCCCAGAATAAGCAAAATGTTGAAGCTCCATCTTAGTTTCCACATGGTGCTCTTATTTTCTAAATATTGCTTCAACTGCCATGATGAAATAAAAGTTATAATGCATTACCTCTTCCTTTTGGAATTACTCCTTCTAATTTATGTATCTTGACTTTATCTAAATGATACTCGGGATATTAATCGAATACAACTTGTACATAGCTTGTGAAACATTCATCACCTTACTCAACAAGGACCAAATTAATATTGACGGAAACCATTTTCTCAACTTCAATATTTCATATTGCATGTTTTTTTTTCTCACCGTTAAGTTCACTATTCCATCAAAACCCTTATATCATTCCGAATATGCTGAAGTAAATTAGATGCGTAATATTTGATTGAAATTCAATTGGTACTTTTTGTACTTTTAACTAATAACCTTATATGTATGAATATATAAGAACATATGTATCTGATATAGTTTTTATATTTAATATATCTAAAAAAAATACACAACTGAATAATTTTGATTAGTTCGCCCGTATATCGTTTATTTTCTGTTCAGTGGCCTGACCGACTAGATACCGAATATCAATTTTTGCAACAAGGGCGACCACCATGTTTAGTTGATATAGAAAGGATGTTTTCTTCATCGTTTGAACTTTACCGTACTAGCAAAGAGAAGAGAAGTTGTTAATATCAGAGATGAAACATAGTCAACCATAAAGAACTGATCCTATTTTTTCTGGTAGCAAGGACTCAAACCTGCAAGGAACTTGTAAGCTTGCCACTCATGTTTCTCAACAATATGCATGGTGCAACAAGCTGGTTGAAAGACAAGTAGCTCTTTATATATCTATGATCAGCTGATAATATTGAATGGAGGAGTCCCCCTGAGAGATTAACCAAGTCAGTTATGACGGATTTGGTCATTTGTTGAGAATTACTCTGGGACAACATGAAGTTCCAAATCCACAGTACACAGTTTTTTTCACCCTTAAGTTTAATAAAAATTCCATGTACCACAATAGACTAGGTGGATAATAGGGAGCTTTATCTCTTGAGGAGTCATGGTCATACCAATCAGATTGACAAAGAGAGAAAGAAAGGAAAAATTACAACCTAGTCAAGTATTAACATTTTGTGATGATATACCTTTCCTCGTAATGAGATCGTCGTAGTGATGGGGCTGCTAGCAGGGCCACTAGAGCTGATGGGATGCCTCTAGACCTACACGAGACGGTAGCAGTTTCATAGATTGTGGCAACAAGGTCACTAGAGGTAGCAGGGTGCTGCTAGGGCTTGTTGACTGTGGCAGTGGAGCCGCTAGAAGCAGTGCGGGGTCATTAGGCTTGTTGATGGCGGTGACATGGGGCCACTGGCAACGACATCTTGGGGAAAGGTGGTGATGACTAAGGTTTTAGCAAGAAAGGCTTACAGCTCTGGTGTAAGGCCACCGCTCTGATAACATGTGGGAAAGATGGAATGGAATGAGGTAATCCTTATTGGGGAGGCATGTTTCTTATAAAACATCTATGGAAATAAAAAAATACACTGAAGTATTGCAATAACAAAACATCAATAGTAATGCAGCAAAATGGTACAAAGTTAGGGTTGCACATTGGATAAAGATGGCCTAGCTCAACATGAAGCATGACTCATTTAACACGACCCAAGATTGATCCCACAACTCAAATGGGCAGGCATGGGCCTTGATTCTTCCCAATTGGATTTTGGGACAGGCTCGAGCTTAATGTATTTAATCCAAAGGCCATGGGTCAGCTACTTATGAGGCCTACTAGTCTAGCCTACTTTATAGTCCATTAGATCGTTTAAGTTAATGAATGCTAATATTTATGTTTTTTATCAGTTGTGCGCCTCTGAGATATTGCAATATCAGTTATACCCCTCCATTTTTTGGAATATCAGTTCTGTCCCCAACTTCTTGTTGTTCTACCACTCGTGCCTCTCGGGTTAGTTGCCATCCATCCCTAACGCAAACAGACGTTAACATTGGGGACACAAGCGGAGTTAAATAAAAAAGGTCCGAGAGGTCTTTCCTGATCCTCCTCACCCTCTCCCTCCTCCCCCTCTTTTCCTTTGCCCCCAGCCTCCCCCTCCTTTGCCCCTCCTCTCCTCCGCCCCACCCTGCTTGTGGGTGCTTGTACATGTGCGCTGCTGATACTTGGTTTTGGATCTTAACCTGGTTCTATCTGATTCCTTGATGGCTGAGACAAATCGACATCCGAGAAGCGCTGAAGGCGCACACCGGCTTCTGGTTGAGCCACAAAGAAGATGAAAGAGCGACATGCTCCATATGCCCACGGAAGTACAACCATAGAGAACACATCTCCACGCTTCCTTGTGGGCACAAGTTTCATTCAGAGTGCCTTGTCCTTTGGATCAAGATGATCGTGGAGTCTCCATGTCTTCAAGAGCACCTATTTTGATAGTAGATACTTTACGTCTCCTCTGCCCCATCCTCCCTTTTCGCACAACCTCCCCTCTCCTCGACCCCCTCCTCTCCTCTGCCCCACCCTCCCCCCTCCTTCGCCCCCTCGTTTCCTCTGCCCCCATCCTCCACCCTCCTCCGCTCCCTCCTCTCCTCTGCCCCAGCCTCCTCCTACTCCCCCTCTCCTCAGCCCCGACCTCCTCCTCCTCCCCCTCCCATTCCCATCCAATATTGTAATCTCCACTTTTATCTTCCTGAGCATAGTAGCAGATCCCCTTTGCCACAAGTCCGTCATCAAGCATCCTCGACCTGCAACAGTCCCTCCTTCCTCAATAAATCCTATGCGAACCCATCGAAGAACTCCCAATCTCTATTTGGACTCCACCTTCATCAACTGAAGGAGAGCTACATCGAAGGAAGCACAAAGGAGGACACCTTCACTACCGTCTCATTAAGCATATCCTCGTCAGAGTCCGTCTCTCTACCGCTTCCCTTGGCTGCATCATTCAACGATAGAGTAGGAGTATAGAGCCAAGATCTGGAAAAAAGGATCCTAATGTTTGGAGTTATACCCCTCCTAATCTCACCATGATTTAAAAAAAACTATGGTTAAGTTCAGCTTATTGAGAACTAAAGTAACAGAGGGGCACGAGTGATAGAACGACAAGAAGTCAGGGATACAACTGATATTCCAGAAAAGGGAGGAGCATATATCTCAAAGGGGCACAGATGATAAAAGCCCTAATATTTAGGATCATTCAAGAAGAACATATTTGAAGTAAATTTAAATCAATTGTATATCATATAATTATGTGACGTGCATTTTTTCGAGGGATATATTGCTTCCTTGATGATGCATATGTGTTTTTCTTTAATTATATAATTGGTGAATAAATACAATCGCCACCTCTTATGCTATTTATTGTATTGATCATGAAATTTCTAGTTTGGTTTCCATAGATTGGGATTATTATTTGGACAATACCATAAGCCGACCTGACAGAGGGCCAACCCGTCACTTTGTAAGATGGGTTCATGCTCAACACCATTTGTGCAAAAAACGTGAGCCTAAGCATAACCCATTAGCCCGCCACAATTAGCGGGCTTGGTTTGGGCTCTGCCCGGCTCGATGCTCAACCCTATACTCAGTCTCCATGAAATCTAAATTGGAGTAATGCCTATCAAGGCATAGTTTGACCGGTTTAAACACCTGATTTTGCTAAAAAAAAGTTGGGGATGGATTCGATCAATAATACACAAGCAAGTCGATGATCAAACAAGAGAAGCACACACAATTACAAAACATGAATATATGCCACCAATTAGTTTTCTGAGAATCCAATGAGTGGTATGGTGGTAGAGCAGTAGGGCTGTCAGGAAAGCTCGAGCTTGATGAGCTTAACTCGGGCTCGGCTCGTTAAGGGCTCGCGAGCCGGACTCGAAACCTTAACGAGCCCGAGCTCGAGTTGGGTTCTATGGATCGTTAGCTTATCGAGTTGAGTCCGAGCTATGCATTGTTCAACTCAGAAACTCGACTCTATAACTCATTTTCCATCTTAATAAAAAATAAAAACATATACACCGAAACTTCCACATTGAGTTTGATATAAAATAGATGTTAACATTTTTTTTGCCCAAAAAGCTATAGAAAAGAGTATAAAAAATCAAAATTACAAAATGTCATTTGCATAATTTAATGTATAAAATGAAATAATGACTCATTAAGAGGTTCATGAGCCTGCTCATTTTGAGGCTCGTGAGCCAGCTCAGAAACTAATGACTCGATAAGAGGCTTGTGAGTCAGCTCATTTTGACGCTCATGAGCCAGCTCAGAAACTCATGGCTCGATAAGAGGCTCGTTAGTCAACTCGAACTCGACGAGTTCGAGTTTGAGTTGGTGATCCAGAGCTCGACCCTTATCGAGCTCGAGTTCGGGCCATAGGTTTCTTATCGAGTTCGAGTCTGAGTTGAGGCCAACTCGGCTCGTTGAACTCGATAGACACCTAAGAGCAGTGTGCCTCAACCTTAATGGATCCGTGTACTAATCCTACTATTAAAAAAAAGGTATTTTTTTAAAATTGTTTTCCGAGGATAACCTAGCTGGAGAGGTCGAGAAATCAGATTGGATTCCATCACAAGGTCAATTCGCTTAGAGTAAGTAGTGTCCTAAGAGATCTTAGAACCAAATTAAAGCATTTGCAGAAAATACAAAAAAAAAGAATCGATTATAAAAAGCGAGAAATTTTGGAAATTGAAGTTCATAAGTATAAACATTTTGTCAAAAGCATCCCGTCTTCCATTAAAATGACAGAATTAACCTTATAATTATGATCTATGTTATCAAAGATTTCGATAAGTACTTTTGAACCAGCTATATATCATCATTGTTTATTATTGCCATCTCGTGTCATTTCATGCACTAAGATTAATTTCGTCATTTTAATGGAAACAAAAATGGAAAATTGTTGTCTTATTGAACTCCTTTCATTTCAACGGTTAAAATCGTTAGCAAGAAGATCTCTCTCTCATCACTAGATTTTGTACACATACATAAATACGTATACATTGATGAAGTAGTTGGTATTCATACATATAAAAACATATGTATACATGTAAGTGACGTGCATACACACCACCATAGATATGTAAATACATCTTGACGCTATAAATGTGCTTTTCCCATCTGTTTCAGATATTGAACCTATTGAAAAATCTTAATGTGAGAAATGCATAAAAACACGAGCATTTCCAACCTTATATGCTATTATATGCAAATTTTGAAAAATACAAAACATGATTAAACTGGATCAATCCATAAATATATATTACAACTTTATATACTTAGCGGTTTTGCTTGACGAGCTAGGAAACCTTTTTTCTTCTGTCAACAACGACAATTAGGGATGCAAATAATTACGAATATATTTGTATCCAATTCATCACCGTATCTAATTTATACATATTTTTACATCCGTATTTGTATCCGTTTTAAAATGGATACAAATATAGATATCATTTTGATATCCACAAATATTTGTATCCGTATATCCGTTTTCGTATATAAATATAGTCATAGATTTATTTTTAACCCTATATAACACAATTCTGTACATTATTTTATCAGGAATTTTATCCAGAGGGCACTGTGCCCATTTGAGATAAAATGGGCCCTTATTCTGCACCGTTAGATGAAATCATGCAATCCCATGATTATAGGAACCGCATTTGTAACCGCCTTTTTCGTAAATATGAAAAATAATTAGGTTCCTTAATTAGCAAAAGTGTCCTTTCTTCTCGCCCGAATTTCTATCGAGAAAAAAAATCCTTTTTTCTCAATCGAGAGAGCATCGATCGTTTGTTAACACGCAACCTGTAACCAAAGGTATTTTGATTTTGATTTTTTAATTTTTACATGTTTTTCGTTGCTAATATATATTTATATAGGTTCATGCATGGATAATTCGCGAGTAGATTATGATCGTGATATATCAGATTCAACTATGAAAGACGACTTAGTCTATGGTTCAGAAAGTGAAGATTATTTATGTGATTTGGACGATGAAGGCAATCTTTTCGATCTGATTGATGTCAACAAGAACTCTGAAAGTTTAGGTATTTATTTTTTATGTAATCATATAGCTTTTTTTTCATGTTTTTCATTGCATCATTGAAATTTCGAACATCTTAGCATCATCAAGATTATGTAAGCTCTAGTATTATATAAGCATCTGTAAGTATATGTAAGATCTCAGCTGTCTCAAGTAATATTTGCAAAAGAATTAGCAAGCTCTTATGTAGCATATGTAAGTATCAGTAAGTTCAGTAAGTTATATAATGACTCAAGTAATATTTGCAAAAGAATCAGTAAGCTCTTATGTAGCATATTTAAGTATCATTAAGTTATATAATGACACAAGTAATATTTTCAAAATTAATAGTAAGATTTGCAAAAGAATCAGTAAGCTCTTATGTAGCATATTTAAGTATCAGTAAGTTATATAATGACACAAGTAATTTTTTCAAAATCAATAGTAAGATTTGCAAAAGTATCAGTAAGCTCTTATGTAGCATATGTACGTATCAGTAAGTTATATAATGACACAAGTAATATTTTTAAATTCAATAGTAAGTTTTTAAGTAGTACGTGTAAGTACCTTGTAGTATATGTAAGTAGCATCTTTAAGTATCAGTAAGTATCAGAAGCAAAATCAACAGTATGTTATTATGTAGCATCTGTAACTAACAAATGTAAGTATCATTCAATTAAAGCATCAGTAATTTCTTATGTGGCATATGTAAGTATCAGTAAGTTATTAACTTGCAAAAGTAACATTGTCAAAAGCAACAGTAATTCTTTTTATCATTTGTAAGTACCAGTAACTTAGACCACATTATACGTAGCTATTGTAAGCCTATGTAAGTAATTGTGAATAGGATTTAGTAAATTTGTTAATTTAAGGTGTTATGAAACAAATCTTAAATTGTAATACATTTCATAGTTAACAGAAATAAAGAGTAATACTAATATAGTTATCAGTAACTTCTATTGATGTATCAGTAAGTATGAAGCAATATACTTGTAACAAAACTCATTACACGTATCTATTGTAAGCATCAGTAAATTATGCTTATATTTTGATAGTGTTACAGGAAATAAGTATTAAATGATATGCAATAAGTTCAAGTTTTCGTGAATAGGATTTTGTAAATTTTTTGAATATGTAATAGTATCTGTAAGTATATGTAAGTATCAGTAAAAAAATCAATAGTATGTTATTACGTAGCACCTCTAAGAATCAAGTTCAAGTATTATTAACTTAAAGCATCAGTAAGTTCTTATTTATTAGTACTTATTTTTTACAAGTTTATTAACTTTGATGAAGTTATAGGTGTGTCTTCACCTTCTACTGGTACTTTCTTTATTGTTTATTCTTTTAGTCAATGATGAATATGAAAGCTTTAAAGATTTAAATGATGAAGATTCTCCTATATCAGCCGTAGATCCTGCTATTATTCCTCGCGAGGGTTTTTCATTCTCAAACCTAAAGGAATGTGAACTGTTCTATGAGAAATATGCCACTGAACTTGGCTTTAATATTAGGAGGAGTAGCATCAAATATTGTTTTGATCGGAAAAACAAAGTTAAGAATCTTTCTTTCAAAAAATATGTTTGTTGGAAAGAAGGACAGTATGTTCCAAATTCCAAAAAAAGGAAGATATCATCGAGCCTGACATTGGTTGACGTAGAAGCTAATCTCGAGGGAATAGACAGCGAGGGTAGAAGATGTGGAATAAGCCGTTGTGGTTGTAAGGCAAAGTTGTGTGTGAAATTAAATCAGATCTCAAAATAGTGGGATGTAGTCTCATTTGTTGAGGAACATAACCATAAACTTATTTCTCCAAGTAAGAAGAAGTACTTGAGACCGAATAGGAGAATAACTAAAGCCACAAAGAATTTACTATCTTCTATGTCTCAAGTTAACATCCCTACGACCAAACAAATTGCATTTTTGGACAAACAAAGTGGATCTGATGAACGTATTGGTTCCATAGCTAGAGACATACAATCTGAAGCGTGATCAGAAAAAAGAAATTGAAGGTCATGATGCTGTTATGTTGTTGGAACATCTTGAATATTACAAAAGCATTACACCTGATTTTTTATATGTACAAGCAAGACGATGATTCGTGTTTAACTCATTGCATGTGGATAGATTCTTATTCTATGGAAGATTATAAATTATTTGGAGATGCTGTTACATTCGATACAACATACGATACGAACAAGTATAAGCTCATTTTTGCTTCTCTTTGTGGTGTTAACTATCATAACAAGACTGTATTCTTCTGCAATGCATTCTTAATGAATGAGACAAAGGACTCTTTTGTATGGCTTTTCAAAAATTCTCTGATGGTTGTTAATGTCGCTCCCAAGTCAATTGTTACTGATCAGTGCCCATCCATTAATGCTGCTATAAGAGAAGTTTTTCCCACTACCAAACATAGATATTGTGGTTGGCACGTTACAGCTAACATGAAGAAGAGGATTGGTTTAACCAAAAAAGCTGATATAGCAATTCCTTCATTGAATAAGATTATTTGGTATGCAAAAAGTGAAGAAGATTTTGAAGTTGAGTGGGACAGAATAGTTTCAAAATGTAATTTAGAAAAAAATAGATGGATTAATGTTATGTATCGTATCAGGAGAAAGTGGGTGCCTATTTACATGAGAAGATATTTTTTTGCTGAGATGAATACAACACAGAGGAGCGAGAGCATGAATTCTTTCTTGTCTAACCATGTCAATCAGCTTAATAGTTTATATGAGTTTATGACCAGATTTCAAACCGCAGTTGAAAGAATGAGAGAACATACTAATATGATGGACAATGACAATGAGAATAAAATTCCCAAGTTGGCTAATCAGTGGAGCATTGAAAAACAATTTTCTGAGCATTTCACGAAGACTTTGTTTTACATGGTTAAGACAAAGCTTTTGGAAGGTATTGAATTAAATGTGATTCCATTTCCTTCAGTTGATGATGTTATACAATTCAGAGTATATCCTATTGGGAAGAATGAAGATTTTAACAAAGTTACTTTTCATGCTTATTACAATAAATTCAAATGTGATTGTATGAAAATGGAATCAATGGGTATTCCTTGTAGACACATTATTAGTGTTTTAAAACACACTGATGCGTTAGAGGTTCATTCCTCTCTTTTATTGAATAGATGGAAGAAAGATATCAAGAGAAATGGTTACTATCCACTTTATAGGAAGAGAACAATACAAGATGACAACAGTAAATTAAGGGTATTGGCAAATGAACTTATCAGCGAAGCTGATGGCAACAAAGAAGTATACGATTACATTAAGAAGGTCCTTATAGATGCTTCTGAAGGAGTCAAAGCTATTAAGAGCAAAAGGATCATTGTTAATGTTGAAGATGTCCACGAGGGTAATGAAAAAAGTGATAAGACAATATTTGTTGTAAAAGATCCCAATGTAGCAAAATCAAAAGGGTCTGGTAAAAGTGGCAGACCAAAGGGTGATGAATCTCGTATTCATCATGCTAAAATTGGTCATTTAGGCTCTATTCCCCATCATCCACCTGTAATTAATCATTAATAGAACATTATTAGCATTCATACATGTGTAAATAATATCTGCATTTCATCATGCATAATTGCATTTAAAATCCCAAGTGTAGATTAGCCCAAAAGCTGCTAACTTCTCACATTTTTAATTAATTCATTCTAACTCCGATTGACCCAAAACCACCTCCATTGTGTAGATATTACTAACCTTATTAAATAAAAAATACAGAAAAGATACTAACCCCAATAAGTGTCAAATAATCCCAAAGTCAAATTTCACATCTGACAGACTAAAATGAGCATATCTCCCACATACAGTGTCCGATTTTGGTCTACTCACTTTTAAAGTACTCCATTTTCTAATATCTTCGAAACAAGATCAATTTCGTAAAATTCGGAGCTCATATGTGAAAGTTGGGTTTTGGGCCTCTTTTGCGCATTTTAACTTTTTGCTAATTTTGACCTGAGTTTTTATGTGCATAATTAACTCTTTTAATTTTATTTCTTCTTCATTTGTGTCCTTTGATGAAAGTTTTAATAAGAAACACAAAAATCCAAATCCATATCAAAACTGAAATCAAAGAAACTGACCAAGTCCAAGTGTCCGTTGTGAGTCTGTACAAAAGTTGGGTGTTTCTGACTTCTATTGTATTTCCCTATTTTCTTATTTACTAAAAATCCAAAAAAATTAGATTAGTGTGTAATTAATTTTCTTATATTTTATCATATTTTTTTATAATTTTTATCCTCTCCAAAACCACCAAAAAAATTACAAAAACCAAAAAGACGGTTTCTATACACATGGAAAGCCACCAAAAAAATACCATTTCGCACAGGTGACCTCTTTTGCTCTCGGACCCTTCATGAAAGTTGTAGATCTCGACAAGACGAACAACTTTTGTGAATAAAATTTTTCGATCCGAGGTCATGTTCTATTTCTTTAGCCCACTTTAAAATCTGAAATTTTTTTGGTGCCACGTGGCAGCCCCAGGGCGCGCCACGTGGCACCCCGCTGTTCACTCTCCCTCCAGGCCCTTCCGGATCACGTGCCTAGCACGTGACCCTCCTCCTTCGTCTTCCCCGATCCAGCCGTTTTCCCAGCCTTCCCTCCGCCATGCACGGTGCCATCAACGCTCCCTCGTAACCGCCGCCTCCTCGCCGCTGGCCGTTACGAGGCCCTCCTATAAAACCCCCTCCTCGTCGACCGCCATCACCATCTGCCAATTCTTGAGCTACCATTTTCAAACAAGAAAGAGAGAGAGCCGATTTGTTGGGCTGGTGACAGCAACCCAATCCACTGCTCACCGGCGTGATCCAGGAGGCCTTCTCCTGCCGTTCCACACTCCTACAGCTACTCCAGCCTCCTCGTACGTAACGAGTCGAGGCGACGACGGAGCTCATCGAGCTTCAACCACCTCTGGTGTTACCGTCTTCGACAAATAACCCACTCCAGGTATACACTCTCCAGCGTCCGTCGTACCTCGATCCACACCACCGCCCAATTCCCTCTCAGACCTCCTCAACTCAGGCCTTGCACAGGCCGGAGCCAAGCTTTGATTTCACGTACCCGCAGTCGTCTCTTGCCCCATTGCATTTTTGGCTAACCTTTATGCAGGAACCCACCATCGCCCGCACCAGCTCCGCCCGTTCTTCCTCCTCCGCTGGAGCGTAGCTCCTCCGCTCGCCCTGACCGACCACTCGACCACCGCTCCTCCGCGCTCCGCCTTCGCGCACACCCGCCGTGAACGCCCCACCTCTTCCACCTCACGACCTCGCCTCCTCAGCCGTAAGGCTCCGCCGCCTCTGCCTTGCGGCTTCACCCCCTCCGCCGCGCCCCGCTTCCTCCGCCTCCGACCCCCTCTGTCGGTCGTGTGTCGACCGGCGAAGGGCCAGCCGACCAACACGCCACCACCTCCGCTCCTCCGCAGCTCGCAGTCGGCCGGAAGCGCGCCGCCTCGTGCCGTGTGTTGGCCGAGGTGCGACACCCTCACCTTCGGACGCCCACAACCACCGCCTCTGCCGCTCGACGCCACCACATCGCGCGGCGCGCTTCGGCCGCTCTGCCCCGACCTTTCGCACTCTACAGCTGCCATTGGATCAGGGGGGCCATCCCTTGATCCAACGGTCAAGATCTTGCCACGCGTCACCCCGAGCCTCGGTCTCAGCCTCGAGGCTCGGGTCTCCCCCGAAGCGACGACCGATCGACACGTAGGCTCGGGCTCCCGAGCCTGAGCCCCGAACTCCAAGCCTGAGCCCCCGCCCCTGAACCATAGGCTCGGTCACCCGAGCCTCAGGTTCCAACTCCGAGCCTCAGGTCCGAGCCCAAACCTCAGGCTCGGCTTCCCCGAGCCTCTGCTACGTCACCGAAGCTCAGAGCGCACGTGCAACGCACGTGCGTCGCTGGGAAACTAGCACGGACACCCCTCGAAGTTTCCGAAATTACAGTTATACCCCCGCCTGGGGTAAATTGCAGAGAAGCCCCTCCGACTTTCAGATATTACATATAAGTCCTCCCATGGACCATTTTGAAAGAAAAATTTTGTTTTGTTTACATTTTAGTCCCTGAAACTTCATTTTATCATAACTTTGTCATACGAACTCCGTTTTGAGCGTATAATATGTCGTTTTGAAGCTAATTCCGTGCTCTATCACTTCACATAATTTGAGGACAGATCTGAGGTTGTCTATTGTTAATTATCATTTGAGGATCTTTATTGACTTTTACCAACTAAGTTTGACATATCTGTGCCATATCTCCCTTAGAAAACTTAACGATTTATTTTTGCAGGGATTTCATCTATGCATTGATGCAATTGATCTTAGATTTGAGGACTTAATTTTTACAGGGGCATATTCAAGGACAGACAATTGAATTATTTTCTTGTTACGATCAATCACTCCTGAAGGATTAAATCACAGGAAAAATTAGGGGTCAAAACTCCTTAAAAATTATTGTTGATCTCTTTATCTGCAGGACTACGTAGCTGGTGATTGATCTCATACCCCACAGCTTGATTCTCTTATTGATAAATATTTTTTTTGAAATTATTCGATCTGTGACAGTATTTGAGGATCAATTGATAAATTTATTTGAGGTTGAAACTTCACTAAATCGCAGATCCAATGCTTCATTTTCTCTGTATATTTCTTTGCATTTGCATCTCATTGCATTGTGCATATTTCTCAACACAGAAATTAATCGATCATTAACTAATTATTTAATTTGATTCAAGACCGCGTAACTAAAAATCACCGTTCCCTGAGTTCGACCTTGGTAAACTTGCCAAGTAAAAATAGTCCACAACATTCAAAGCTTGTGGTATTTTGACGACCGAAATCCGCCTTCTATACTACAATTCCTCATTATTAAAGAGGTGGATTTCACGTTCATCAAATGGCGCCGTTGCCGGGGAACGACGAATTTTTAGGGATTTAAATTATTTTGGTAATTGATCTTTGTGAAGATTAATTTTTGTGTCATTTTTTCTTTTCTTTTCTGCATTTTATTTTGCATTTCTCTCTTACTTCTGCTACTAACCGCAAATTCTCTCTTCGCAGACTTCTGGGAGCTGGATTTCGATATTAATTAAGGATCTCTGCTATGAAGATCGAATTTTAATTTTGTGAGAGAGAGCTTAGCATAGGTTTAATTTTTGCAATATTCTTAGGGTCCCTCTCTTTGAACCCTTGTAATAATTAAGACTGAACATTCCCGTGGTGTGTCGGGTCTGTTTTAACCCCTTCTGTGTGGTTGGGACCCGACTTGAGTGGCGTAGGACTTAGGCACATATACGCTTACTTTTCTATCATTGATTGTGCTCGTAATTCTTAGACCACACATTCACTAACTATACGCACTATAGATCGTTCAACATTAGCCAAATTTTTAATCAATTCTTCCCTCTAATAGAACTATCTGTTTAGGGCGTTTTTCATCTGTGCATATCATTTAGTGTAAATTTTAAATTCCTTGTCTTGCATCCCGCATGAAGAACGCGAGGATTCACTGTAAGTCCTTCTCTTAAGCATGCATCATTGATTTACGTTTGCATCAGCTTTTTCGATTCCCCTTTCTCAAAGTTTTACAATTTAGGATTTAAAGGAATTGGGACTGTTCGGTAGGCGTGAATTTTTGTGCTCACATAAACTACAGTGATAACCTTAACTTAAAACTGAGACTGCTAATCAAGGTGACTGCAAATAAACTGATCTAAAATTAACTTTTGTTTGGTGGAGAGAAACCCACTCATTGTTTGCGTAAGGACAAAATCGCACACCTTAGGGTAGAGACAAAACTGAGGAATTTCACAAAGACTACTGTTTTTAAAAATAATTAGCTACTTTTCAGTGAGGGTCTCGGGTAGCCGTTTACGGTCCGACTTCCCTTAGCAGAGTGGGTGGTTTAGAGGACACCGCGGAAGGCACCATCCTTAAGCAACACGGGTAGCCGTTTAAACGGTCCGTACTTCCACCTATACTGGCTGAGAGTAGATGCAACTAGTTGTACGAACTCAGGACAGTCTTTGAGAAATATTTCGGTACCTAACAGCTCCGCTTAATTTGCAGGATTGTCTTGTCATTAAATTAGAAGTGAAAAGATAAGCAGCCGGACCTTGACGTGCCTTCATCTGTGTTGAGTGGTGAACTTGAGAATTGTCTTGTGTTTGCTTGTGTCTGCTTCTTCGTAAGGACTCTCTCTATCCTCCTTGTCTTAGAAGTTTCATCTTTTACTCCTCCGCTAAGGAATCTCTTACCCTTAGCAAAAATCCTCTTTTAATCATAGCACTTATCTCTAAACTCTTCCTCTCTGAAGGTGAATCATAATGCCTCCCAAGAAGAGCTCTGGGGACGATGAGAACGACAATGACCCTATCCCGGCACTCTTGGCTAGGATAACAACTGCTGAACAAACCAATGAACTACTTAGGACGTAGTTGGAAATAATACAACAAGGTGAGGCTGCTATGGAAGACACGTATCTCCCAGAATTAGATGAAGACTATAATTGGTTGAGACCTGTTCCCCCTGAGGATGCGTTCGAACACAAACCACATTTCCTTGCACTGTTGCCCAAGTTCGGAGGAAATAATCATGAAGAACCATATATCTTCCTCCGAGACTTCGAGTTAGTCTGTGCTAACCTCTTCCACCCTAGGGTTAGCCAAGACTACATAAGGTTGAGAGCTGTCCCCTTCGCCTTGACTGATAAGGCGGCTTACTGGCTGAAAAATCTAGGGGAAATAGTCACTACGTGGGCCACATTCAAGACTCCGCTTTATAGAAATTCTACCCAGTTAGTAGAATTAATCAAATGAGGATCAAGCTCACAAGTTTTACCCAACACCCAAGCGAACCATTTCATGAAATCTGGGAAAGATTCACAGACCTAGTACAGAAATGCCCAGGACACGGGATAAGTAAAATGATGCTGGTCCAAAGTCTTGTCAGTGGGTTAAACCCTGAGACTCAAGGGTTGGTTAGTGCATCCTACGGAGGAAGCTACATGGGGTGCCACGAGGACACCGTCTACAAGGTGTTCGAAAGACTGGCTGAATCTAGCCGTGCACAAACCACTAGCCGGGCTTACATAGCCGGCTCCAAAAAGATGGTGAATAATATGACAACCGACCACAATGCTGACATGGGAATAATAGCTGATAAGCTAACTATGGTTGAGCAGATTTATAAAAAGGTGGATGAGATCTATAAATCATCTAATATGGAGAAATTAGCTAAATTGTCGAAACAAATGGAGGAATTGGCTGACAGGGTATCAAAGATTGCACCCCCCACACCCATACACCAAATTCACTACATTCAAGGTCAAGGGGTAGGGCAACAGAGCCATTGGGGTGGAGACCAAGTCTTGTCCTCTCAAACTGAGGTAACCTCCGCTCAGACTGATTTTGAGGAACCTCCACAGGTCATGGAGATAAACAGAGTCTGGTATAATTTGGAACCGGTCAATCGCTCAGGCCAAAACTCTACTCCAAACCCTCGTCCACCGCAAGCCCAGCCCACCTACCAGCCTCAACTGCAGCAGAGGCAACAATATCGCACGGGTTACCAAAACCCGCAACCTCAGCCACAGCAGAACCAACGCCAAAGCCAACAAGGCCAGTATCAGCGACCTCAGGCCAGGCAGGACCAAAGGTCCTCCTCTTCTCCTATCTCTCCAGAGCTCTAGCGAGTGCTGGATGAGCTTCATGATATGAGAGTCGACATAAATCGACTCTCTCGTTGGAGAGATGAGGTGACTGCACCCCAGACCGTGATTCCAGCCCAAGTCCAGGCTAACCCAAATAGCCTTGGACACAATCAGGTATTAATCTCTGACTATTCCGTACCTGAATTTGAGCCCTTCTCGAATAATAACTCTTATCATATCTCTCTTAGGAGCGGAAGGACCGTAACCATGCCTGATCGAGCGAAAGAACACGAAGACATAGCCCCAGTGTCCATCAATTCATACAACCCTGGGGGAATTGACAAAGGAAGACAGAAGGAGAAAGAACAAGTCCCACCCACACCAACCGGATATAATGGAGAGTCTGAGTCTGAGTCAGACAAACAAATGCCACCAACCACAAATTTCCCTGTTTTTAGTCCGAGTCCTCTAAGAAATTTTCATTCAATAAAAGTGATGTTCTTGATCATACCAAGTCCATTCCTTTCCCCCGTGCTCTTACGGCCGGAAGGAAGAAAAACATAAAAAACCAAAAAAATGATGAAGAGATGGCCCGCATCTGTAAGGAAAATATTAAGGTCACTCTGTCCCTAGACGAGATGATAGAAAAAGACTCGGCTTTTTGAAAATACCTGAAGGTGAGATGCACACCAACTAGGGCCAGCAAACAAACTCCTAGCCGAACAAAGAAACACATACTCTCAGTAGCCACATCTCGTCTTATAAAAAATGACCTGCCAAGAAAGAAGAGAGACATGGGCGCTCACTTTGTCACTAGCTACATCAAGGAAATCAAGTTTGCAAGAACATTGTTAGACAATGGATCATCCATCAATCTCATGCCCACAACCCTATATGAGCATCTAAATCTAGGTCCTCTTAAGCAATCTGCAACCGTACTTCAATTCGCAGACACATCAACTAAGCGACCTAGGGGCGAGATTCGAAACATTATCATCAACATAGAGGGACAAAACTACCCAGTGGATTTTACAATTCTTGACATGGATGTCCCTAGAAATTGGAAAGATTCCCAGATGATACTAGGGCGACCCTTCCTTAGGACCGCAGGAGCTATATTTGATTACACATCCGGGAGAATCCAGTTTGGAAAAATTGAACTTAAAATGCAGCAAACTAGGTTCCAAAGACCTGGCACTGAGTCGAGCACCGAGTCTGAAAAATCAGAAACTGAGACTGAAATTATAGAAGCAACAGGTGGGCCCTGGAGACAAAACCCAACTGCTATGATAGAATCAACCTCATCTGGTGAGGAAATTGTTGATGACTTAGTCTGCCAGCTCATTCATGCATCTACCTATACTCTAGGAGACTCAGAGGCCACTTTGGACCTGTCCGTCCATTCTCCTTATGGACAACCCTTGAGTAAGGTACACAGATCGGACGCGGCGATTGCCACACCTCATTCCATCATTAGCGATCCGATCCCTGATACAACCATGATGGTGGCCAACATTGATACACTACAAGCGTCCACATCACAAAAAGAAACATCACTGACAGAACCAGATTCGAGAAACATCATTGACTTACCTGAACTCAAACCATTGCCCCCTACACTTAAGTATGCCTTCCTTGCAGGAGAAAAGGGACAATTTCCAGTCATTATCAGCTCACAACTGACCGAAGAGCAGGAGATCCGCCTGCTTAATGTTTTGGAGAAAAACCGCAAGGCTATAGGCTGGAGATTGTCTGATCTCCCAGGGATTAACCCAGCCCTGTGCTCACACCATATTTACTTGGAAGATAATGCTAAATCCTCCCGTGAATGCCAACGTAGATTGAATCCAAACTTACGGGAAGTGGTTAAAACTGAGATCGAAAAATGGTGTAAAGCCGGGTTCATATATCCCATCTCCGACTCCAAATGGGTGTCACCTTTGCATGTAGTCCCGAAAAAGTCAGGACTCCAAATTATCACCAATGCGGAGGGAGAAGAGATTACGACACGGGTACCTACGTCGTGGCGTGTCTGTGTGGATTACAGGCGCCTGAATGCCACAACGAAGAAGGATCACTTTCCGCTGCCTTTTATTGATCAAATCCTGGAGAGATTGGCAGGGAGAGAATACTTCTGTTTCTTAGACGGGTACTCGGGCTACAATCAGGTAGCCATCACCCCAGAGGACCAGGAAAAGACTACTTTTACATGTCCCTTCGGCACATATGCATTCAAGCGAATGCCTTTTGGGCTATGCAATGCCCCCGGCACCTTTCAGCGATGCATGATTGCGATTTTTGCCGACATGGTTGGCGATTTCCTGGAGGTCTTCATGGATGACTTCTTGGTTCATGGTGATTCATTCGATGATTGTCTAGCGCACCTGGATCGAGTCCTCCAAAAGTGCAGGGAAGTGAATCTGGTGCTCTCTTGGGAGAAAAGCCATTTCATGGTGAAAGAGGGCATTGTATTGGGGCATGTCATCTCCGGGAAGGGAATGGAAGTTGACCCTGCCAAAGTTGATGTGATCAAAAAGCTTGAGCCACCTACAAATGTGAAACAAGTGTGGTCTTTTCTAGGGCATGTTGGATTTTACAGGAGATTTATAAAAGATTTTTCAAAAATTGCCCGACCGCTAACTGACCTTCTTGGGAAAGACACCGAATTCGTGGTAGATCATAAGTGTCTAGAAGCATTCGAAATACTCAAGAGAAGGATCATTGAGACTCCCGTCCTACAAGCTCCTGACTGGTCTCTTCCCTTCGAGATCATGACAGACGCATCTGATTTCGCTGTAGGGGCTGTATTAGGACAACAAAAAGATGGAATCCCGTATGCTATTCACTACGCAAGCAAAGTTTTAGACCCTGCTCAGAAAAATTACACTGTGACCGAAAAAGAAATGCTTGATGTGGTTTTTGCCTTGGAAAAATTTCGATCAATACTTCTAGGATCTAAGGTGACAGTTTACACAGACCATTCTGCCATTCGCTATTTAATGGTCAAAAAGGACGCAAAAGCACGACTTCTGAGATGGATTCTACTGCTTCAAGAATTTGATCTAGAGATTAAGGACAAACCTGGCGTTAAGAATGTCGTGGCTGATCATTTATCATGGATTGAACATAACAAAACTCCGGAATCTGAATCCATCCGTGAAACCTTCCCAGACGTGTCAATTTCTGTTATTGACTCAGTCCCTTGGTATGCAGACACAGTGAATTATCTCGTCACCAATGAAGTTCCTCAAGGTTGGCCCAGAAACAAAATCGATCGACTCATATCTGAAGCGAGACACTATCATTGGGAAGATCCTTTCCTTTTCTTTGAAGGACCAGATTGCATATGGAGAAGATGTATTCCTCAAGAGGAATATCAAAGTATCCTCAATTTATGCCACACCTTGGAGGCAGGAGGACATCACTCTGGGAAGAGGACCGCTGAGAAGATATTGCAATGTGGATTTTACTGGCCGACCTTGTTTAAGGATGCTTACAATTTTGTAAGGTCGTGCCCCGTCTGTCAGAGAATGCGAGGAACCATTGGTTCCAAAGATGCCATGCCTATGCAACCAGTGATAATCTGTGACGTATTCGATGCATGGGGCATTGACTTTATGGGCCCATTCCCTAATAGTCAAGGATTTGAATATATTCTTCTTGCAGTAGATAATTTATCTAGATGGGTGGAGGCTATCCCTACTCGAGCTGCAGATAGCAAAACTGTTTGCAAGTTTTTGAAAGATCATATTATTTCGAGGTTTGGAATTCCAAAAGTTTTAATATCTGATGGGGGAAGCCACTTTGTCAACCGGGAGGTGAAGAAGTTGACTAAGGAATACAGCATCGAGCACCGTGTCGCTACTCCTTACCACCCACAATCCAATGGCATGGCCGAGGTGTCAAACCGGGAGGTTAAAGTAATTTTACAGAAGCTCGTTCGCCCTGACAGGAAGAACTGGTCCCAACTCTTGGACCAAGTTCTCTGGGCTTACCGGACGGCTTATAAGACCCCATTGGGCACCTCCCCGTTTAGAATGGTATATGGAAAACCATGCCATTTGCCCGCAGAACTCGTGCATAAATCAGAATGGGCAATCAAAAAGATTAATTGGAACTGTCACCAAGGAAAGAAGAACCGAGAGATGAATTTGAATGAACTGTCTGAAATTAGAAATCATGCATATGAAAATAACACCATTTACAAGGACAAGGTAAAGAGATGGCATGACAAGAACATTCGAACAAAGATCTTTGTCCCAGGACAGAAAGTTTGGCTATTTAATGCAAAGTTGAAAATTTTCCAAGGGAAATTGAAATCAAAATGGACGGGACCCTTCATTGTAAGAGAGGTACACAATAATGGGAGTGTTGAGATCTCAGAGACTGCAGATAGCGCACAAACATCTATGGTCAACGGTTAGCTGCTTAAACATTTTGTCGAATCCAATGAGCAATTAGTACAAGTTGAACATATCTCCTTCACTCAGGGCATAGATTTTGACGAAAAATTTGATCTGCCCAGATAGCACACCTCTCTGGAACCTACACTCTCTTGTACATCCGAAATTCTTCCCGGTTCCCCATCTGTAATTATCCGATGACACTTAGGCTGACCTGAGCCTAAGTATAGGGGGACCTCTACCATAGTTTATACATCACTTCTCTTCTTTTGTTTTTGATCGCTCTATATTTAGTACGAGCTATGTCAACATTTCACTTTGTGCCATGAGGACATAGCACAAGCTTAGTATAGGGGGGTGTGTTTGTATATATTTTATCTACTTTATCCATAGCTCGTACTTTAATTGTTTTTATCTAATATCGGGGATGGGTACAAGTAGTGTGTATAATACATGTCTTAACAAAAAACTTTTTGTCTTAAAAAAATATATCATCACTCATGGTCTTGCATTTCATCAAGCATTTCATGCAATTCTTGGTTGATATATTCCTGACACATTCACCATCACTCAAGGCTTGAGGATTTTTGAGGACACTTGATTTCTGAAATCTTGAGATTCTGAGTTAGCCTACCTTAGTCATTAGGGTTTGTAGAACTTAATAATCCACACTTCCCTAGTTTGAAAGATTTGAGCGCTATATTGCACTCTTCATCTCTGCCTTCAAAAAGAATATGATCAGCACAATCACTCCCACAACTGCATGATTGATGAGATGAGTTGAGATATCACTTGAGGAACTAGGACTAGAGATTTGAGTTTAGACCCGATCTGATGATATTCGAGGATGTGATAAAGTTAATGAAGGCTTCAGAAAACCTGAGTGTCAGCAAAACACTAGCCAGTATGTGAACAAGATTCATATGCTATCTTTTTGATATTGACCTAAGTGCCAGGATGTGATGAAACTTAATGAAAATTGTTGATCAGTGTGCGCCAACTTTTGGTAAAAGCAGTGGAGCTAGCCAACAAAGAAAAGAAAAAGAATTGTCAAAGAAAAGCTCTATCATCCAAAGTCAAATTCCAAATGAGCTTCCACCAATGGCGAGCGCTCCCAAACATTTTCAAAGTGTCCACTTGGACCAAGAGCTAATTAGGACCAATGAGTCGGGCTGACACCATAAAAGGGCCCTGCATCGTAAGCGATACAAGTCTGGGTGTCGAAGGTATCTTAGATACTCAAAAGAGACACACCCCGGTGTACTCCCAGAAAAACAAGTGCAGACGACTCCAAATTCTCTTGACGGACACACTGATCAACAAAATAAAAATATACTTGTGTTGAGTAATAAGGCACTCGAGAGGCACCTTGTTCTAATGTAAGGGAGAGAAAATTAGACACAATCCTATGCCCTCCATCAACTGGCCGTCCATATACACTTTCAAGTCTGACAAACTAATGAGACGGTTGACTGAAGCAAGAATAGACTTATTCCCTAGTGTTTAGGATTAGGTCTAGAGGAGAGTCTCTTGGATTGGAACTTTAGGTGATGTCTCGACTTGACTCTAATTAATGCAGTACACTAAGAATCATATCCTTACATTATATGTACAAACAGAGAGTCTAAAAATTAGAGAAGTTGGATTCCTTTTGATTAAAGCTTGGTTGAGCCCAGAATTTTAGGATCGCTCAAATTAAGGGTCCTCTCTGAATTAAGCCTTGAAAATTCACATGCACAGTCAGGGATATATTCAACTAAGTCATTCATTCATGCTCGGGGACGAGCATGGTCTAAGTATAGGGGTATGATGAATCTCGTATTCATCATGCTAAAATTGGTCATTTAGGCTCTATTCCCCATCATCCACCTGTAATTAATCATTAATAAAGTATTATTAGCATTCATACATGTGTAAATAATATCTGCATTTCATCATGCATAATTGCATTTAAAATCCCAAGTGTAGATTAGCCCAAAAGCCGCTAACTTCTCACATTTTTAATTAATTCATCCTAACTCCGATTGACCCAAAACCACCTCCATTGTGTATATATTACTAACCTTATTAAATAAAAAATACAAAAAATTACTAACCCCAATAAGTGTCAAATAATCCCAAAGTCAAATTTCACATCTGACAGACTAAAATGAGCATATCTCCCACATATAGTGTCCGATTTTGGTCTACTCACTTTTAAAGTACTCCATTTTCAAATACCTTCGAAACAAGACCAATTTCGTAAAATTCGGAGCTCATATGTGAAAGATGGGTTTTGGGCCTCTTTTGCGCATTTTAACTTTTTTGCTAATTTTGACCTGAGTTTTTATGTGCATAATTAACTCTTTTAATTTTATTTCTTCTTCATTTGTGTCCTTTGATGAAAGTTTTAATAAGAAACGCAAAAATCCAAATCCAGATCAAAACTGAAATCAAAGAAACTGACCAAGTCCAAGTGTCCGTTGTGAGTCTGTACAAAAGTTGGGTGTTTCTGACTTCTATTGTATTTCCCTATTTTCTTATTTACTAAAAATCCAAAAAAATTAGATTAGTGTGTAATTAATTTTCTTATATTTTATCATATTTTTTCTATAATTTTTATCCTCTCTAAAACCACCAAAAAAATTACAAAAACCAAAAAGACGGTTTTCTATACACATGGAAAGCCACCAAAAAATATCACTTCGCACAAGTGACCTCTTTTGCTCTCGGGGCCTTCATGAAAGTTGTAGTTCTCGACGAGACGAACAACTTTCGTGAAGAAAATTTTTCGATCTGAGGTCATCTTCTATCTCTTTTGCCCACTTTAAAATCTGAATTTTTTGGTGCCACGTGGCAGCCCCAGGGCGCGCTACGTGGCACCCCGCTGTTCACTCTCCCTCCAGGCCCTTCCGGGTCACGTGCCTAGCACGTGACCCTCCTCCTTCGTCTTCCCCGATCCATCCGTTTTCCCAGCCTTCCCTCCGCCATGCACGGTGCCATCAACGCTCCCTCGTAACCGCCGCCTCCTCCTCGCCGCTGGCCTTACGAGGCCCTCCTATAAAACCCCCTCCTCGTCGACCGCCATCACCATCCGCCAATTCTTGAGCTACCATTTTCAAACAAGAAAGAGAGAGAGAGCCGATTTGTTGGGCTGGTGACAGCAACCCAATCCACTGCTCGCCGGCGTGATCCAGGAGGCCTTCTCCTGCCGTTCCACACTCCTACAGCTACTCCAGCCTCCTCGTACGTAACGAGTCGAGGAGACGACGGAGCTCATCGAGCTTCAACCACCTCTGGTGTTATCATCTTCGACAAATAACCCACTCCAGGTATACACTCTCCAGTGTCCGTCGTACCTCGATCCACACCACCGCCCAATTCCCTCTCAGACCTCCTCAACTCAGGCCTTGCACAGGCCGGAGCCAAGCTTTGATTCCACGTACCCGCAGTCATCTCTTGCCCCATTGCATTTTTGGCTAACCTTTATGCAGGAACCCACCATCGCCCGCACCAGCTCCGCCCGTTCTTCCTCCTCCGCTGGAGTGTAGCTCCACCGCTCGCTCTGATCGACCACTCGACCACCGCTCCTCCGCGCTCCGCCTTTGCGCACACCCGCCGTGAACGCCCCACCTCTTCCGCCTCACGGCCTCGCCTCCTCAGCCGCAAGGCTCCGCCGCCTCTACCTTGCGGCTTCACCCCCTCCGCCGCGCCCCGCTTCCTCCGCCTCCGACCCCCCTCTGCCGGTCGTGTGTCGACCGGCGAAGGGCCAGCCGACCAACACGCCACCACCTCCGCTCCTCCGTAGCTCGCAGTCGGCCGGAAGCACGCCGCCTCGTGCCGTGTGTCGGCCGAGGTGCGGCACCCTCCCCTTCGGAAGCCCACAACCACCGCCTCTGCCGCTCGACGCCACCACATCGCGCGACGTGCTTCGGCCGCTCCGCCCCGGCCTTTCGCACTCTACAGCAGCCGTTGGATCAGGGGGGCCATCCCTTGATCCAACGGTCAAGATCTTGCCACGCGTCACCCCGAGCCTCGGTCCCAGCCTCGAGGCTCGGGTCTCCCCTGAAGCGACGACCGATCGACACGTAGGCTCGGGCTTCCGAGCCGGAGCCCCGAACTCCAAGTCTGAGCCCCCGCCCTGAACCATAGGCTCGGTCACCCGAGCCTCAGGTTCCAACTCCGAGCCTCAGGTCCGAGCCCAAACCTCAGGCTCGGCTTCCCCGAGCCTCTGCTACGTCACCGAAGCTCAGAGCGCACGTGCAACGCACGTGCGTCGTTGGGAAACTAACACGGACACCCCTCGAAGTTTCCGAAATTACAGTTATACCCTGCCTGGGGTAAATTGCAGAGAAGCCCCTCCGACTTTCAGATATTACAGATAAGTCCTCCCAGAGACCATTTTGAAAGAAAAAATTTGTTTTGTTTACATTTTAGTCCCTGAAACTTCATTTTATCATAACTTCGTCATACGAACTCCGTTTTGAGCGTATAATATGTCCTTTTGAAGCTAATTCCGTGCTCTATCACTTCACATAATTTGAGGATAGATCCGAGGTTGTCTATTATTAATTATAATTTGAGGATCTTTATCGACTTTTACCGACTAAGTTTGACATATCTGTGCTATATCTCCCTTAGAAAACTTAACGATTTATTTTTGCAGGGATTTCATCTATGCATTGATGCAATTGATCTTAGATTTGAGGACTTAATTTTTACAGGGGCATATTCAAGGACAGACAATTGAATTATTTTCTTGCTACGATCAATCACTCCTTGAGGATTAAATCACATGAAAAATTAGGGGTCAAAACTCCTTGAAAATTATTGTTGATCTCTTTATCTGCAGGACTACGTAGCTGGTGATTGATCTCATACCCCACAGCTTGATTCTCTTATTGATAAATATTTTTTTTGAAATTATTCGATCTGTGACAGTATTTGAGGATCAATTGATAAATTTATTTGAGGTTGAAACTTCACTAAATCGCAGATCTAGTGCTTCATTTTTTCTGTATATTTCTTTGCATTTGCATCTCATTGCATTGTGCATATTTCTCAACACAGAAATTAATCGATCATTAACTAATTATTTAATTTGATTCAAGACCGCGTAACTAAAAATCACCGTTCCCTGAGTTCGACCTTGGTAAACTTGCCAAGTAAAAATAGTCCACAACATTCAAAGCTTGTGGTATTTTGACGACCGAAATCCGCCTTCTATACGACAATTCCTCATTATTAAAGAGGTGGATTTCACATTCATCAAAGGGCAACACAAATAGATTGAAATCAATTAGTGAAGAGAAGTCGTCAAAGGGTAGACAATGCAAATTATGCCATAAAGTCAATGCCGAACATGATTCAAGGAATTGCCCTTCAAAATCTTCAAATAATGCTTGATGGTAAGAGAAATTCTTTAATTGATGTGATTCATATTGTATTTCCAATATATTAACATTATGTTAACATTATCTATAATTTTTCTATTACACAGGTGGATACATATTCAATGCAGCTGATATTCGAAAGGTTTGAAGTCGGTTGATATTCAAAGGAATGAGAAGACTGAAGCATATTCTGGCATACCCCATTTCAATTTATAGAAGAATTCCATTTTTTTGATATTGTTCCCTTCTTTGTAATTTTTGTAAATTGTGTACTATTTATCAAGGCTGAAGTTGTGTCTTTTTAGTCAATTTTTATTCAATTAGAATGATATTGTTATGTTTAATGTTATGTAATTTGTAAGTTCTTTTCAATTGTATTTGTTTTAAACTTTTTTATTCACTTTCTTCACTGCATCATTCTAATTTCGAACATCTTAAGCATTAACAAGATTATGTAAGCATTTGTATCGGTAAGATCTTAGCTGAGTCAAGTAATATTTGCAAAATCAACATTAAGTTCTTATGTAGTATATGTAAGTATCAGTAAGTTATATAATGACACAAATAATATTCTCAAAAGCAACAGTAAGTTTTTATGTAGCATCTGTATGTATCAATAACTTAACGCATCGGTAAGTATCATGTAGTAGACGAAAGTAGCATCCGTAAGTATCAGTAAGTATCAGTAGCAAAATCAACAATATGTTATTACATAGCATTTCCTCTATAAACTGTAGGTATCATTAACTTAAAACATCACTAACTTATTATGAAGCAATTGTAACTAACAGTAAATTATTAAATGATACATTTAATATTCTCAAATTCATTAGTAAGTTCTAATGTAGCATCTGTAAGTATCAGTTACTTAACGCATCAGTAAGTATCATGTAGTATATGAAAGTAGCATATGTAAGTATCAGTAATTATCAGTAGCAAAATCAAATTTATGTTATTACGTAGCATCTGCAAGCATAAACCGTAAGTATAAGTAACTTAAAGAATCATTAAGTTATTATGTAGCATATGTAACTATCTGTAAGTTATAAAATGACACAAGTAATATTCTCAAATTCAATAGTAAGTTCTAATGTAGCATCTGTAATTATCAGTTACTTAACGCATCAGTAAGTATCATGTAGTATATGAAAGTAGCATATGTAAGTATCAGTAATTATCAGTAGGAAAATCAAATGTATGTTATTACGTAGCATATGCAAGTATAACCCGTAAGTATAAGTAACTTAAAGAATCAGTAAGTTATTATGTAGCATATGTAACTATCAGTAAGTTATAAAATGACACAAGTAATATTCTCAAATTCAATAGTAAGTTATTATGTATCATCTGTAAGTATTATATGTACCTA
This sequence comes from Ottelia alismoides, assembly GCA_037367405.1. Classification (NCBI taxonomy): domain Eukaryota; kingdom Viridiplantae; phylum Streptophyta; class Magnoliopsida; order Alismatales; family Hydrocharitaceae; genus Ottelia; species Ottelia alismoides. The sequence continues at coordinate 83,464 of JAZKJV010003059.1, read as the reverse complement.
AAGCATAATATATGTATCTATTGTAAGCATCTGTAAGTAATCGTTAATAGAATTTAGAAGATTATTTAAGCATTTGTATCAGTAAGATCTTAGTTAAGTCAAGTAATATTTGCAAAATCAACATTAAGTTCTTATGTAGTATATGTAAGTATCAATAAGTTATATAACGTCACAAGTAATATTCTTAAAAGCAACAGTAAGTTATTATGTAGCATCTGTATGTATAAGTAACTTAACACATCAGTAAGTATCATGTAGTAGACGAAAGTAGCATTTGTAAGTATCATTAAGTATTAGTAGCAAAATCAACAGTATGTTATTACGTAGCTTTTCCTCTATAAATTGTAGGTATCATTAACTTAAAATCACTAACTTATTATGTAGCAATTGTAACTATCAGTAAGTCATTAAATGACACATGTAATATTCTCAAAATCATCAGTAAGTTCTAATGTATCAGTACGTTATTATGTAGCATATGTAACTATCAGTAAATTATAAAATGACTCAATTAACATTCTCAAAATCAATAGTAAGTTATTATGTATCATCTGTAAGTATTAGTAACTTAAACATAATGTATGTATCTATTGTAAGCATCTGTAAGTAATCGTTAATAGGATTTAGAAAATTTGTTATTTTAAGGTGTAATGAAACAAATTTTAACTTGTAATACTTTCAAATGATATATTTTTTATGTTACAGTATATTCCATAGTTAACAGAAGTAAAGTGTAAGTTTATTATAGTTATCTGTAACTTTAATTTGATCTATCAGTAAGTATGAAGCAAAGCTGAAATTAACTCTTTATTTCTACTGGTAACAACACATGGTTTCTCTAGTATTTCTTTATACATCATAAACAATCTTTGAACTTAATACAAGTAAGTTCTTTAGGCCGTATAACAATATCAATAATTAACAATCAACATCCATCAAAATTTTCTCATTCATAAAGATGTCCATGTACAAAAGAAAGATGCTACCTTTAAATTTTGAGTACTACATGTTACATATATACATCTTCTCTAATTACATGTCTAAGATATTTCATTTCTTTCAATTTTTCTTCTGCACACTTGTAAGTAGAATAGCGGCTATATCGGCACGAAACTTGGGGATATCTTCAACTCGGAAGACTGGTTCTTTTCCCTTGCAAATGAATTCCATGTATTTCATTACATAAACTCCACAATCAATGGAATCACTTCGCTGCATTGGGATTCCTTTTGCTATCTCTACTGGCCACTTTTCCAGGTGTTCTCCAGTGAATAGCATGAAGTATTCCGCCATCCAATCAACCTAACAAAATTGTGAAAGAATTATGTTACTAAAAAACTCAAAAATAAATGTATCTCATAATTTTTTTCTATACTTACCCATTTTCTAACATCCATGAGGTGTTTCTTTATCCCAGTAAGTGAATTGTAGGAAATGAATTTTTTGGCATCGAAATCAACCACGAGAAGATGCCAATGATTGGAGGTGTGGATTACACAAAAAGCCTTCTTTACTTTATCAAACATTGTTCTCGTGCATGAGAACAAATTGTTCAGAGGCTCATAATCTTCTTCAGTTGCTTCTTTCACAGTCTTTGGGAACAATTGCTGAAATGAATAATTATTAGGCAATATAACATAACTTAAAAACAAAAAAATAGTTAAATACTATTACCATCTGAGCTGTATTTGCAAAAATAAATGGGCATTCCACGTCACTTTCTTGATATGATTTGTATAACACATCCATGAACATGTCCAAAATGACATCAATGACCATTTTGTTATATAGTATGTCTTCAATGTGTATTCCATTGCAAAAGTTATCTCCTGGACCATGGTAAGTTGCTCCCATACTGCAGTGTAAATTAAGTTGTATCATTCAAAAAAGATCATCATAATTATTTATCCAATAAATGTATCTAATAAATTTAGTAAATCTCTTCTTACTTGGCGACAAGATCCTTCAGAAATTCGTGAATGTTTGCCCTATCTGATTCTGAAATCGTATTGTATCCAGCGTAATCGATGCGATTTAAATTGTAAACCTATAAATATATTTACATAACTTTATCACACATCTAAAGCATCAGCAAAATTATGTAAGCATTTGTATTATGTAAGCATCTGTAAGTATCATTAAGATCTTATATAACACAAGTAATATTCTTATAACCAACTGTAAGTTATTTTAACGCATCTGTAAGTTCGAGTAACTAAAGCATATGTAAGTTCTTATTTATCATATGTAAGTAACACAAGTAATATTCTCAAAATCAACGTTAAGTTATTTTAAAGCATATCTAAGTATGAGTAAAATAAAGCATCAGTGAGTTACTGACTGACACTAGTAACATTCTATGAATCAACAGTAAGTTATTATAAAGTTTCTGTAAGTATTAATAAATTAAAGCATCAGGAAGTACTTAATTAGAATATGTAAGTATTAGTAATTTATTATCTGACACAAGTAATAATCTCTAAATCAACGGTAAGTTATTATTTTAGCATCTGTAAGTTATTAAACTATCATCCTTTGAATGATACAAAATTAATAAAATTTAAATGCAACAGTATCACTAAAGTATGATAGGTTGATTTCATACCTCCAAAGCTTGCTCTTTGTTGTCTTCAATCTTTGGAATTTCATCTTCATCTTCTACATACATCACTTCATCGAAATTCTTTTTTACAAGCTTTCTTTTTTTCCTTACTATTTTCTCCTTTAGTGGAATGCTTTAGGTTTTTTCTTCTTCCTTTATTGCTCTTCTTGATTTAACCCTTTTTGACATGCTACTAGGAGTGATAAGCTTCTTACTTCTACCCCTCTTTGGAATATTTGGTTTATGTTGGTCATGATATTCCGAATCTTCCTCAATTCCAAGATCAAAGGATGGTGATTCATTGGTTTTTGTGATATTATTTTGTTTTTCTTGTTCACCAACCTTTGTTGTCTTCTCCTCTTGTTGCTTTACATTAACTGATTTTGCAAAGAATTCCTCAAACCATTGTTTTAGAATAGAGATTTCGAGATTCAGCTTCTCATTCTCCTTCAAAGTATTCTCATAATGATCTTTCATTTTTTTGTATTCTTCTAATGTGGGCAGTTGAGAAATTAAACTCTCCAAATCACTTATTTTCTTCTTGTGCTCTTTACATTTACAATCTGGTATATTTTGATGTTGAGCAGACTTCAAAAGTGATGTCATTGAACAATCATCCAGTTGTCGTGTTTGTGGTACAATGACACGCAATGCATAAGCAGTTGAGATGAAACCCTCGGTTACGAAGGTTTCATAATAAAAAATGAATTCATTTGGGTCAATCTTGAATATCTCTTTTTCTTCAAAGTCTAGCTGGACAACAATCTAATGCAAGTAAATATTTTTAGCTATCAATCCAAATTCATATTAATAAAAAGCAACTTTTCAAGTAAAATTAATAATGACAAGCAGTAACATTTTTAAATGTATTAGGCTGTCAGTAGTATTGCAATCAATATTCATATGAAACATGTATCAGTAAATTTGAAGCATGAATCAGTAAGTTATTGCTTCTCACATGTATAATTAAGTTTGGAACATGTACCAGTAACTTTGAACCATGCATTAGTAAGTTTATTTTATTTATCAGTGACTATTTACCATAGTATCTTTAAAGAATGCATCAGTAACCTTGAAGCTTGTGTCAGTAAGTTTTTAGAAGGCAACGGTAACTGTCTCTTTTTTATCAGTAACTTTAATGATTACACGTAAAATAACAATAGAGGTATGCAAGTAAGTTTGGAACATGTATCAGTAACTTTGAATCATACTGCAGTAAGTTTACTTTATTTATCAGTAAGTATTTTCAATATAGCATTTTTGAAGAATACATCAGTAACTTCAAAGCTTGTATCTGTAAGTTTGAAGTAGTCATCAGTAACTATTATTATTTTATCAGTATCTTTATTAATAATCAACAAACTTTACAAGTAATATATTGAAGGGAAGCAGTAACATTGTTAAATGTATCAGGTTGTCAGTAGTTAAAGTTTCCTTTCTTTGAAATGTAATTCTATAATTAACATTAAAATCACAAATGAAATTGAAATTAAATTTTGGATACCTGATCTTCATCAAAGTTTATGAATTGTTCAATGGTAACTTTGCATGTAGTTGACCATTTTCTAATTCTTGGAAATAGATTTTGATTTAATGCAAGTAATGGGAATAAGTGCTCCAGAGCCCATGCCTGATAAATTTTACATAGTTAATTATATGTTAAATATTTATTAAAAGCATAATAGTAGATAGAGATGAAAAAAGCTTACATATAAACATGTTGCACATCCAGTTAAGTAGGCAACTGTGCTCTTCCCATCAGATGATGAACGCTTTCTCATTTTTTCCACTATGTCTTCCAAACGTTGAATTATCATAGTCCCAACTGCATTAGACCAATTGAAGAACGTGTATCTTCAATTGAATCTATGTAATTTAGTAGGACCTTTGGGAAGCAGAAGTTGGTTTCGGGGAATAGAAATGTACAAAACATTAATGATATCAGACATCTTATGTACATTCTATTTGAATGATCATCTTCTTGAGTTCTTAAAGAATCAAGCATGTCACAAATATTATGACGATTTAATAACATGTTTGATTGGCAAAAAAGCTCTTCGAATGAACTTGGCCATTCAAATGAAAACCCCCTTAGATGTATAGGAAATCCGGATGAAGGCAATCCCAAAATCAACCCTATGTCATTATCTGAGAATATGAGTTCTTTTTCTCCAAACTTGAAAATCCGATCCCCTTGATATCTTTGAACAATAAAGTCCAAGACTTGATAATTAATATCAAGTTTTGTAATCGATACTATTCTTGAGAAAGCGGATTTATCTATCAACTCCTTATGCCTCCCAGTCAACTTGTTGTTACCAAGATATGTTACAAATTGTTTTATGTAACATCTGTGTTGGACACAATATCTTGCTGCAATAATGAAATTAAAATCAGTTAATATTTTGCAATTACTAATAGTCTTTTCTCAACTTACAATCTTATTAGATATTAGCTTACCTGGCAATGGTTCTATCTTTGCATTATCCTTTACAGTATCAAGTGTCAAACCCGATGCTCTTTCTACATAGCACAAATATTTGTCAATAATAAGTTCTGATATTCATTATTACCAATTTGGCTGTTAATATGCAAACTTACCAGTGGAAACTTCAGTAGTTTTATCACCCTCAAAGCTTGTATCTGCATAAAGTCACTTCTTAATACATAATTCAATTAGAATATATATTTTTTATAATAAATAGCAAAATTACCACTTGCAGATTCCATTGTTCCTTTTTTTAAATTTTGTGGTGTTCGTCTCTTGTATGAAACATCAAACGTTTTTGCCTGATCCATCTGCAAAAGTAGTAAATGAAATACTAAACAAATTACTGATATAATTTTGTTAGTGATTTCAACAGTAACAGCAACAATTTACTAATTAACTCAAGCAACATTTTGAAATATCTTCAGTATTTCTTTGTTAACCATCTCTAAGCTTCATTATTATTAGGCATCGGTAAAATTTAAAAGCAACAACATTAGTAAGATAAGATACATCATTGGAATGAATTAGTAAACCTATGTAATCACATTACATATCAACATATGTAAGATTGAATCATTGCTAGGTTCTTCGATAGCATCTTTAAGCATTCGTAATTTAAAGCAGCAGTAAACATTAACATTGTTCTCAATAAGTAATATGCATGCAGCTATTGGATTCATACGAAAGTATTCAAATTAAAAGAATTTGTTTTCGTAACCCTAATACGTCTAATTCCTCCAAACTCTTATAGGATTTGGCTTAGCACTACAATGGAAGATGTCGGGTTGTTAAATGATCACTAACCTTGTCTAACAGTCTTTATCCCTCTCCGCCCTCGTTGCAATCGTCAAGAAGTTCTTCGCTGCTCCGCCGCGAACCGATACTTTCACTGGAAGTAAGTTTTTTGAATGTTAACCTAACTTGTGATATTTGATAAGTCGGTAAAAAGTATATTGTTGTCAAAATACCTTTTAATATCACGATGGTAATATTATAAGTAGGATAAGTAACTTTGGTACGTACTACATGTAACTTTAAAATTATACTATAAATTTTTTCATTATCCATTAGTAACTTAGAAGCAAGTATCAGTAAGTTCATGCTACTCACTGGTATCAGTAAGTATGAAACATGTATCAGTAAATTTGATGCATGAATCAGTAAGTTCTTGCTTATCAAATGCATTATTAAGTTTTGTAACATGTATCAGTAACATTGAAGTATGCATCAGTAAGTTTATTTTAGTTATCAGTAACTATATCCCATATTATCTTTGAAGAATCCATCAGTAACTTTGAAGCTTCTATCAGTAAGTTCGAAGAAGACGTCAGAACTTTTATCAGTAACTTTAATTGTTACAGGAAAAATAACTATAGAGGTATGCTCGTAATTTTCGAACATGTATCAGTAACATTGAATCATGCAGCAGTAAGTTTACTTTATTTATCAGTAACTATTTTCAATATAGCACCCGAATGCATCGATAACCTCAAAGCTTGTATCAGTAACTTTGAAATAGGCATCAATAAAAACTTTTACGTACTTGAATTTTAAATAACTTTGCATCATATTTTTCTAATATATAAATTTGAATTTGTATACGTAAAAAATATGGAATTAAAAGTACCTATTAGTAACTCCTGACAATAAAAAAGTATTCAGATGAACTTTATAAAATAAAATTCGCTTTTTAAGAAAAATTTGATTTCTTTATATAATTCTAATACATCGCAAACACATAAGGATCGAATATTACGTATTAAAATTTCAAGTACGATTGTAATTTTAATAATATAGCTTTTTTTACATATAATTCCAATGTGATAAAAGTTTTCGTATGCTGGAAGTCGTAAATATAATGTAAAAAACATAAGAACTTACTGATTATCGATCTTGAAGCACCTTCAAATGATCTTCAAAGAGGAACGAGAGTTCGGATTGGCTTTGTTTGATCGCCGTATGCGTGAGGAAGAAACCCTATTTTGTTTTTGGTAATTACTAGATTACTAACTACGTCGTGCAAAAGGAATTAACGCCCTTTTTTTCGCGATAGCGGTTATGGAAACAAAAATGTGCCATATTTAAAATTAAATTAATAATTGTATTTTAACCACCCGATCAACATCAGAAGGATGTTATTAGGGGCCTATTAAATCCTAAATGGGCACAAGGCCCTCTAGATAAGCCCTCTATTTTATCATATTTCTATAATATTTATGACAAACACATTTAGTAAATTTGTATCGTATGTTTTCCATCCAATTCATATATATATTTATATTGATATTACAGAGTATTTGTAACATTACTCATATGCGATCCGTATCCGTTTTACATCCGTATTTATTTTTTTAATAATATGGTAAGATAGTTTTAATATCCGTTAATATCATCTGCATTCATATTTAAAAACGGATAAAAATACGATAATATCTACATATGTATTCATATCCGTCCTTTTGCATCTCCGACGATAATACATCATTTTGCAATGATTCTCGACGTAAGTTCGAGAGGCAAGTGGCGTATTTCGGTCAATTTGACCTCACCGTTCCTTAAATCAACAAAACAAGAAAGAAGCATAGTCTTTCAACCATCGAAGCACAGAAGATGCAGAAGGATCACATTTTTTTTTTCAAAAAAAAATTGCCTCGGAACAAGAAAAATGACTTGCACCAACAACTTTAATTGTCATCCGTCGTCATATCTCAAAGATATCCTTCTCAATTATGTCGACATAAGCAGTCTCTTCATCATATAAAATATCGTACTTAATTTTTTTTCAAGAACAGTTGTACTTTAACAAAATTGCCAAATATCAATTGTACTTATCGGGTTAGTTGTTATCCCTTCCCTCTCATTTCTTTGCACATTGAATCTAATGAACCCATAGTTAACATATAATAAACCTCGTCACAATCAAAATTTTGTTAAAAAACACATACATTATTATTTTTCAATAAAATTGCACACTTAACAAAACTACCGAATAACTCTTATACCCTTGGGTTAGTTGTTACTTGTTACCCCTTCCCTCCCAAATGAACATTAACATATATATTATCCTCTTCTTTCTGCTAACCGTCTTCCATCCTCGCGCTTGGGTACAAGTTGCCGACGACCAGATTCTACTTCTTGCCATGGCGGAGCATGTCTATCACCTTCTTCACCTCCTCCCTGATGGGTCTGCTCTTCGGCAAGTTGGGTCGAACACAGCGGGTTGTAGGTTCTTGACGACGTTGGTCGACAATAGTAAGGGAGAGTGATGATGGAGGATGGCCAACTGGCAATTGGAGTAGGAAGGGGAAGCAATGTAGGTTATTAGGGAGAAGGCAACGAGTTAAGAAATCTATGGCACAGACGTAATAGAATCCATACATCACCGTTAATGATGGACGACAGGGGCACAGCTAATGTTGGGGTAAAAGTGCAACAACAAAAACTGCAAAGGACACCAGTGTAAAAATCCTTAAATAACCATTATCAAGCACGCAAACAAAACATGTAATCAATCACTCCAACAATCAATCGCATCCAAGGATATCGAAGCTCATGAACAGTTTCGACGAAAAAAAAGGGAAGATCAAAAGAGCAAGCACATGAAGGAGGTCGTCTTCACGTTCCATCCAACCGGTTAAAACGATGGGCTTGCGAGACAGTCCATGCTGGTCGAGATTTTGCTCGCTAGCCAAGCCGGCAAGGAGAAAATGGCCGGAAACGATCATGTCTCCTTCTAGCTAGGTAAGCCCAGTAGAGTGCTCAAGTTAAGCTTCTCGTTCGCCGGAAATCAATATCCTGCTTCCAACAAGGGCCACGTGGCGGAATGGGATTGGCTCGTGATGGACATGGTCACCAATCAAATGATCCCATCTATTTCTGACCTTAAGCTTGGGAAAGGACGGACACACATCTAGAGAGAGAGAGAGAGAGAGAGGTTGAAGGAGGGCCATTGTGTGAGAGGAGGGACACGTGTCCCTCAGATCTGCACTTGGTGCTTTATATAGCATCTCCCTCCCATTCCATTGGGGCCCTTGGGGGGAAATAAGGAAAGAGAGCTTCTATCTTCATAAACAAAACTTCCCTCTTTCCTCCCTCCCTCTAGGGAGAGACATCACACAGAAAAAAGAGGAAGAGATGAAGGAACTGAGGAAAGAGGTCAACAACGGCCAGATCCCCGTCGTGGCCGTGGCTGTCGACAAGGATAAGAGCAGCCAGGTCGCCCTCAAGTGGACCCTGGAGAACCTCATCTCCAAAGGCCAAAGCATCCTGCTCGTCCACGTCAAGTCGAAGCCGCCCAACCCCAGTAAGCTCCCACTGCACAATTCACAATTTGTTGACATGATTCATGAATTAATTTGGCATTTCGATTATCGACAAACAGATGTCTCAACTGAAGCATATGCAAAGGAGCTATTTCTTCCCTTCCGATGTTTCTGCACTAGAAAAGAGGTGACCATCATGCGGTTATTGTTCTTCCCGTTTGATTTCCCCAAAATTTAAGCAACTTCTTGTTGCAGGTACAATGCAGGGATGTTATACTAGAAGAAGGCGACATCGCAAAGGCGATCATCGAGTTCGCCTCACAGAACACCGTGGAGAAGCTAGTCGTAGGTGCTTCTGCGAAAGGAGGCTTCATTAGGTGAGGTGATCATGACATTAGGTGGTAGGAAGGTCACTGGGATTGGATTCTAATATACAAATGCGAACGATTTTCGATCACCTTTGATCCCATGCTAATGATATAAAATCAGGATCAGATCCAAACGTCCTCTTAGAATTAGGAAAACAGTTTTGAATCTGAACTGTGAACTGCGTGTGGTTCATCAAGGATTCCGATCAAAATCTGATTTCCTATAGGTAGAAGATCGAACGATTTCTATAGCACTATATTTATAGGTTTAAACTACCAAGGATAAGGTATTATGTAAGTCTTTCCTGATAGAAGATTCAAGACAGCAGACGTGCCGACAACGATATCGAAGGGAGCACCGGACTTCTGCACGGTGTATGTGATCTCAAAAGGGAAGGTGTCGTCTATGCGGAATGCAGTTCGCCAGGCGCCAATGGTCAACAGGGCTCTCATGCTCAACCAGCCCAGCATTAAGACGGAACTGGCCACCCCACCCCTACCTGCTATTCCAAAGGGTACAAGAACACACATCTTTCTCAATCCTTTTGGGCGCACATCCATGATGAAACTGAGTTCAATCTAATATTACATTTAAAGAAAATTGAATTTCTTTCCTCAATATGACAGCCGAAGCTCAACTGCCGATCCGTCCATTCCTTGAGGAGAAGGAATCGATCAAGTAAGTTCCCTAGCTTGCCTAAATCTCAACCATCAATTGTCACCTATCTTAGCCGTCCAGTGAAGAACGTCAGGAATCGCATTTGGATCCTCTCCAGCACCTATCCATCTTGAATAATGACAATTTCCAATATCATCGTTCTGTTCTCATAATGGTGGGTGGTCTTTGGCAAGAATAGGTCTCCGTTCACAAGAGGCGCTCGGGGTGTGACTGCAAGGTCATATGGGGAGTTGTCCCTGCCAGAGACAGACATATCTTTTGTAAGCTCAGGACGGCCTAGCACCGATAGGATGTTCCCATCGCTCTTTGACGAGGCAGATGGGCAAAACAGGCTATCAAGGGTCTCCAACAGCTCAGATAGCTTTGACAGCAGTTACGACATGATAAGGACTCCCCGAAGGTTCATTGACATGCAATCACCAGGGTACGACTATCCGTCATCCATGTCCTACTCCCAGGAAAGCGCCACATCTTCGTGGTCGTCGCAGCCAGTGGTAAGCCCTCTCCTCTAAAGGCCCATTCTACATTCCCACTGCATATACCATAATAACCATCACTTTCAACCCATTCCTCAGACCAACAACTAAAGGCAGAGTAAATAATAACTACAACTTTCCCTGCTCCTCCCAGAAGACAAATACTACAAATCATCAGGAAATCAACAACAAACAATGCTTATTCCTCGACCTATCCCCAAACCAATGCTCTACTCTTCTTGTTTGCATTCAGGATGATGTGGAAGCTGAGATGAGACGGTTACGGCTTGAACTGAAACAGACGATGGACATGTACAGTGCAGCCTGCAAAGAAGCGCTCACCGCAAAGCAAAAGGTACTACTTACATTCCCACAGCCAATAAATCTCCAAAGATAGTTTACAAATCATTTGCATCTTCGGCCATGTGCATCAACGTGAATTGTATTTTCTTCTCAGGCTAGTGATCTTAATCTCTGGAAGATGGAGAAGGAGCGGCGGATAGAAGAAGCCAAGCTCGCTGAGGAGTCCACCATGGCTATAATTGAGAGGGAACGGGCAAAATGCAAGGCAGCAATCGAGGCTGCTGAGGCCGCACAGAGGATAGCAGAGCTGGAGGCTCAGAAGAGAATAAATGTGGAGATGAAGGCAATCAGAGATGCAGAGGAGAGAAGGAAGTCATCAGGTTCGCTTCCTCAGAACGACCCAAGGTATAGAAGATATACAATCGAAGAGATCGAGGAAGCCACTGAGTACTTCTCAGAGAAGCGAAAGATTGGAGAAGGTGGTTATGGACCTGTATATAGAGGTCATCTAGATCATACACCTGTTGCTATTAAGGTGTTGCGGCCAGATGCTGCTCAAGGACAATCTCAATTTCAGCAAGAGGTATGAAATAAATATATTCAAAGGTAGTGAACAACTCCAAGAAAAGAATGCAGATCCGCCTCTTGTTATTTACTGGATAATGTTGCGAGAAAGATCATCTGTCCATGATCCAACGGATGGACAGCAACGGCCCTTCTAATGGAGGGCATCCGTCCATTGGAACGGACAGAAAATCATGGATAGAATCCACAGTGAGAAATGGGACCACCTAAATGTTCCCTTTTCTCTAAGGCATACTACGGATTACTTGACATAATTATATTCTAGAAAACTAATAAGGAACTTGCTAAGAAAACTAACAAGGAAGTTGCCAAATTCATTTTGTATATAATTAATTGCAAAATAAATGCCAAATTAGATACTAGAAAACTAATAAGGAAGTTGCTAAGAAACAAGAATGGAGTACTGAACAAAAGAAGCTGCTAAAGAATGGAGTGGTGCACTCAAAAAGAAAACTATGGGAATCAGTTCAACTAGTGTACAATCTGATTAAACTATTTGTATGATCATCCAATTAAAATCAAGTTAACTTGAATTGTGATAGATCACATGAAAACCATGACACTTAGCAATCATTAAAAAGGATCCTACTGACAGCCGGGAACAGGTGCACCATTACCAACTTCCAGAGGTTCATTTAACAGTGCAAAACTCTTATTTTTTTGCGCCTGCATGGCAGATCGTGGGGCATAAAAGTAATAGCCACGTCTACACGCTCACTGATCCCAAAACTTTCTAGGAAGACAATATTGGGTATGCAATTTGGAATCTGAACCCTCACTTCTAAAAATTTAAGACACATCATTACAAAAAAAACTCTGCCAGAGCAATTGAAGCTTCCTACTAATCATTTAATAAACAAGGAGATATTGGTTTACGATTAGTCTAAGGTGCTGTCAGTCAAGGTCAATTGACATGAATACATGCATGGTGCTCAGATAAGTCAGGTTCCATATAGGCATTTATCTGTCAATGAAAAATTCTGCAGGAAGTTGGTGTGGGATTCATCAAATATGATTTCACAAAATTCTATTACTTAATATATCACTCTGGAATGCTTGAACATGACTGCTAATTCCCTCTTCCAACTTCTTCCAGATTGAGGTTTTGAGCTGCATGCGGCATCCCAACATGGTCCTACTACTCGGCGCCTGTCCGGAATTTGGCTGCCTTGTCTATGAGCACATGACTAACGGGAGCCTCGAGGACCGCCTAGTCCGCCGTGGGAACACCCCTGTCATCCCTTGGCAAATAAGATTCCGCATAGCTGCTGAGATTGCAACAGGACTCCTCTTCCTCCATCAGACAAAGCCTGAACCACTTGTACATCGGGATCTCAAGCCAGCCAACATCCTCCTAGATCGCAACTATGTCAGCAAGATCAGTGATGTTGGCCTCGCACGCCTTGTCCCTCCGAATGTTGCAGATGATGTCACTCAATATCGCATGACATCAGCTGCTGGAACATTCTGCTACATCGATCCTGAGTATCAGCAGACAGGCATGCTTGGGATAAAGTCAGATGTCTACTCCCTTGGTATCTTGTTGCTTCAGCTCATCACCGCTAAGCCTCCCATGGGATTGACACACCATGTGGAGTTTTCTATTGAGAAGGGAACCTTCGCGGAGATGCTGGACCCAGCAGTGGAAGATTGGCCCTTTGAGGAGGCACTGTGCTTTGCAAAGCTTTCACTGCGATGTGCGGAGCTGAGGAGGAGGGACAGGCCCGATCTTGGGAAGGTCGTACTGCCGGAGTTAAATAGGTTGAGAATGCTGGCTGAGGAGAACATGTATAATGGAATGATGGGAGGCAGTACAGTACACTCTCCCATGTACAGCCATGCCTCCATAATAAGCCAGGTGCGCTATTTGCAGATAACATCACGAGTTTTTACACTAGTTCATATCATAATGCTTAATTTTGGACTAGAATAAGAGGGAAAACTAGGCAATCCAGGTCAAACCTCAAGAAATCTGAACATCTCCAGGGAAAGTAATTCTTAGCTATAAATTGCGTGGTCTCGAAAGCATGAGTAGAGGATACAAGCTCTAGAAAGGATTCCAATCCCACCTGGCCCATCACTCCTCACACTATTCAAATGTCCATTTCCTTATTCTTCCAAGTGATAGATATCTCACAGTGGAACCATAACAACTAATCACAATTCATGATGTGGCTTATAAATTTATTCATGTTAGGATTTCAGACTCTTAGCTACATAATAAACACTTGTAAATCATAACCACAATTATATGTATATGATTCCTCCATCTCATTTAAAAAAACATGCTCAAAATAATTAAAAAAACATTTTTTTGATTTCAAATAACTCTCTCTTACACATCAACTAGAATCCCAACAGTGCAGTTCTTGTCCTACTGAACTGTAAACTCCTACAGTTTATGGCCTCCTTGATGTGCATATTTTCTAGGGGTTTCTACACATATAACACTATACTTTCATAATGACATGTTGAGCCCTTCATCGATTCTAACTACACGTATAATCTGGGATAGTGACTTTCGTTTACACGTAGACACCTGCAGCAATTTTAATAACTAATCTAATCACAAGAGATGGTTAATCTAACCCCACACAAATCTTATCGTCTACAATTTTTAAATTTTTTTATTCGCAGTTTCCCCTCCCTCTCCCCCATTCTCTTTGATGGCTCTTCACGATGGTCTCCACTTCCCATCTCCGGCGAAGATGAGGTTGACAGTGCTCTTGGGACCTCTAGTTCGCTGAGACCTTCAGTTCACGAATCTAATGCTCCTATTGGGCGCCTCTGCGATGGTGATGGGTGAGAGGAGATGTTGGAGAAGGGACGGTCTGGAGTTGGGGTGGGGGGGGGGGGTGGGGGGGGGGGGGGCGGCAATGGAGTTGGGGGAGGTGGAGATGTCGGAAGGAGAAGATCTGGATGTGGGGGAGACCGGGGGTCGGAGAGGAAGAGAAGTCGGAGATGGGACTGTTTCGAGGTGGGGGCAATGTGAAGCCCATGCATATCCCACTGTGGAGCTCCTGGAGGCCGTTGGGCCTCGACGGCTCCTTGGTGCAGGAAAACTCCAACAGCTTAGAAATTTCATCGTTGTTGGACTCAGTTGCATGGCACTCCTTGTCTAGTGCCTTCTGATTCTTCCTCCGCTCTATATGCTTTAGGTTTTGGTGTGATTCCTTGGCGTCGACGGTGAATGTCGTCGTTGAAATGGTGGTGGTCGGACACGACCGAGGAGTCGGCAGAATCTGATTAAGGAGTATTATGGGTCTGGGAATCCATGGAGCTTGAGCTTCTTTTCTTGCCCACCATTGAAGGGGATGTTAAGGTTTAGGAAATGTTTTTGTTGGGTTATGGAGAATTGAAGTCCCATGAAAATTCAGATTATCAGGTATTGGGATCAGGATAGAGATTAAATGATTAGCATGATTTATAAATAGAATGTATCTATATGTGCAAATTCATCAAATTTAAATGGATTCTTGTCATATTTAACGACCAAGCAAGAACGGAAGTTAACACATAGTTATGTCATGTAATAGTTAACAATTATTCAGGATTCTATATGCAATTCGGAATTATGAAGGGTCCAACACGTAATTATGAAAGTACAGATGCTTATGGGTGTAAAAATCCTTAATTTCTAGTTTCTACCCCATATTTATGCCATGTAATGGTTAATAACTATTCAGGGTTCTACATGTAATTCAAAATTACGGAGGATTCAACTTATATGAAAGTATAAAGGGCTATAGGTATAAAAAATTCATATTTTCTACCAATTCCATCCTTCGTCTTATCTTCCTCAAGCAAAAAGAACAACCAAGATACTTAAGCTTAGACCAGGAAGTGCCTTTCTCTAATCGCCCAAACAAATTAATGAAAGGGCACGGAATCGTGCCTGAATGAAGACTATTATAGAAACATAAAAGGTTGGTTTTACAAGTTGCATCCTGTTTGATCATTCTCTCTTAGAAAGATGATATGAGAAGTGAACCTCTGCATTCCTCTCTTCAAAACTTCCACATGATAATTCTTGAAATGGTATCACAAACCTTCATCAACTCACTATAAATCATGTAGTGCTTTAGATCTCAAACTTGCTTTGCTATTGATTATGCTAGATATTTTGTTTCAACATTGTGTGATTTGCACATTCAGAAAAAGGGTAACCCTGGCACAAATTCCTACTAGAAGAGGTCCACTGAGCAGTTGGATGACTTACCTTGCATATTTTCCCACAAGAGGTCATTCCCATGACAGGAAGAATAACCTCTGGGCCATAACATCTCTACTACCTTTACCCTTGCTCCAAACTTCCAATATTTTTTTAAGATGTATTCTCTGTTTCGAGCTCATTTCTCCAAAGTATTTCACCCTAATATTCCTTGAAGTTATTTCTTATTGCTAATTCCTTAAATTTTCTCTGATGCTCAGAAATTGAAACAAAGGGAATTTAAGCATTCCTTATTTCAACTCCTACATCACATAGATTTTATTAAAATTACGCAACATTTAGTGAAAAGTATTTACAATTTTCTTTCTGCTAAACCAAATATGTTGCCCAGCCCTTCGTCGCACCAGCTATCAGTAGCGAATTCATCAATGGTCAAATATAACTTGGCTACAATGTGTTTTGCAGGAAACTCTGAGTGATGCTCACTATACACAATCTGATACAGAAAGCTCAAGAAGCAGATCTAGCATATCATCACTGCATGGAATGAGAGCAAGCATATCCTAGACTGCTCAATCTACAGGAGTAAAAACTAATGAAGGTTTCATCATATCCTCTTAAAGAGGAAACTTCCTCGTGAGATCTATACAACTAGTAGGCAGGGCATTTTTCTTTACATTTTTTCCATGCCTGCCTTCTTTTCTCTTTTGTTTGACCTCCAAATCTCTTTGTGTAATCTATGTATATTCATAGCAACCCATCCTGATTATAAACCATATTTGAGAGAGATGCTTACAACATTTTGATGTGAAACACAATAATAAATATAAGCCAAGTAATATATTCCTGCTGTTGGAGTCATTTTTGGGCAGCAATGTAAGTAAAAATGGGAAATTAGTAAGATTGAATATGAAACCCATACAGGGCACATGAGTCAAGCTCGCTTATCATACCAATAATTGACAAATATTTTATGTTTCAAATATAAAAAAGGCCGGATATGTCCATAATTGCAAGTTTATGAAGGAAAAAAAGAAACTTTTTTTCAATATAGTATACACCCCCAGGAAGAAGCAAAGAAAAGAAGAGGTAAACATGTGAGAGGTGATAGCTTAAAAATGGACTTGTCAAGGAAACTAGATAAACCAAACAGGGTGATGCATATTCAGTAGAGTTACTAGAAGCAAGAGCTAAGCACACATTAACAAAAAGAAGAAATGTGTTGCCAAAAAAAAGCACCGTGTGCGAACAGTATCTTTTACGGTATTCCGTGGTCTACACACTTCATCCGTAGACTGCACTTCTAAGTCATGTAAAATTTCACTGTAATCTACAGTTCCGAAAATTGACATCCATTCTATATTTCTACACTGAAGCACACACAGCCTTCCATCACAATCTTCACCAAAAATATAAAATCAATCTTCAGACAGTATATATAATTTTCCATTTTCTATCCCTTACACTACCAGGAAGATTGTTATCTTTACAATGATAGTACAGAAAAAAACTGAGGATCAGCCTGAATTAGCAAAGAACTATACTTTAGGATCCAATGAAAAAATTCATTAATGACCATTAAAGCAATTACATGGTAGTAAAAAGGGATGAAAAGGAGATAACTTGGAGTTAGTCAGACCTCAAAGATATAATGAATTCGCAAACATGAGTCCTCGACGCATGCTCACACTGCCAGCTTCAAACTTCTTCTCTAGCTCTACCTCTCCAACAGCTTGGGCAGCAGTGCGCAACTGAAATTCAGAATCAAAGATTTCGTACAGCAATTTCATTATGCAAAGTGAAATTTGATTACAGTTTCCTATAGAAACATGCCTGATTCAGAAACTCATCCAGTCTTCTGGCAAGACGGATAACACTTCCTTCAAAAATATCTGTCATCGCCATGATTTCAGCAAATGTTGCACCCTGACAAAAGCAAAATTGTCAGTGCGCAGGAAAAAACAATATAGAAATACTACAATCTACTGATAATCTAAAGGTCAAAGTTTAACGTATTATATTTTTTTGAGAAATAACTTAACGTATTATATAGGTATGGATTTGTCAATTTAGTATCTCAAGTATCCGAGGTCATGCATCATATAGAAACAAATGAGACTTTCCTCATCAGTAAGATATCTCTATTTTTTGGATGCAGAGACAAATTTCATACCATATTCATAATTTTACATGATTTTACTTTTGACCAGGCATTTTGTTGTAAATTTAAAGGTTACAAGTAAATTGATTCCACTATGTTGATTTTGATCCTTAACGCATGGGAAACATAATCTGCAACGACACAGTGAGTTAAAATAAGGGAAGAATACGAAGTCCAACCTGAAGAGGTGAGCTTACATGCAACAAGCAAGACATAAGGAGAAGATCCCGAGGGTCAATAGGATAGGGGAGGAGGAAATGTGTGCAAGAACTTGGTTGACAGAAAGGACCAGCTAACTGATGTCAGGGAGAAAGCTGGTTCCTTTAATATGCTGGCTTTGTAGAGGTCAGCAATCAGCTCGACGAAGAGCAGGCCATGGTCTCAAATTTCAGCGAAATTCGGTCGAATTTCTGTCGAATATCGATATCCAGTCGAAATCGAAATTCGACCGAAATGACCGATATATGGGGGTGCTAGTACAAAAAATGATCGAAATGACCGAAATTCTGGTCGAAATTCCATCGAAATTCTGTTTTGGCCGATACCGAAATGGTGACCGAAACCAACATTTAGGGCCTTGGAGCAGGCACAAAAGTGATATAAGGAAACTCATAACAGCTCCTTGTCTGCAGCCATGCTAGCTCTTGTCATTCACTTTGGTTCTTTTTCCTGTCTCCTTTGATAACCCTGATCTGAATGCCAACATTGATTCTGGCCTTTTAGTTTTCTGTCTCTTAATCTGGTGGCTTCAATATGTTGTTCAATGTCTATTGGCTGCCTCCTCTTCCTTAAATTAAGTCATTCTGAAAGCGGTTTCCTCTGAAGACGAACTCTGATAGTTTTTTCAATGACAACGGTTGACACCTCAACTTCTTTTTGCTCCTCTACACTCCGCTTCTTTTTCCTAACTCCGATTCTTTTTCCTCCCCTCATAAGTCGCCTCCATTCCTAAATCCCGACCAATGTCTCTCTTTTGACCCCAACTTTACCCTCAAGCTATCATCACCTAAAAGGCAGGGATTGATGCTCGGCCTCGAAATCACCATCAAGGTCATTAGCAGCTTGTGTCTTCTCTGATGAACTCCCATGTGGTCTATTTGCATGGTCAACTCATGTC
Organism: Ottelia alismoides; assembly: GCA_037367405.1. Lineage (NCBI taxonomy): Eukaryota > Viridiplantae > Streptophyta > Magnoliopsida > Alismatales > Hydrocharitaceae > Ottelia > Ottelia alismoides. Next base: position 64,249 of record JAZKJV010003059.1, on the reverse strand, counting down.
ACCGTAGAAGATATGGAAATTATAAACCTTACAAATTGAAACTTGACGAAAAAGACCAAAGTAACATGACATAATGACTCGAAAGCACCAAACTGACAAATAACCAAATAAAATTAAGATGGACAGCCATCAATTTCCATGCATCAACATGCACAACTTACTGAAGTAGATAATACTTATAATGATATACCTACAAAAATCGTGGAGGATTCTAGAGAAAAGGAGGTCCATATTTTGTATATCAGCATGATATGAAATAGATATGGATAACCATTGTTGTTAAAGGTGTGAGGCACTCCAAGTCACTACGGGATCCAAAATGCTCGAAGCGCTATGTGCTCAACTAGGCACCCACACAAGAAACCAAGCACTACATACGTACATATGTATGTATTTATATGTGTATATATGTATGCATGTGTATCCACTTAAATGGTCTGGTGGTAGTGTAGTGTGTCTAATACCCAAAAGACCAGGGTTCAAATCCCCTCTTGTGGGGGTTGTGTTAGGTAGTCGATAACCAGTGTAAAAAATAGCCGAATCTTTCAACATGGATTTGCCCCTACTTATAGTGGGAAAAGGCTTTGACATTTATTTATATATGTATGCACACACATAAATAAATCAGAATCTAGGATAAATCTAATATATATATATATATATATATATATATATTGAATCAAAAAAGGGGAAACATCTGTTACCACTGCCCGACCCAGAATATACTAAATCGGATATGTGTGCATATACAAATGTGTACTTGCATAAATACAATGTCTATAATTATAGCACTTAAAACTAATAACTACATGCAAATGTACACGTACGTAGAACTCAGAACTAATAACTAACAAGTATGCATAATTGTATGCGTGTATAGAACTAAAGAGTCGGGATTAAAGTGTGTGTATGTATATATGTGAGTGTGTACTTAAGTATAATGTCTGTGATTATAGTACTTAGAGCTAACATCTACGTATAAGTGTATGTGTAAGTAGAACTAATATACAAGTGTTAGTGTATATGTATAAGTACCATGTGTGGGTATTGTAGGATTGTATAATTTGTGTATGTATTTGTGGACACATGTATACATATGTGTATTAACCATGGTACTAAAAAATGTTCCTCAAGATGCTTGAGGCATATGCCTCGAGGCGAAGCAACTATTTTTAGCTTCAATGCACATGCCTCGAGCTCCATACGTCAGGCACTCGCCTCCCTCGGGTGAGGCGTTCTGAGGTGCTCGCTGCACAAAACATACATGACACTTCAAGGGGATTGCAAGTTGTTATAACTTATAATTCTTAGTACCTCGTAGAGAATGACTCTAGAGCCAACACATGATCCCTAAGTTCCTTGAGTGGTTACTCATAATTTAGTCAACTTTATGATAGCATGTTGTGGTGCCTTAGTTCGATTAGATCTTGGTCGAAGATATGAATGAAAGAATATCAATTACACCAAGGGATGGAAGTGACTAATCTCAAAGATGTGGTAGTGGCTATAAACACAATTTGAAAAGGATGATTGCCCTAAAAAGAACATGAATGCAAACATGACTTGCATATAGAATTTCGAAAAGAAGCATGTCTTAAAAAAATATGAATACAAACAACGAGATGCTCATCGTCGATGGCGGGTTTTGCCTGCCAACATTGGAAGAGGCCATAAAATGAGCCTTACAATGATCGTGTTGAACCCGATCAGGATGGGATTCGAGGCATCTCACCAAATGTAATGATATATATATAAATTTAGGTATTGGAGTTAGTAAAAATGAATCTTGTTAATATAGAAAGTATTTTCCCACATTAAGTAGGGTCAACTACATGTATTCTTTGCCTCCATTCGGATCTATCTTGGGTCATTATCGGGCTTAGATCCAAAAAATTAATATCCCTTCAGATAGTCTTATTCCAACACTTCTTGGACCTTCCTCGCCCTCGCTTAGCTGCCTCAACATCGCAAAACTCGCATCTTCTAACTGGTGCACCAATCAACCTCCTTTGCAACTGGCTAAACCATCTTAAGCGGTTTTCTCTCATCTTATCCATTATGTGAAATAAAAGTTAGGAATCTACTCATGTAAAAGAGTCGATCCACTAAAGTATTGAGCAACAATGTAGCATTAAATCCCAAAGATAGTAAGGCTTATAAAAGGTCTTTACAAAAATTCTACAAAAATTTCACATATGAAATTGAAATAGTTAGCTTTTAAAAAATTAAGAGTATTTATATAGAGCTACCTATGTTTTATTATTCCGAAGTCAAGGAGGGAAAAAAGATAAAACTAATTTAATTTATTAATGATAATTAGAGTTTGAAACTTGTGTAATTAACAATGAGAAAATGATTCGCTTCCCCTGAAAGGACCTTCCTAAATAGAGAAGTCCTAATTCATTGGGACTTTTGATACAATCAGTGTCACAAGGGCATTATATTCTCAGAGCGCAAACTACAGGATTTAATAAATCCTCCATTATATGTTGTGGGTCAACAACTCATTTCCCTTCTTCAAACTCTGATTAGTATTCTTCATATAGAAATCTACGATCAATAATAGAACAATATCTATTTAGTATTATATTTATTGATTTGTTCCAACCCGAAACATAAACAAAGACAAGGATAATATTTCTTAAAAGGAACTCACTTTCAAAATCTAAAATGAAGAGCTAATGTAAATAAAAAAAGATTAAAGATTTTTGACATGAAATGGATATCTACATATATTGAATTATATTAATGAGATGATCAAATAGGAAAAACTTATATCAAGAATCGATTCACGTACGAATGGACGTGTTGTTTCACAAAATAAACGCAGGTAGGATGTATAAGACATCGAAGAGTCCCAAAATAGACTAATGAAATTATGCCTGCTAGATTAGCAAATAAAAAATTATTTCGTCCATTTTTTCTTTATTTTTAATAAAAAAGGAAAAAAATTCAGGTAATAACTTAACTTATCCACCCACTTCAATGGTCTGGCGCCTACCACCCAAAAGACCAAGGTTCAAATCCCCCTTGTGGGGTTGCGTTAGGTAGCTGACAACCAACGTAAACAATAGTCGAATATTTCAACAAGGATTTGAGCAATAATCCATGCAGCAGACCCAACTTAAAGTGGGAGCAAGCCCCCTCCCCCTGAAAATGGAAATCTCAAACGTGGCTTAAAAAAGCTCGTTTTGCCATTTTTCGTAAATTAAGATCATACAAGTTATTAGAACAATAAATAACTTACAAATACACATTTATATCACACATATTGCTCATTTATACCCCTTATATCTCACATATCAATCATATCACTATTAATGATGATTGCTAACTGATAGATATAGGAAATTGAGTTCATCCAAGATCGTTTTTAAGAGTAAACAACTTAAAAACATACAAGTAAAATGCATCTATTCACGGAAAATACATGATAATAAGTACATTAATGCAATAAAAGATATTACCCAGTCATGAGTTCAAAACTAAGAGTTCTGTGGTGGATCCATATCACCCCTTCTCCGTTGTCTCTCATGGAGCGTCGTGGACTCAATGAACACGTAGTAATTCTCCCATATCATGTATCCTCGAGATGATGACAACGAAGAAGGAGACGATCTCTGCGGAGAAGGAGGAGGCACATCCGTGTAGTAGTCAAGAAAGGTACCATAAACGTCACCACCAAAATAGTTGTCACGCCATTGATCGACTGGCTACCTTGATAGTTTTCATCAATGTAGCTGATGTATCCACCCGCTGCGGATAAGGATACAATCTGCGAAGACAAACTATTTTGACATCAACATTGGTCTGCACAAGGTTCAACTTTGAGTCCATTCCTTTTTTACTTTGGTTATGGACGAGTTGACAAGTCACATTCATGATGAGATATCTTCGTGTATGTTATTCGTTGATGATATTGTGTTGATAATAAGACTAGAGATGGAGTAAATGAGAAGTTTGAGGTCTGGAGACATGCGCTGGAGACTAAGGTACCGTTCAGCAAGGGGGTTAAACTCCCCTTTGGGGAGTTTACGCCCCTTAACCCACCCTCCCTCTCTCTCTCATGTGGGTCCCACTTTATTCTTTTTTAAAAAATTAAATAAATCAATTTTACATCATCAATCCTATCAAAAAATAATATATTATACCATCATATCATATAAAAATTATAAATTACTCCACTTCTACTCACTTTTCCAAACTTCAATACAATCACATCACAATAACTACTTACTTTTTCAAACTTCAATACAATCATATCACAACAAACCCACTTCTAACCCACCCCCAGTTTAACCCTCTATCCAAACACCAAAATTCAAAAACGGGTTACCTCCTACCAGTTTAAACCGCCTTAACCCGCTAACCAAAAGCACCCTAAAGGATTTCGTATAAGTAGGGCTAAGACTGAATATATGGAGTGTACTTTTAATCAAAGCAATGGTGAAGGAATCGATGTTAAGATTGATGATGATAACATTCATAAGACATATTCTTTTAGATACTTGGGATTGCAACAAGATGGAGAAATTGATGGAGATGTTACAAATAGAATAAATATAGGTTGGCTAAAGTGGAGACGAGCCTCTACTGTTCTTTGTGATAAGAAAATTCCTTTGAAAATCAAAGGGAAGTTTTACAAAGCAGCTGTAAGACATGCTATCCTCTGTGGATCTGAATGTTGGCCTGTGAATCATAGACATGTGTAGAGAATGACAATATCAGAAATGAAAATGCTAAGGTGGATGAGTGAACACACGTAAAGATCGAATTCGGAACGATGCCATCAAAATAAAAGTGGGTGTACCTCCGATAAAAGATAAGATGCAAGAAAATTGCTTAAGATGATTTGACCCTTTGCAAAGGAGGTCCGCTGATGCATCGGTGAGGAGATGTGAGATTTGGAATGTTGAGCCAGCTAAAAGATGGCGTGGAAGGCCCAAGAAGTGTTGGAATGAGACTATATGAAGGGATCTTAGTTTTTTGTATCTAAACGCGAGAATGACCCAAGATAGATCTGAATGGAGGCAAAAAATCCATGTAGCCAACCATACTTAAAGTGGGAAGAGGCTTTGTTGTTGTTGTTTGTTAATTACTTATCTTCTTTCATTTTGATAATCTAATGTAGAAATCTATGTAAATATATAAGAATACATGTAAAAAAATTATTTATATATTTAAAATAATTTTAAAAAATCAAAGCCGATTAAAGCTTGACTAAATCTGATTAGTCGCCTAGCTACCAATTAATCCTTAGTCAGAAACCTGACCGACTACCGATTTTCAACCTTGAAATCATCCATGTCGTTGTTCGTAAGACGATGACCATGTCCGTATGCTTCATAATTCATAGGCTCGCACTCGGATTTGGGACAAAATATCCATGTGTGTTCGTTTGACGCTCCATATATTCACGCCCTATGTGGAATCTTTCCTTGAATCTTCTATCATGTGGTCCACGACCACCCCCTGCTAACCCCCCTGAATGTGTTTCTCCATCACCGAATCCGCCACCATCAACGATATCATCATAATCATCTCCATTGTTATCCTTCGATTTGAATTTGGAACCATTGGAGCAAATGTCATCAATAACATTGACATTAAGTTCCAACCCTCTAAGAGGGTCTGCCATCCGACCGGATCTTGCAACGTAGTTTGCCAATATTTGCTCCCATTTGTTGGATTATATTCTGATTCAGCCTTCTTCCTGATTGATCGAGCAGTGGAGCACAATTGGAATCCATCCACCTTTGGAGAACATCTTCATCTACATCGTCATCGTATTATGCTTGAGTCATTGCCTTGTATTCTGCTTCCGCACCGGATTTGAAGACCATTGTCTGCTTCTTGCTTCACCACGTGACCATGGCATCAAATTTCAGCGAAATTCGGTCGAATATCGATATCCAGTCGAAATCGAAATTCGACCGAAATGACCGAAATATGGGGGTCCTAGTACAAAAAAAGACCGAAATGATCGAAATTCCAATCAAAATTCCACCGAAATTCCATTGAAATTCTGTTTTGGTCGATATCGAAATAGTGACCGAAATCGACATTTAGGGCCTTGCAAGTGACAAGGTTATCCCCAACAAACATGGCGTATCCTGTAGTGGATAGACGGTCCTCAAGAAAGCTTCACCCTATAGAAGAATCCACGTCCGAGAGATTCCTTCAAATATCGAAGGATCAAAAGAACATCCTGTCAGTGACTATAAAGAGGCTTCTCCATATGCTGATTGGCTCTGCTACAACATATGATATATCTGGCCTAGTTACAGTGACATAGAGAAATTTTCCAACAAAGCTTCTGTATCGTGTTGCATCCTCAAAAGCTGGATCAGTAAATGCTGAATGTTTTCTCACTTCTGCATGGATGCCAAATGACTTGCATCTAAGAAGTCCTGTCTCAGTCAGAATATCGAGGCAATACTTTCTCTGTGAAAGATGGAGTCCCTCTGTAGTTTGCATTACTTCGATGGCACGAAAATAACGAAGTTGGTCGAGATCTTTCATGACAAAAACCTTCTGGAGGAAGGTATTGGTCTCCTGAAATCCATCTACATCATCTCATGTGATAACCATATCATCAACATAGACAACAAGGATGATCATGCCGGTAGGACATCATCTAACAAAGACAGAGTAGTCAGATGTTGTCCTCTGAAAACCAAGTGTGTTGCCATGACCTCGATTCTCGGGCCGTGGGATCCTCCCATAACCAGATTTGGTTACTCAACAATAATTTATTCAGCAATCACAACTAACATTTAGAAACAGACTGCAAATAAAGTATATTCAGAAGAAAGTATTTCAACACTTTTCCATTCACAAGATAAAGTTCAGAGGATACATTGTCCCACTATAACCATTTACATGTACATCAGCTTGAAGGGAAAATGCACAAAAAGATTACGAGCTACCTTACAAATTAAAGCTACTGTGGCTGGCTAGATGTCTACTAAGATCCTTGCGATGGCTCACAGACATCTGTTGGGTCTTCCATAAATCATGGGATAACAATTAGCAAATGCTAAGTAACGAAGAAGTGAAAAGCAAAAAAATTGTGTAATTTTTCAAAAAGTTATTATAAAAAGTTTCATTCCAACTCATTAATTTAAGTCCTATCCCTTTCTATTTCACGCCAGGGATTAGTCCAACCCCACCATTCTTGGACTCCGAAGCTGTGGTCACTTCGGGATCGGAGATTACGTTGATATGATGAGCTTATACTGCCGTACGTCGCCTCAACCAATCCTCCAATACCACCCTGACAATTTCTTTTTCTTTTATTAATCAGGGTCTCAAACCCTCAGCCAGGAAAACAAAGGAGCACACCGTCCTCGAGGACTCGGTTGCTTAAGCATCATACTAACATTTAATCATATAACCTAGCGGCTTTAAATACATATTATCGTGACCCAGCCGCTATTGAACCACCCGTACCTCCACATGACACGACCACATCTTCCGTCGTTCAACTCGAAGATATTGGCTCCCGGTACCACGCGTTGCAAATCATTCGTTTCGTGCGCACTTATCATAACAGGACAACCGTGTACCACCTAGGTAGGGAAACCCCAATACGGGTTCCTTCCGACAAACCTACAGGTTGCATGCCCGAACCTGTATTTCTACTCCCAGTCATCCTTAACGTGACACACGATTCTTTTTCAGTATCCAACTCAAACCACATCAATTTCCATGATGTAATTCTTTCGTTAAGTCTTCGATTTGCATAATCATCAACACTTAGTATAGACTCACATATATATTATTCATATGCATATATACTCGTATTTATGCTTATTTTAACTCCCAAACCTTAACTTTCTAAGCCACTACATCATTTCGATGCTTAAACCTTAGTAGGAACCACAAATCAACTTTCCATATTTTTTTCAAAAATAGTCAAAATTAGGGTTCTTTATAGCAAAGAACATAAAATCAGAAATTTCAGCGACTTCATATGAAAACCCAACAGCAAAAGGGAGGATTTCATTACCTAATCGAGCTCTCTCGCACGTATACAGTGCTTTATCGTGATTCTTTTTCAAAAAGAAAGATTTATAGCTCCTGATGATTCCAAATGAAGTCCGATTCATACAAAACGATTTATAGCTCCGAAAATAGCTCCTTTGGTGGTAGTCTATATTTACCACCAGTCGTCTGAGGTAGGCCAGTAACGAAGTCTATGGAAATGCTTTCCCATTTCCACTCAGGTATAGGGAGGGGTTGCAATAATCCTGGTGGCTTTTGGTGTGAAACCTTACCTGTTGGCAAGCGAAACATGAATTGACCAACTCAACAACATCTTTCTTCAATCCCGACCACCAAAAGTATGAATGAAGATCCTTATACATCTTCGAAATTCCTGGATGAATAAATAATTTTGAGCAGTGCACTTCACGTAAGATGTCTTTCCTTAGTTCAGGTGTGTTTGGTACACAACTCTGTGATGGTTATACAGTAACCAATCTTGTATCTGGAATCACTCTATCTCATTCTTCTCAAGTTGTTGTTTCAAGTCTTTAAGGACTGGATCATCCTCTTGTCCTTTCTTTATTGTATCCCAGATCTCTGGTTTGTATCGGTGAGGAATAGTTATAGTATCGACACTACTATCAAATGGTTTCCATTCACTTAATGTTGATAGTAAACCCCAGAAGTGGATAGCACTCACCAACCCAGGTGAATAAGTTCTTCTGCTAAGGGCATCTGCTATGACGTTCCCCTTATCAGGGTGGTAGGAGATAGTGCAATCATTGTCTTTCAACAACTCTAGCCACCGTCTCTGTCTCATATTGAGTTCCTTCTAATCAAATAGATATTTCAAGCTTTTATGATCAGTAAAAATTTCAAAAGTAATATCATAGAGGTAATGTCTCCATATCTTTAAAGCAAAAACTACAGCAACTAATTCAAGGTCATGTGTTGGGTAGTTCTTTTCATGTGTCCTGGGCTGTCGTGATGCATACGCAACTACCTTACCATGATGGATAAGAACTGCCCCAAGTCCTTCTTTAGACGCATCAATGTACACTGTAAACCCTTCACTCTCAGAGGGTAGAGTAAGGATAGGTGCAGATGTTAGGCATTCTTTCAGTGTCTGAAAACTGGCTTCACATGTGTCAGACCATATGAATGGGACTTCCTTCTGAGTTAGTCTAGTCATTGACAATGCTATTCGTGAAAAGTTCTTCACGAATCTTCTATAATATCCAGCTAAATCAAGAAAAGATCGTATTTCTGTGACAGTCTTCGGGCGTTCCCAACTCATCACTGCACTAACCTGTGTAGGATTAACTGATATACCTTCCCAAGAAATAACATGGCCTAAGAAAGATACTTCAGAAAACCAAAGTTACATTTGTTATATTTAGCATACAATTTGTTCTTCCTTAATGTTTCAAGTGCCCGCCTGAGATGGTATTCATGCAGATACTTATCCTTGGAGTAAATAAGCACATCATCAATAAAGACTACTACAAAATGATCTAAGAACCCCTTGAATACTCTATTCATGAGATCCATGAAAGCTGTTGGGGCATTTGTCAGTCTAGAAGGCATAACTAAGAATTCATAATGCCCACATCTAGTTCGAAAGGCTATCTTAGGGATATCCGCATCTTTTATCTTCAATTGATGGTATCCAGATCTTAAGTCAATCTTGGAATACACAGTCGAACCCTGTAACTGGTCAAAGAGGTCATCTATCCTTGGTAGAGGTACTAATTCTTTATTGTCCTCTTGTTTAAATGTCTATAGTCAATGCACAACCGCATTGACCCATCCTTTTTTCCTGACAAATAAGACAGGTGCTCCCCATGGTGAAGTAATAGGTCGAATGAATCCTTTATCTAACATTTCTTGCAACTGTGCCTTTAACTCTTGTAACTCATCTGGTGCCATCCTATATGGAGGGATAGAGATAGGCTGAGTATTAGGTATAAGAGAGATTTCAAATTCAATATCTCGCTCAGGTGATAATCCAGGTAGTTCCTCTGTAAATACATCAGGAAACTCGCACACTATAGGCACATCTTTTATCATTCTTTCTGACCCTGATGTAGTGGTTACATAAGCTAAATAGCCTTAGCACCAACAATTGTTGAGCCTTTAGAGTAGATATGTACTTGACATCATCACTGGATGTCTTTCCAATAAATTAAAACTCTATCGAGTTAGGAATGTGAAAAGTTAATGTCTTCTGGAAACAATCAAGGCATGCATGATGCCTTTCTAGCCAATCCATCCCAAAGATGAGATCAAAGTCATCCATTTCAATAAGTAATAGGGAAACATGTAACTGATGTCATGCTATCAGTACTACACAATCATCCAGGATTTCTCGGATTATAAATACTTGTCCTCCTGATCCCTCGATCATATAGGTACCCAAAGTGGGTACTAACTGTCGAGCAATAAATGAATATGAAGCACCACAATCAAATAAGACATGTACTGAAAAGACATGAATAGTAACAGTACCTCATATGACTGTGCTTTAGTGGTAGGTTTGTTTTTCGTTAATTGCATTGAGCTGGCCATTAAGAATAGGCAAGCTAGAACCCGCAACGCTTTGTGGTGGTTGCTGTGTAGGAGATGCTCCTTTTGAGCCACGACCTCTACCATGTCTTCCTCCGTGTGTTGCTTCATTGCTCGGGGTGGATGTTATACTATTAATCAGAGTTGGTTTAAACCATGAACCTCTCAACTGCAGACAATCTTTCTTAATGTGGCATTCTTGATGACAATGATAACATGCACGTGTTCCTGTTTGAGCTGAAGACCCAACCACAGAGGTATTAGTTCCTGGAGCTGTGTTATGGGGGTATAGTAGAGGTCTAGAGAAACCCCCTCTTCCTGATAATTCCTGACCCAAGGTCTGTGGTGAGCTTATACTGGAACCGGCTGGATGATAGCGACGATCTCTATGTTTATAATGTGCCTTGCATTTGGACGATTCACTATTAAAGTGGAAACTTCTTCTTTGACGATTTTCATCCATCTCCATCTCAATACAAGAGGTGATGTCCATTGCTTCATCTATAGTTGTAGCTTAAAAACCAGCAAGCTTTTCTCGCAGATCTCCCTGAAGACCGCTAACAAATTTGGTAAGACACTCTTGTGGTGAAGCTTCTAGAGCTTGTGAGTAACGTAGTAGCTCGGTAAAGTGGATATGATAATCTCGTACAGTTTTAGAACCTGCTTCAGAGAAGCCAAGTCTCTCCTCTTTAATTCTTCCCAATGAGAGGGACAGAAGTGAGCTCGGAATCTCTCTTCAAAGATATCTCATGGAGCAGGATCTGCTAATTTCTTGGAAATAGCTCTCCACCATCGTCGTGCATAATCTGCTAGGGAGTAATCAGCAAAGTACACGTGTCAACTGGTGCATGGATTATCCTCAACATCCTACTAACATCATCGAGCCATAACTCAACCTCGGCAGGTATCTCTACACCTTTGAATCGAGGAATTTTTCCCTTTCGATAATTGTCAAGTAATTTTTGATGTCTAAGAAGAGCCTTCTCCATTGCTCCTTCATTTGGGGTCGGGGCAGAATCAGTGGAAGGATGGTAACTCGATTCTTCCTCAGAAAAATGAACAGAATCTTCAACTCTAGCATCAACAGGTTCGGAAGCCTCATGTCTATCAACTTGTGTATTGAGCCTCTCATCCAATGCTTGCTGCCATTGCCCCATGTCTTTGAGCATTGTCATCATAGCGGCTAATTGCCTACACAGGTCTTGGTCTGTCATGATCCTGGGATAAGTCAAGACCAAAGGTTAGATCCTATATGTCTTAGCATGATGTACACAAGGGACAATGACTTGTGAATGGTACTGTGATGAATCTGTGATTCATCACATCAAAAGTCAAAAATAGAGCCTTGTTCCCGAGAAAATAGAGGCATATTTCCTTTTATCTTGCATAAATAACACTCATGCATGCATCCATAATTCATGCATTATAGCAGCTCATCTGCATTTAAATAAGAAGCCAAAAATCCCCTGTAAAAGACATCTTCATCAAAATAACTTCTTCTCTATACTATATATATATTCATTAATAAAACAGGGAGGAATCACCCTTGTAAAATAGCCCAAGTATCCTGAGAACCCCTGTACATTAAAACACACATAAAGCCCGCATACAAACCCCTACTTAGGTCTACTCACTCTTAGAATATTACATATCAAAAGACCTTCAAAATGAGACTAATTTCATTGAAATTGGAGCTTGTATGAGAAACTTGGGTTTTTGGGTCATGTTGTATACTACATATGTATATTTATGTATCTTTGTATTTATGTACCATATTTGACCTCACCTCCGTCTTTGGTCAACATGAAACTTGTAGATCTCATCAAGATCTACAACTTTCATGTTTTGAGTTTTTCCAAATTCGGCTTCCTCTTCTCTCTACACGCATTTCTTCCTCCAACCATTCACAGCAGGCCACGTGGCGCCCTCTGATTGCGCCACGCGGCCCGCTGCCCTTTGTCTGATCCGCCTTCGCCCCCCCACCGTTGGATCGCGCTTCAGATCCAACGGTCCCTCTGTGACCACGTGCGCTCACTCCCTCAGTCGTCCGATTATCTCCCACTTCTCATCACCACCATCCGATAGCGCAGCGCTCTCAGCCTTCCACGTGGCGTCATCTACGCCGCTCGACCGCGCCCCCGATCCTCTCATCACAGCCGCCCATCTTCCAGCGAGTCTCGACCCTCAGATCGACTCCACCCTTTCATCTGGGCCATCCATTAGCGCCTCGCCCACAGTGCGCCACGCGTCACATCTTGAGCCCTTCGATCGCATTCTCAGCCCTTTCATCTGAGCCGTTAGCTCCCCAATAATCTCAGCCGACCGATCGATCGCCAAGGACTGATCAGGACCGCCCGCCCGCGCCTCGCCACACCGCGCCACGTGGCGCTCTCATGACCCCTCATCTGGGCATTCCAGATCTAATCCTAACCGATCGCTAAGCGTTGATCTCCACCGTTGGATCCCAAGATCCAACGGTGGAGACTTCGTCTCCTACCTCGGGTGCCCCCTCTCTCCCACGATCTCTGCCTTGCGAGAGGGGCACCCCCTTCCTATTCTCGGAAGCACTCCCTCCACCCTCGCCGGCCGCTGACCTTCCCACGACACACCCCACTCATCCCTCTCCCTCGCCAGCTCCCTCAAACACCACCATCTCCGCCACACTCGCCCCACGACAGCCACCAACTTCGCCACTCACCCACTCCAGCCGTCACCTTCATCCTATAAATACCCAGCCTCCAGCCACATTCAGCCCCATCCGCCACTCCAGAGAGGAACCTAGAGCTCGGAGCCTTCGATTTGTGACAGGAATTGAGTGAATCCTTGAGCGAAGACGGCCCTTCTTCTCCGGCGAGATCCACGGTGCCACCGCCGTGTCGCAGCCGCCCTCCGCGTAGCTGCTTGAGCTCGGGGCTTTACCGACCTCTTGAGCGACGACCTGGAGCTCAAATCTGAGCCCCAATCCCCAGGTAATCACCTCCATTACTCCTCCGATCTCGTTCTTCTTTTCCCTTCATCTTCTCCGATTTTATTCCCTGTCCACGATCATCTTCACGCCTCGCCTTCACTCCGCCGAGCTCCGCGTCGAAGCTCTCATCCTCGCTGACCCCTCCGCATCGTCAGACGCTTCACTCCACCGTTCATCGATCACTAGCTCCGCCACTTGGCCGGAGCAACGTCCCCCGACCACCTCACTTCTCCGTAGGCCTCGCCAACCAGTACCATTTCTCCACAATCGCACGCACGAGCCTCGGCTATACGTCTAACACTTGCAGGTACTCCTTTGATCATTGGCCGGAGCCTCACCGGAGCTCTCCTCGAGCTTCATCGACTCAGAGCTCCAGCCCTCCTCCAGGGATCCAGAGACCACCGGAGCCTTCGCCGCGCACTGACGATTCTTCCGAGCGAGGTGGGGGCTGACGAAGCTCACCACCGGAGCTTGACGACCGAGGCGGAGCTCGGCTGCTTTCACCGGAGCGCAGCCCTCTCCTCCGCAGGCGGCGGAGGATCGATAGAGAAGAAGGAGCAGCAACCGTTCGATCCTCTGATCGAACGACCCTCGCCTCTCCACGTGTCCACTTCGCCGCCCTCATCAGCGACCGTTGGATTGCCCAGGATCTAACGGTGATCAGCCCGCCGCGTCATCAACATTGGGAGAAGACAGGAGCCGTCAGATCATCCCAGATCTGACGTATCTTGATCGAGCCACGCGTCTTCACCGACACCCCTTGGATCCATCTTGATCCAAGGGCCTTCAGGCCGCCACGTCGCCCTATCCGAGCCTCGGCCTCCAAGCCTAGGCTCGGGTAACCCGAAGCTGCACCGAGGCTGGGCCGAACCTCCAGAAGGCCCGAGCCTCCGACGCCCCCCGAACCTAGGCCGCCCCACGTGAGGAGCACGTGCGGCCTGGGTTATTTGCATAGACGCCCTTGGAGCTTTCAGAAATTGCAAAAAGGCCCCTGTGAAGCAGACATCACGTGAGGAGCACGTGGTTCGTGGAGAAATTGCATAGAAGTCCTGCATAGTATCGGTAATTGCATTTTAGTCCCTGTCAGCATATTTACTTATTGAATTTTTAATTTCCAGTATTGCATTTACACCCTTGTGTTTGCACGTGTCCATAGCATGCATTTTTCATCATTTTGAAATTCTAAAAATTGCAAGTTGTTGAGAATTTTGTCCTCTATCTGTTTGTACACGTGTTTGATTTTTGTTGGCTTAATTGAATTATCAATGAATTAATTGGTTCATTTGAGACATATTTTGCCCAGTGATGCCTTTTGATTTTTAATCAATTATCAGTGCCTTCAAAAATCACCAAAAATTCACAGTAGCTTAAGGACATCATTTTTAACACTCCATAAAAATTTCGTATCATTTGCACGCATATCGAGGCCTAAATATATAGTTTAGTGATTTTCTTAAATTAATTTTAATTAATTCATTTCACAGTGAATTTTAGATCTGTCAATTTTCCTAGGTCCCTGATCATTAGACCTTCCTAGGATAATTTTAGTTCTTGGAAAAATTGTGATTTGATATTTATTAAAAATTAAACACTGAAAATCACTCTGTCTGTTTATTTAATTCACAGAAAATTTATTTTGAGTCGAAAAATTCCAAAAAAATTAGTGTAGGTCATTTTCATCATAAATAACCATCTGGCCAATTTTCATTATTTTTGGACTTCGTTTGATACATCAATTAAATTTAAAGTTAAATTGGCTAAGATTTGTCTGCATATGTCTGCATAAGAAATAAAAAGACCAAAAAGATTCGACCCTCGAATATCAACACTTGAAAATTGCTGTAATCCACCTAAGGAGACAGTTGCCTCCCTGAGATCGACCTTGGACTCCACCAAGTAAAAAAATATCACTGCTTAAAATTGACCAAAATCTGTCTTAAGTGGTTTTTGATCAACCTCTCGTATCCGACTGCAACGAACACTTAAAATTAATTTGGACCATTAATTTGCCCGAATTAACTAAGGGTGCGGGAGCGCACATCATACTGCAGTCAATTTATTAAGATCAAAGGATCTTAATACAACCTTAGTTTCTGAATACCGCTCATAATTCTCAATTATAAAATAAATTACTGGAGTAACCGGGCTCTGATACCAAACTGTCATGACCCCAATTCTCGAGCCGTGGGATCCTCCCATAACCGGATCTGGTTACTCAGCAATAATTTATTCAGCAATCAAACTAACATTCAGAAACAGACTGCAAATAAAGTATATTCAGAAGAAAGTATTTCAACACTTTCACAAAATAAAGTTCAGATGATACATTGTCCCACTATAACCTTTTACATGTGCATCAGCTTAAGGGAAAATACACAAAAAGATTACTAACTACCTTACAAAGTAAAGCTACCGTGGTTGGTTGTATGTCTACTAAAGTCCTTGCGATGGCTCACCGACACATGTTGGGTTTTCCATAAATTATACGATAACAATTAGCGAATGCTAAGTAACGAATAAGAGAAAAGCAAACAAATTGTTTATTTAAGTCATATTCCTTTCTATTCCACGTTAGAGATTAATCCAACCCCACCATTCTTGGACTCCGAAGCTGTGGACACTTCGGGATTGGAGATTACGCTGATCTGATGAGCTTATACTGCCGCACGTTGCCTCAACCAATCCTTCAATACTACCATGATAATTTCCTTTTCTTTTATTAATCAGGGTCTCAAACCCTCAGCCTGGAAAACAAAGGAGCACACCGTCCTCGAGGACTCGGTTGCTTAAGCATCATACTAACATTTAATCATATAACCTAGCGGCTTTAAATACATATTATCATGATCCAACCGCTATTGAACCACCCGTGCCTCCACATGGCACGACCACATCTTCCGTCGTTCAACCTGAAGATATTGACTCCCGGTACCACGCATTGCAAATCATTCATTTTGTGCGCACTTATCATAACAGGACAACCACGTACCATCTAAGTAGGGAAACACCAATACGGATTCTTTTCCGACAAACCTACAGGTTGCATACCCGACCTGTAGTTCTACTCCCAGTCATCCTTAACGTGAAACACGATCCTTTTCAAGATCCAACTCAAACCACATCAATTTCCATGATTTAATTCTTTGTTAAGTCTTCGATTTGCATAATCATCAACCCTTAGTATAGACTTACATATATATTATTCATATACATATATACTCGTATTTATGCTTATTTTAACTCCTAAACCCTAACTTTCCAAGCCACTACATCAATTCGACGCTTAAACCTTATTTTAGTGGGAATCATAAAACAACTTTTCATACTTTTTCAAAAATTGCTAAAATTAGGGTTCTTCATAGCAACGAACATAAAATCAAAAATTTCAGCGACTTCATATGAAAACCCAACAGGTGTCGGTGATCCATCGCAAGGACCTTAGTAGACATACAACCAATCACAATAGCTTTGTAAGGTAGTTAGTAATCTTTTTGTGTATTTTCCCTTCAAGCTGATGTACATGTAAATGGTTATAGTGGAACAATGTATCATCTGAACTTATATTATGAATGTAGAAGTGTTGAAATACTTCCATCTGAATATACTTTATTTGCAGTCTGTTTCTGAATATTAGTTATGATTATCGAATAAATTATTGTTGAGTAACCAAATTCGGTTATGGGAGGATCCGACCGCCCGAGAATCAGGGTCGTCACATGTGTTGATCTCCGTAGTGAGTCTGTCAAACCATGCCCTTGAGCTCTGCTTCAGGCCATAAATGGCCTTACGTAGTCGACATACATGCTCCCCCTCGACTACATACCCCGACGGTTGCATCATGTAGACCTCCTTAGAATCACCATAAAGAAAGGTGTTCTTCACATCATGTTGATAAACAGGCCAAGACTTGTTGGCAGCAACAGAGAGAATGGTACGTATCGACCCCATTCTGGCAACAGGCGAGAAGACCTCAAAATAATCAATTCCAAAACTTTGTGTGAAACCTTTGGCAACAAGTCTGGCTTCCAACCTGTCAATAGAACCATCAGGCGATTGTTTGGTCATGAATACCCATCGACAAGCCACGGAGCGAACTCTCAGGGGCACGACACAAGATCCCACATGCCCCGGGAGGTAAGTGCATCCATCTCCTTATCCATGGCATGTCGCCAACCATGATACTGCATTGCACTGAAATGACATCTTAGAACAGAAATAGCATTCAGAGCATCTGCAAATCTCTTGTCACAAGCAAATAAACCATCCGTAGAAGTAAAATGTGACAAGGGGTGATACGTACATTGCCTTTTTTGCTTGCGTAGAATTATAAGAAGCTCCCTAGGTACATCCGGGACAACAGTGGTGGAAGCCCTCAATATGGTTATATCATCCTGCATAAAAGGGACATGCAAAGGTACATACACTGGTGTAGAAGGTATACATGTATGATGGCGAGTATAGACGATTGACGGAGGAGGGAGGTCCAATGGAATGTCACTCACAGTCTGGGTGAAATAACTTGTTTGCTCAAAGAAGGTAACATCAACAGATACATAGTATCGACGTTCAACAGGATCATAGCAACAATAACCTTACTAGGTACGAGAGTACCCAAGAAAGACGCATTTGATGGAACGAGAGGATAATTTATCAGATGCATGAAAGTAATGAACAAAGGCAATACAACCAAAATTCGCAGAGGTATGGGAAAAGAAGACTCAGTAGGGTAAAACAAGGAAAATGGAGTTGCCCCTTTAAGAACAGATGAAGGAACACGGTTGATGAGATACACTGTAGTAAGGATAGCATCTCCCCAATACTGTTTAGGAATACTTATTTGACTAAGAAGAGATCTGGCAATATTTAGCAAGTGTCAGAGTTTCCTCTCAGCTATACTATTCTGTTGTGAGGTATATGGACATGATGTTTGGTGAACAATGCCCTGGGATTCATAGAAAGAAGTCAAGTCATGTTAGGTTAACTCAAGAGCATTGTTAATATGAATGATCTTAACAATGCTAGAAAAGTAAGTTTCAACGTATTGAAAAAAAATCTGACAATTTGATTAATCTCCGAATGCTCCTTTATTAGATATACCCAAGAAGATCGACTATAATCATCAACGAAAACTATAAAATAACCACTTAATGTACGGATTGGGCAACGTCTCCAAACGTCACAATGAACAAGTTGAAAAACAACAGTACTACGAGACTCAGTATGAACATGAAACGAAGCTTGATGGTGTTTCCGGAACTCACATGCCTCGCACTAAAAAGGCTTCAGGGCAGAGAGTTAAGGAAATACCATGGAGATGGCCTTGGCAGAGGGATGACCAAGATGTAGATGCCATAGGAGCAAATATTCAGAGATGGACGCAACATCAACAAAATTGGAATCCGAGGATATGTCAAGATAATATAGGTCATTCTTCTCATGACCCCCACCGAAAAAATGCCTCGTCCGAATGCCCTGAAAATAACAGCAAAACTCATCAAATATTACACGACAATGAAGCTCAACACAAAGCTTATGAACTGACAGCAAGCTAAGAGGAAAATCAGGAGCACAATGAACCCCCGAAAGTCGGAGTTTGGAAGAGAATCCCATAGTTCTGACAGTAGTAATCTATGATTGAGTCCCATTAGCGACTCGAACTGACTTCACAGTGTGAGCAGACTACCTTCTCCAGTGAGATGAGTAGAGGCACTGGAATCAATAATCCAAGCTAGAGTAGGAGTGATAGCAGAGTGGGTTATTGTACCTGAAAGAGTAGCCAGAGCAACAATTGTAGTGTTACTAGTGGTGGTAGGCCCTGGATTATGAAGGATATGCATTAGGCAGGAGTAATATGCATCATTAAGATGAGAAATCTTGCCACTGGAGGTAGGTGATGCCTCTTCCACATCATAGGCATCCTCATAAGCACTATTGGCATGATAAGAAGGGATGCAAAACTTCTGCCAGCATCATTTAGTCGGGTGGTTCCACCTACCACAGTGAGTGCATGGGACAATAGAGTCTCGCCCATGACCACGAACAAAGTGACGGCTTCGTCCAGATTCCCGTCCATGGCCACAACTTGGATCACGACAACATCCTCCTCGCAAGTCGTATCTGCCTCCTCGCCTAGATGAGGCGATGTGTGCAAAGTTCTCTATCGAAGGTAAGACGGGAAGTAAGGCAACAGATGTCTTGAGCTCTTCAAGTCGGTCAAAGATAGCCTTCATTGTAAGCAGTGTATTTGATGTAAGAAATTGCTCCTTCGCTGCATGGTATCTAAAATGCAGGTCATCGAGGAAGCGATATACCTTCCAGTCAGAACGCTCTTATATCTGTTTGGTGCAACATGAGGGATGGAATATTGCAAGCTCCTCATACATGCTGGAGAGATGCATGTAGTACATGATGAGGGTGGAATCACCCTAAGATGCAGACCAGATTCGCCTGTAAATGTCCGCAAGATGTGACTTCGTCTTCTTCTGGGAGTATGTTTGCTCGAGATCCTCCCACATTTCCATGGCTGTATTTTTGTAAAGAAGATTTAAGGTCTTAAACAAAGCCTTAAATTCCAGATTTCGATTTCATTTCGGTGAGCGGCCAAAATAAATTTCGATTGAAATTCGAGCGAAATTTCCATCGTTTCGGTCAGTTTTTGAACATGACCTCTCAAATTTCAGACGAATTTCAGTCACCCACCGAAATTGAAATTCGACCGGTCGGTCGAATTTCATTGAAATTTGAGGCCATGATCTTAAAATAGAAAAAAGATCCTGTGATCGGCTAAGGATGCATATAAGAGCTAAAAAATGCCCTATAACTCACGTTTGCCCTTTAAGAAGGGCTGGAAACCCATAATGGACAACATATCTGGATTCTTGGCAACGATCCGTGATGAGTTTTAGATCTCCAAAGAGTCCTAGGGTACTCGTGGAGGGTAGCTGTGGGGCTGACGACCTTTATTGGAGGTCCTGAAACTGAAAGTGCATGGTAATGCCAGCAGTAGGGATGTATGCCCCCTGGCAGCACCGGTAGGTGCTAGAGATGCTCCTTTGGGGTCGAGCTGCTGCACTGGAGGCGATTGGAGGGCCTTGTATGGGACCCTAATTCAGGGCCCCCACAGGCTTTTGCGAGGTTGAAGGTGGCGGTGGGAATTTTAGGTCAGAACCCCGGTGCAGAACCGTTGCTCTGATACCATGTGGAGAAGAGAGACGAATGAGATATATATTCCATTGGGTTAGGGTTTCTTATATAGAGAGAAAACCCTAGAGAGTACAAGAGGAAAAACACATAAATATCCTTGAAGAGTTACGGAACCTGAAAGGTTAAAGGTTACGGAACCTGAAGTGTTAAGGATTAGGTTACAAACATAATTGTAATATAATAATTCTAACATGGAGAACACATAATAGTAAAACTACGGAAATACTATGAGATTACAAATTGTCACAATTTAAGAGATATACATTAACTTTATAAGATATTTGTATCCTTACTCAGTATATGGAAATTAATAACTGATATTATTCCATCAACTATCTGTGCAGTCCTAATTAGGATAGATTCCATTTCATCTCAAGAATATGTGAAATCTTAATCCAAAATCTTCCAAAGGTAAAACTGTAATAATAGGAAATATCTATAAAACTTCTCACTGACCTTAGACCAACAATATATGACATCCATGAGATATGGTCTCACTGTTGACTCCACGTACTCTTCCACATTAACCTCCAATTTGCACTCTCTCTGTATCTGTGCACGGGATGATATTTTCAGCAAATGGACTATATCACTCCAAGAAACAATTCCATGAATTGCCAAAGAATGTGTGAAGTAACAATCTAGCAAACCTCATCTATTCGTCTGGCAGTATCCTGAAGCTGTTGTAAAGGTTTTGCAAGCTCGGTCCTCAAATGTATTTGCTCATTTGATTTATCTCCAGGAATAAAGCAACTGGCAAGCGCTGTGACTTGGTGATGATCAAGATCATTAAACGTACCTAACAGACAGCTCATCAGCATGTTATTTCAGCAGCTAATTTCTTAGTAAAACAGGACAACAGTAGGGATGCAAGAGTACCGTTAAACATCAGTTCTGTAACAAGAAGTTCATCGCCTGTGTCAATCAAACAAGCGGCCCGTCCTTTCAACTGAACAACACCATCAGCATTGACATGACCAAGCTTCTTTAAAACACGAGCACGGTTATTGAGTTCATCACGAAACCTTTGGAGCTGCAATAATAAAGTATGACTTGCATATGACAACCATGGACCATCTGAAGTTAGTTAATTCTAAGGACTATAACGATATAGTCATCCAATATAATAATAAAAAATAAATAAAAGGGCAAATAAAAGAGAAGAAAGTCAACCATTGCACACTATTGCCTCACAACCCCATAAATCCAAATAAAATGATTTTGGTCTTGGGGCACATTTGGAGAATTCTCTATCATAGATATTATGCTTACAATCAAGTTTACTTATTAATTATTTTTAGTCAATCAGTAACCTCTCATGATTATCCACCAGTTTTCCAAGAAAAGCATTTTAGGTATAGAGTTTCGATCTTCCAGCCAACAAGTCAGTATAATGTGGCAACAAGGTTCAAAGCACCATAAGGAGAGATGAATCACATCCATATCCCACCTGTAGGTAATACCCCAGATGTCACGGGAGCGCTCCAAAAAGAATCCCCATAAGCTGTCATTATAAGAAGAATCTAGCCATCAAATGTTTCTCTGTCCACATGCTTAACATAATGGCAGAGGAAGTTAAAATGCTTGATATCCTCAGGTCTCGAGCCACAAGTATAGCATTTTAATTCAAAATCATGCAACCATGTCCTCCTAGACACCTTTGTTACCAGACTTCTGTATCAACAACCATCGAGTCAAAATTGGGATCTTCAAAGGAAAACAAGATTACTCAGAGCATAGTCCACAACATCCCACAAGCCAAGACTATCAAATATCAATCACCTCCTACTTTTAACTATCAGGAAATGCATTTTAGCAAACCCTCAGTGGGTTTAGGGGTTTAGTTGCAATAAGTTAAAAAGATAGCAGGGCAATAGAACAGTAAACAAGGGTTCACTCACAAACCCCTACTAATCCACCACACCGGAACTCGAGCACCAATTCCAAACGTTGCTTGCCAATCGATGCACAGCCTAATTAAGTTTTACAGAGTTTATTGCAATTTTCCATCATTTTGGAGGAAGGAAAGCAAAAACCTAATTAGTGTATTGATGCCTCATAAAAAGTAATTTTATTTTTACTTATTGTTGGAAGGACATGCAATCTCCCCTAAAAATAACAGACTAATGTATCATTTTGGGTTCATCAATGGAAAATTGAGTTACGATATTACCCCCATTTAGAAAAAAAATCAGATTCACTCCCACCCATTTCAATTGATTCAATCTATCCACCCTCACCTCATTTTGGTCCTCTATTCCCTTATTTTCCATATCTTATTCTCAAATTCCTCACTCCAGGACCCTCCCTCCTATTCTCCCACTAATTTTCTCTTTACCTTCCCTTCTTATCATTTACCTCCCTATCCTATGTTTCTTGTCTTTCCCTCTCTCCCATCCCTCCCATTTCCCAGCAACAACTAATGTTCCACCCAAACCCAACAAGTATCATCGTCATTTCCCACCACTCCATCTTCTCCCACCATAATGACACAATACCATCATTGTCTACACCAACACTGTTGGGAGAAAAACTGAGATTGATTATTCAAAGAAACCCTAGGCTCTCTTATATAGGAAGAGACCTTAAGGGTAAAGTACAAAGTAGTCCAGAGAAAACAAAGAAGTAACGAACAGGTACACAACATAATAATATCTATCTCTACACTCCCCCTCAAGGTGGAGCATAGATGTCTATCATGCTCAGCTTGGATGAACATCTCTGAAAAGGTCCTCTGAGCAACGGCTTGGTGAATACATCTGCAGTCTGATCCCCTGAGCTCACGTGAGTTGTAGATATCAACCCTCTCTGGATCAAATCTCTAGTGTAATGGCAGTCAACCTCTATATGCTTGGTTCTTTCATGAAAAGCTGGATTGTTGGCAATGAACAAGGCTGCTCGATTGTCACACTGAAGCTGCATGGATAGAGGTACGACTACATGTAAATCCTCTAGTACTGACCGAACCCACATCATTTTCGTGCTGACTTGCGCCATGGCACTATATTCGGATTCAGCACTGGACCTTTCCACAACAGTTTGTTTCTTGCTTTTCCAAGAAACCGAAGAGCTTCCAACAAACACTGCGAATCCTGAGGTTGATTTTCGATCCTTAAGGCATCCTGCATAATCGGCATCTGCACATGCCGAGATAGACAAATATGTGCCTTTTCGAAACATCAACCCTGAACCTGGAGAAGACTTCAGATACCTCAGTATCATGTGTATAGCGTCCATATGAGCTTGTCTTGGCTGCTCCACAAATTGACTCACCCTGCTTACTGCAAAGGCAATATCGGGTCGAGTTATGGTAATGTAAAGGAGCTTACCCACCATTTCAGTATATCTCCTCTTATCCACCTCAACAGTATCATCATCATACAACTTCATGCTTGGATCCATAGGAATACTGGATGGTTTGCACTCAGCCATGCCTGTTTCAATCAAGAAATCTGTAATGTACTTCCCTTGAGTCATCACCAAACCCTGTGCATTCCTGGCAAATTCCAACCCCATAAAATATCTTAGGGTTCCAAGATCCTTTGTAACGAACTGACGGCCTAGGAATGCTTTCGCCCTTTCTATGCCCTGAATATCATCTCCTGTAACCAGAATATCATCAACATAGACCATGATAACAACCGTACCTGCCGATGACTTCTGAACAAACAATGAATGATCTGCATTTAACCTCTTGAATCCCTGTTGTTCAATAAGATTAGAGAGCTTCTGGAACCACGCTCTTGGACTCCGTTTGAGGCCATAAATTGCCTTTTGAAATCTACGCACCATATGCTTCTCCCTCTCAGCAGTAAACCCTGGTGGCTGCTGCATGTAGACTTCCTCCTGCAGATCTCCATACAAGAAGGCATTCTTGACATCCAATTGAGATATACTCCAATCACGGACCACAACCACAGATAAGAGAATGCGAAGGGTAGAATGTCGAGCCACTGGAGAGAAAGTGTCCATATAGTTCACGCCATAGGTTTGTGTAAAACCACGCACGATCAAGCGTGCTTTGTACCGGTCTAAACTGCCATCTACATTATATTTAACTACGAAGACCCACTTACAGCTCACAATAGATGCATCAGGAGGAGGAATAACCAAAGACCATGTGCCACGAGACCGCAATGCATGCATCTCATCTTCCATATCCAATCTCCAGCAATCAATCTTCATAGCGTCCTGGTAGGTCCGTGGTATATCCACGGAAGACAACGCTGCAACAAATATCTGAAAGTCTCCAGTGAGACGATGAAACGACACCCGTGAAGCAAAGGGATAGGAGGCACATATCCGCTTCTGGGAATGTCAAGATCATCTCCTGTTGTACTGGATGGTGTGGTTTCCTCCTGCAATGAAGAATCCTGCACATGTACCATATCTGACCCGTCAGTGGTAATTCCGTCTGAACATACCTGAGGCATGATGGGTGGCTGACGTGTAGCCTGAGCAGGACCTGACCAACGCGTATAGAATTTTGGTAGAGGTGGTATGTGAGGTCGTGGAAGAGGTGGAGGTGGTGGTGGTGACGATGACTCAGGGGTAGGAACAGGAGGAGACTCAGGTGAACTCCAAGTAGGAGGGGGAGGTACATTGACATCATCATTGGTAGTGGATGGAACCAGTCTGTCACCTGCAGGAGAAAAATACATAACAGACTCAAAGAATGTGACATCAGCACTAACGAAGTATTTTTTTTATGGGACCATAACACCGATAGCCCTTCTGAGTCCGAGAATAACCGACAAAGACACACTTGACAGCTCTAGGAGAGAGTTTGTCAAGTCCAGGAGACAGAAGATGAACAAAAGCCACAATACCAAAGACACGTGGAGTCAGTGAGAATAATTCCTTGTCAGGAAAAATGATAGAGAGAGGTATTTTCTCACCAAGAACAGAAGATGGCATACGGTTGACCAGATAGCACGCAGTAAGAACGACATCTCCCCAGAAAGAAATAGGAGCACAACTCTGAATCAATAGGGTTCGAGTAATGTCAAGGAGATGGCGATGCTTTCTTTCCGCCACTCCATTCTGCTGAGATGTGTACGCACAAGTGGTTTGGTGAATAATGCCCTTTGATGGAAGAAATTGAGAAAGGGACCGTGTGCAAAATTCTAGGGCATTATCTGTACGAACATATTTGACAGTAGAAGAGAAAACATTGTGCACTTCATTAATTAAATTCTTGATCACATCTCTTGCTTCAGATTTATTCTTTAAAAGAAACACCCAAGATACACGAGAGAAATCATCCACTACCACTAGATAAAATATGTGCCCCTGATGATCGGGTACACGACTTGGACCCCATATATCTATATGAAACAACTCGAATGGGGAGCTACTGCTCCGACTCTGACGACTAGGAAAGCTCGACCGATGATGCTTTCCCAACTGACATGCTTCACAGCGAAAGGACGAACTGGGAGAGATCTGAGGTAGAAGATGGCGCATTTTCTGGAGCGGGAGGTGACCAAAACGTAGATGCCAGATGTACGGAGAAACTGGTCCGGCGGAATGAGAGGAGACGCCGGGATAGGAATTCCGAACCAGCCGATATAGATCATTCTGCTCAGAGCCACAGCCAATCACCCTGCCCGTTAGTATGTCCTGAAAAATAAGGGAAGACGGGTCAAATATAGCACGACAATGCAAATCCTTCGTAATCTGACTAATAGATAACAGATTCATCGAGAACTCAGGAGCATGCAGGACATTCTGTAGATGCATAGTAGAGGATAGGAAGACCTCCCCCTGTCCAACAAGGGGGGAATGAGTACCATCTGCGATCTGCACTGAGCGGCCGTGAGGAATGTCCCTGTAGGACTCAAGTCTATCTCGATCTCGGCAGAGATGATGTGTGGCACCCGAATCTATAATCCAATCAGAGATATCACGAGACGGTGTAAATGCAATAGATCTACCTGAGGTACTAGCAGCAGCAGATGAACTGGCGGAGGCTGTAGCAGCAACATCTGAAGGTCCACCAGACGAATCACCAGATGATTGTGGCATAATATCGCGGAGACGTGCCACGAGTTCCTTAAAACGGTTATCGGCAGTAGATGCCAACTAGGACTGAGAGTGCTCTGCAACACGTGCCGATGCTGGGAACCCATGCTTAGAATAGCATGTCTCCTCCGAGTGTACTGTACGATGACAATAGGAACATGGCTGACTAAAGCGACACCCCTTCCCTGGGGTCCACGTCCACGTCCACGACCTGAAGACGGGCCACCTCTCCCATACGAAACTGCCATCGCAAATGGGGGTGGAGTAGAAGAACAGGAAGAAACTGTAACGCAATTGAGTCTCCTGTAAACATCCTCCACTGGAGGTATAACTGCATCAGCTAAGATCTGAGAACGGGCGGCGTCATATTCAGGATCAAGGGCCGCAAGTAGGACGCCCACCATGGTGGCATTCCGAAATGTCTTCTGTTGTTCAGGAGTCGCTGTGAGTGGGATAGTACTGTATAACTTCTGAAACATCCCCCTAAGGGATGAGCATAAGGAGTGAAGAGGTATGTCGTTCTGCTTCATCGTGAATATGTCATGCTGAAACTGTAACATCTTGGTCTCATTTCACACCTGCGAATATGTAGCAGCTAGGATATCCCACATCACCTTGGCATTGGGCTGATAGAGGACACCGTTGGCAATCTCCATCGTCAATGTACCTGACAACCAGACCTTTGCATAGGCGTCATCAGCCTCCCACGAGGCATATATCCATGTCTTCTCTGTTGGCCCATCCTCGGTAAGAATATGCTTCTTACCATTCGACTTCATGATGCTCATGAACTGCATCGCCCAGAGCTCGTAATTCGATCCGTCCATATTGACTATTGGCGCACGACCTTTGCATGCGCCTATAGAGGGCATATCAACCTTCGACTCTGACATATTGCCGCTGGAAAAAAACTAGGGTTTGTAGACAAAGTGATAGATGTCTACACAAACTGCATAGGATTCGAGTGCGTATGTAGACGTTACGCACTCAAATCCATCTTTCCGGAGGAAGAGACGAGTACGGGCACGTCGGAGATCGGCTAGGGCACGCCGGAAACTCGGCTACGGCCGCCGGGTGGTGATGGCGACAGGACTAGGGAGCCGCCTTGGGGGCTGGCGGCGGGAGGAGAGGGCCGCCTAGGGGTTGGCGGCGGGACTAGGGGGCCGCCGGAGGGCTGGCGGCGGGCGTAAAGGGCCGCATGGGGGTTGGCGGCGGGACTAGGGGCTGCCAGAGGGCTGGCGGCGAGAGCTGGGTTCCACCGGGGGTTGGTGGCGGGTGTGGGAGCTGTCGGGGGGAGGCTGGGAGCCGACGGCGGCGGCGGGATGAGAAGAGAGGGCGGCGGGTGGGGAGAGGGAGAGAGCCCTAGGGCTTGGGCTCTGATACCATGTTGGGAGAAAAACTGAGATTGATTATTCAAAGAAACCCTAGGCTCTCTTGTATAGGGAGAGACCTTAAGGGTAAAGTACAAAGTAGTCCAGAGAAAATAAAGAAATAACGAACAGGTACAGAACATAATAATATCTATCTCTACAAACACCACACCCTCCTCACCGATCGACCAAGAAAAATTAAATTGTCTCACTACTCACCTCCGACTTCCCGCCAAACTCTCCTAAACTCTACCACCACCGAGCATGTCCACCTCCACATCTTCACAGCTCCTCACCTAGCAAAACCATCTCCATTACACTTTCGTTGTGCCAAAGCAAGTATCACCGACTATCAAGAAACTTGAAACAAGCTACTTCAATTATAAAAACAAAAAAACAATTATCCTAAATCAATGCGCAAAACAGTAAAATTTGACACACTTTTTAAAGAAATAAAGTTTGATACATTGTGCTACATCAATCGGCATTTTACGTATTTCATTCACCTCTTGCAAGACGAAAAGAGATGCCTCCTCGTCTCAATCTCCCCACCCCGTAATAAAAAGAGAAACTAATGTCATAGCTCGAGCAACTTTGACCACCTATCCTTGGTCAACAATCTACCACGCTAAAATATCCCCCTGAAGATCTTGATCATAAGCAGAATGCACATATTCCACAACAATCCGTGGTCTCTGTTGGTAAAAATAGAAAAGTTGTTTATTCCAGGGACCCTAGGCTCTCTTATATAGAGGAGAGACCTATGGGTAAATTACATAAGAGAGACATAAAGAAATAAAATGATCGAAAAGGTACATAGAAACATATAAATATTTCTACACTCCCCATCAAGATGGAGCATAGATGCCAATCATGCTCAGCTTGGACTAACACTTCTGAAATGGTCCCATGAGTAATGTCTTGGTAAAGATATCGGTTGTATGCTCTCCTGAGCTAATATGCAAGGTAGAAATCAAACCCTTCTGGATCATGTTTCTCGTATAGTGACAGTCTACCTCAATATATTTTGTTCTCTCATGGAATGCAGGTTGTCTGCAATGAATAAAGTCGCATGATTATCACATTGTAGCTGCATGGGTAGAGGAATACCAATACGCAAATCTGCTAGCACAGATCGAACCCACACCATTTCTCTACTTGCTTGCGCCATAGGCCTATATTCAGATTCGGCACTTGATCTGGCTACAACAGTTTGTTTCTTGCTTTTCCAAGAAACAAGAGAACTTCCAACAAAAACTGCAAAGTCCGAAGTGGACTTCTTATTCTTAGGACATCCTGCATAGTCAGCATCAACACATATAGATACAGAGAGAGTTTCTCCTTTCTTGAAAAATAATCCTGCACCTGGAGAATATTTGAGATATCTCAATATCACGTATATCGCATCCATATGTACTTGTCGAGGTTGCTCTATGAATTGACTCACTACAAATGAGATATCCGGTATGGTAATAGTAATATACATGAGCTTTCCCACCATCTCTCTATATCTCCTCTTATCCACTTTATATGTATCATCATCGTTAAATTTCATGCTAGGATCCATAGGAGTAGTCGAGGGTCGACACCCAATCATACCTATCTCAACAAGCATGTCTGTAACATATTTTTTTGTGTCATCACAAGACCCTGCGTGTTCCTAGCAAATTCCAGCCCACCTTGGAATGCCCAGATCTTTAGTATCAAACTGACATCCTAGAAACTCCTTTGCCATCTTTATCCCCAGCATATCATCTCCAATAACAAGAATATCATCAACATAGACCATTATGACAACAATACCTCTAGATGTCCTCTGCACAAAAACTGAATGGTATGCATTAGACCTCTTGAACCCCTGCTTCTCAATCAAATCTGAGAGCTTCTGAAACCACGCCCTTGGACTTTGCGTAAGTCCATATATCGCCTTATGAAGTCTACATACTTTCTGACACTCCCCCTCAGCAGCAAACCCTGGAGGCTGTTGCATGCAAACTTCTTCCTGTAGATCTCTATATATAAATGCATTTTTAACATCAAACTAAAATAATGGCCAATCATGTACCATTGTGACTGAAAGTAGGATACAAAGTGTAGAGTGACGAGCCACGGGAGAAAAAGTGTCCAAGTAGTCGACTCCGTAAGTCTGAGTAAATCCACGAGCTACCGGCTATGCCTTGTAGCGATCAAGGCTGCCATCTACATGATGTTTAACAGTAAACACCCATTTGCAACTGACGACATACAACTCAGGGGGAGCAGACATCAAACTCCATGTACGAGGGGATTGCAACGCAACCATCTCTTCCTCCATAGCCAAGCGCTAACAACTATTCTCCAAAGCCTCCTGATAATTCCGTGGAATTTCCACGGCATAAAGAGCCAATGCGTATCTCTGAAAGTCCCATGTTAGATGATGGAACGAGACCTGAGAAGCAGGGGGTAAGTGGCACAAAACTGCTTCTGCTTACGAACTGCAATAGGGAAATTCAGGTCATCGGGAACCGCCTCCATATGTTGCCCACTTCCTGCAAAGATTCCTGGACAGATGTATATCAAAATCCATCATTAGAAACCATGTTATTATAACAAACCTGGGGCATACTGGATGATGAGCAATGACCACGAGCAGAAGCGAGCCGACGGGTATAGAACTTAGGTAAAGGTGGAATAACATGCTCATGTGACTAGGTAGTAGGTGGGGTGGAGGAGGAAGTGGTAGTGGAGGTTGTGGTGGCAAGGATGGTGGGACCACAAGAGAAGGAGACATTTAACTCGTAGGAGGAGGTGGCATATAAATCTCATCATCAACGCAAGATGAAGCCAACCTGTCACTTGTAGGAGAGAAATACATTACATACTCAAAAAATGTTACACTCGCACTTATATTATACTTTCTACGCAATGGATCATAACATCGGTATCCTTGCTAGGTCCTTGAGTACCCAAAAACACACATTTGACAGCTCTAGGTAAAGTTTGTTAAGACCAGGAGTCAACTGGTGGACAAGCAACAGAGCCAAACACACGATGAGTGCGTGAGAACAACTCTTTCTTAGGAAAAAGTGTAGAGAAAGGAATTTTCTCACCCAAAACAAACGATGGCATGCAATTCACCAAGTAGCATGCAGTAAGAACAGTGTCACCCCAAAAAGAATGTGAGGTACGACTCCGAACGAGAAGAGTCCGAATGGCATCAAGTAAATGGCGATGCTTTCGTTCTGCAACACCATTTTGCTGAGAAGTATAAGAACATGTCGTTTGATGAACAATGCCATGGGATGAAAAGAAATGGGATAGAGTACGTGTACAAAATTCCAAAGCATTATCTATTCTCACAAATTTCACAGATGAAAAGAAAACATTCTGCACTTCATTGATAAAGATTTTGATCATATCCCCTACCTCAGATTTATTTTTTAATAAGAAAATCCATGACAAATGAGAAAAATCATCAACAACAACAAGATAATGATCAGGAACACAACTAGGACCTCAAATGTCAACATGAAATAACTCAAACAGGGAGCTACTGCTCCGACTCTGACGACTAGGGAAGGTCGATCGATGATGCTTCCCTAACTGACACGCCTCGCATTGGAAGGAAGATCCTGGTGAGACTTATGGCAACATATGACTCATTTTCTGGAGAGGGAAATGTAGATGCCAAGTGACGCAAAGGACCAAATTGATGCAAACGAGATTCGGCGACGGAAAAATTAAATTTGATCGGTGGAGATTGTTTAGTAGAAGAAAATGGAAGGGTTGAGAAGAGAAGCTCGTCGGAAAAACGAGGGGTTTGGAGGAGAGAAATGTGAAGACCACGTGGGGAAAGAGAGAGACTAGAGAGAGATAAATCTCAAATTCTATATCAACTGCACTCCAAAATAACTAGTCTATCATCCCTTTATATAGGAGAGATGAAATTACAAAAATAGAAACTCAAATTCAAATTCAAACTAATTATCCTAATTTGACTCTAACCGACTAACTGACTAATTTGAAATTCAAATTGAAACTAACTACTTTAGAGATCACACATGATCTCTTATTTAAAATAAAATTACGACGACTCAAAATAAACGTAAATAAAATTAACGAATAAAAAGTAGAAAAATGCGGCCCTATTTATCCATTTCACGCTGCATTAATTCTCCTCCGCTTGAAAAATTCGTCTCCCGACGAAATGCTGGATCTGCAGGCTTGGAGGTTGATAAATTCAAATCAGCGTTCTCGATCATCCCATGGAAGAACTGGTGTGGAGAAAATGGCGGAATCCATGCGTGCTGGCGCGAGTGTTGGCGACGTTGGCTTCGTGACGGAAGAGCAGATGTGGCGTACATGCGGGCGCCCATCCGGATTTCATCCCGTTGACATGGTGCTCGAAGAACTGATGGGGCATCTTCAGACAAACAATTCGACCTTTGGAGAGTCCATAGCAAAGTAATAGCACAAGGAGAGTAGAGGAGGAGATGTGGACAATGAATTAAGCCATGGGGCATTTTAATAGGTGAAACCCATGATCCTAATCCTAATTGGATAAGGAGACCATCCAGATTTCGTCCTTTCAGCACTTCTTTTTAAATATTCCTGCTCCAAGGGGTGGAATGCAATTTTCGTACCCCTTCAATCATGACCTTCCAGTAAAAGTTTTTATGAGGAGGGATTTTCCGGAAATTTTTCCCATTCATTTCCTATTTTCCAGGGATTCGGCTGTGACTGCATCGCTAACTATTGTTAGGGTTTTTCCCTTCCAAACTAATTGGCAGCGGCAACAAGAACGGGGAAAGCGGCGTCCTCGAGCTCGTGCCCAGGCATCCCGTGCGGCTGACGCTGCTCGCAAGGGTGT
The DNA here is from genome assembly GCA_037367405.1 of Ottelia alismoides. Taxonomy (NCBI): domain Eukaryota; kingdom Viridiplantae; phylum Streptophyta; class Magnoliopsida; order Alismatales; family Hydrocharitaceae; genus Ottelia; species Ottelia alismoides. The sequence goes on along the minus strand of JAZKJV010003059.1, from coordinate 31,281 downwards.
CGAGGCCGTTTGCAGCGGTGGTTGTGGGGCAAATAGGTGGGGGAGGGGAAACAATGGTAGTGAGGTTAGGGAGTTTAACGGTGGGGGTGAAGGGGCTTGCACCAGCGACGCAGGGGGTGGAGGGGAGGGTTGCTGGGGGCAAGGTTCAGAAAGTCGGTATGCGGTATTCGTTCGGTCAGGCGGTCCCGAGCGAGTAAGCGGATATGCGGAAGTATATGCGGATTATGCGGTTTGCATTATTTAAATAAAAAATATTAAAGATATACGTTAATTTGTGATGTGAGAGACAAAAAATACATGTTTCCTTTAGATTCCTACAAAAACATACTTTTAAAAATAAAAAAGGCACCACAATAAAAAGCTACATAGTTCATTTAGATATCAAAATATGTTTCTGAATGTAGAATGTTCAAATATATAAAGTTAAAAACCGGCTTCTAAATTCTAATCTAAATCATCTTCAAAATTGATTGTTGGAATATCATCATCGCTTTCCGAATCACTCATAAATTCTTCTTCGCCCAAAGTTGACAAAGCTTCCGCATTCCTTTGGCTCCTCCTATTCTCAACAAACTCTTCTGCCCCACTTGCTTCTGCAACCAAGTTCCACGTGAGCTCCGACCCTTGGAAGATTTCTTCTTCTTCTTCTTCTTCACTGGTACCAATCCAATCCATAACATGTGTTCTATCCTTTGAAACAAATGGATCTCTCCCAGTTAGTGATCGACGTTCCTTCAGCTTTGAATTGAATTTCACAAAAACCAAATCATTCAATCTCTTGGTTTCTAGTTTGTTCCTTTTTTTGGTGTGAATCTGCATTAAGAATATATAAAATTGATAAATTATAAATTATAATGACTCAATGAATATATATAATTGTACATCCAAATAGTGATAGTTATACCGCTGCAAATGAGCTCCAATTCCTCTCACAGGCAGAAGAAGAGGATGTCAGCTTCAGAATTCTTAAAGCCATTTCTTTCAAATAAGGTGTTTGAGAACCATATAGCATCCACCAATGAGTTGCAAGAGATTGCGCAGTTAATGACTTGTAAAATAATAAATCTAACTTAAGAACTTTAACGTCGATAATAAGCTTGAGATATATTACCAGGATTGAAATCATCATCATTGGTGGATCTTTGTCTGACAGCCATTGGCTTTCCAAATGCTCCTTCTCCCCTTCGGTAAATATGAATCTCTTTCTTCGTAATGGCATCCTGAATCTCCAACTCAGGATAAAAAATTTCTACGCATTCCATCAAACCATCAACGACGAAGCTATCTTTAGAAATTGTACATGACGAGTGTGCAGATGTGGCTAGGGAGGAGGCAAGGCGAGGAAGGCCAAGAGGACGGGGACGAGGAAGAGGTCGAGGTAGGGCGCGTGAACAAGTCGCGGAACCCATGAACTTTGAAGAAGCTGCTGCGGAGGATGATAACATTGCGCAAAGAGACTACTTCACACCTGCCACCGAGCGACCAAGAGAGGACATGCCAACGCCTCAAGCACCGTTGAGGCATGGATTGGACCCCAGCCAGACACGACCAACTTACTGCACACTAACGCCGCCGTCTATGCCAATATTCGAGGAAGATGCCCCAGGACCCTCTCAAATCCACATGATAGACGAAGCGAACCGTCTATTACCGTTCCATCCTCCAGATTCTACGATTACATACCAGCGGAGGAAAAAACGTTGAATTGTAATCAATGTAATTTTTAATATGATGCAAAAAATGTAATGTGTATTCATGAACAAGTCTACTTATATTCAATATTTGAAATGTCTTCTTTGATATTTGGAATGTCTAGAATGTTTGCAATGTCTGGAATGTTTACAAAAAGATGTCAATTTACGTTAGAAACATGGAATTGGCATGCCTTTTCAAGGGTTTTTAGAAAGTTGAAATTCCAAAGCCAACACTTGGACAGCCATTTTCGCGGAAAAATTCCTGTAAGGATGACGCATATTGAACATGCGTTATATGTTCAAATTTCAAAGCCCACACCTGCCCAGCCATTTTCGAGGAAAATTTCCTGTAAGGATGACGCATATTGAAAATGCGTTATCAGTCCCTACAAGAATGTCGCATATACAACATGCGATACCTGTACAGGAAATTTCGAGACCTGCGATACTTGTACAGAACATTTCGAGACCATCTTCGAGGGGAATTCCCTGGACATATGTCGCATGTTGAATATGCGTTATCTATAGCGCATATCCAACATGCGACACAAACGTAATTTCTGGGTAAAAAAAAACTTAAGGGGTGTCGCATGTTGAACATGCGACACCTCTGTAGTTTTTGAGTAAAAAAAACATTACGTAGTACCTGGGTATTTAAGTAATTCCCAGGTACTACTTAGGAATTTGACTCAAAACAATAGGGATTGAGATAGAAAGCTGCAAGATGGAGGGGGTTATCCAATCTTCCTTTCGTCTTTAAGGTAATGGCATCTATAAATGGCTTGTATGAATGTTCAACATTTTTAAAAATAGCCTATTTCATTTTTTGCATCCTCCAACCCTCCATATACAAAGCCCATTGAGGGCTTCCTTTCTCCATCAACCACACGCAAGAGGTAGACTAGTGGAGAGAAGATCTTCAACGTCAAAGACACTTGGCTCCAAAATGATGAACTGAGGACAATGGATGCATCTACCTCACCTTTTCTGGTCTTTGACCACTTGCACTCCCTCCACTCATCAGAAGAGAACATCAACCGTAATTTTTCCTTCTTGTCCATCACGCTCTGTAGTGTAAGGAAAGTGGTGGCAAATCTTGTTTGCCCTGGCCGAACAATTTCACCCTTCTGGGTGAACTGTCTCATCAAGCTCAAAGTCTTTGCATGACTGTAGATAAAGAGAGTGAGAGTTCTGGCCTTAGTGATGCAATTTTTTATCTTTGATTCCTTTCCAATCTCCTCAAGAACAAGATCAATGCAATGGGCCGTACATGAAGACCAAAATATCCTTGGATATTTAGTCTTAAGAAGTCGTCCGGCTGCCATATTTGCAGAAGCATTGTCTGTAACAACTTGTACAACATTATCTTCTCCAACATCCTTGATACAATCCTCTACGAGAGAAGAGATGTATTCAGTTGTGTGAGAATCTGCGGATGCGTCAACGAACTTCAAGAAAGTTATGCCCAAGTCACAATTCACACACAAGTTCATAATGCTCCTTCCCCTCATGTCAGTCCATGCATCGATCATTATTGAACAACCATTGTTTTTCCACGATTCATTGTGACTCTTTAAATATTCCTTTGTTTCATCCACTTCCTCATTCAACAAAGTTCCTGTGATTTCATAGTATGAACATGGCTTGTATCCGCTTCCATATTGTCTAATTGCCTCGCACATTCGGATAAAGGAATTTTTAGTGACCACATTGAAGGGAATGTCAGCATCATAAAAGAATTTGGCCACGAATTTGTTGACACGTGCACGCTCCTCTTTGGCTAAAGCATCTTTAATCACTGTCTGCCGCATTGTTGTGCCCAAAGATATGTCATCTTCAGATACACGAGGTCTTTTTGTACTAGCACCTCCTTCTGATGGATGGTTAGAAGATCCATCAGATGCCTTGATTGTTACTTCCTCCCGCAGTTCTCTCATACTAACAACTTTTTCATTCTTCTTCTTCATAATATCCTCCACATAATCTCTGATTTCCTTTTGCACATCTCCATCAGCCTTTGGACATGCCCTTGTATTTCCCTTGATGTGTGCGAGATGTTGCTTCATTCTATTGACGCCTCCTTTTATGATCTTGCCGCACAAGCGACACCCAACCGTGTTCGAATCGGTCCTCTCGATGAGGTATGCATATTTCCATCCTGGATCGGTAGAACCGGGTGGAACATAGAATGTGGATTCTACCGTTGTAGGCGTGGAAGGGGTAGCCATAATGACCGACCTAAACATGGTACAAAAATGATGTGTCATTGAAAAAAGAAGTGCAAATTGCAATCCGGTTATCCAAAAATGATGTGTCATTGTAACATGATTACATTATACATATATAAAAATTTAAATGAAGCTGCATAATTTATAAATAAAGGGCTACATATAATGGATGAAATACAGATAACGGATGACCATTAAAATCGATATATACCCCAATTCTCAATCATTGATCTCATTTTTAAAATGTAACAAGGATAGCAATGGAAGCAAAAAATTGTATTTAAGATAGAAAAAAATACTCTGTGTCACATTTCATAAATTAAGGCATAATTTGGGTTATTTCTAATTTACCATAAGATCTTTGTACCTTGCCAGGACTTTTACATACAATCTCCAGGAGACTTCTTATATTACAAATATTGTCACAATCTTTCTAAAAAACTACCATTTTTTTACATAAACACAACTTCCACAAATATAACTACACAAAACATAAATAACGGAGTATATAATCCAGCAAACTTCAATAAACGTCAATAACAGACGGAAGTCCATAATCATATAAAATTATCGCATTCAAAAAATAATAAACCCCATTAAATGGCCATTTGATTTTGAAAGCATATCACATAATCTAATAATAAGGAAGCATTCGAATATCTTGGAGTAAGCAGAGCTTATACTTCAAAATTACGATGTGCTTCTTTACATGTAATTGAAAATTTTGACTGTCAAATTAGGCCAGTGATGCTGAAAATATCATAATCAACTCAATTTTTGTTAACTTAGTTAAAAGAAATAGATAGAAAGACTCGAATATAAAGCACGGATATCCTAGACAGCAGCAAGGACAGTTTGTTGCTGCTATCGTTGTTGCGGAAGGTTCTTCCCAAGTTGTTGGAGTCATCGCCCTAATTTAACTACAGGGAAAGGGGACATTTGTTACCTATAATCCAAAAGGAGCTGCGGTGGCGAGGGCGGAGGCGCTGGAGCCTGGAGGCGGCGAGGACGGAGGTGCTGGAGCGTGGAGGCAGCGAGGCTTCGAGGGCAGAGGCGCTGGAGCGTGGAGGCGCGATGGAGGAAACTTAGGGCAATTCCAATGCGGGGAACGAGAGAAAACGAGGTTTAGTGAAAAGGGTTTTTTTTTGATATACGGATCCTAAATCGGATCCCAAACGACACCGCATATGGACCGACTAAGCGGTCGTATATGCGGTTTAGGCGGCCCGCATATGCAGCTGGACCGCATATGACCGCATACTGTAAATGCACTTCGGATAGGCCACCGCATACGCATATGCGGCCGCATGAACCGCATTTCTGAACCTTGGCTGGGGGTGTGGGGTTTGCGGTAGGCAGAGGTTCTGGGTTTGCAGAAGGGGACACGGGGGTTGGGGGGTGCTGCGCAATGGGTCCTGGGGTGGTGGGAGGGGGTGTCGGGGTGGGGGCCGGGGGAATCGGCAATGGTGCATAGATTGCGGGAGGGGGCGCTGGGGGAGAGGGGGTGACAGCGGATGCGGGGGTCTGTGTTGCAGGGGGTGCGTTGGCGGCGAGGAGGGAATATAGCGGTGGTGGCGGGGCAGGGGGGGTCGCCGGGGAGAACACGGGGGATGGGGATGGTGCCGCAAGGGTGACGGGGTTGGGAGGGGTTTGCGGCGATGGTGGGGCTGTGGTTGGGTTCGCAGGTGCAGGGGTTGGGGCTGGAGGTGCGGTTGTGGTTAGCGATAGAGGAGTGTGGGGGCTCACCAGAAGTGCGGGGAAGGCGAGGCAGGGCTGCAACGGGGCTGAAACTGTTGTCGGAGGCGGTGTCATCGATGGTAGCTGATCTGAAGTATCCTGGACTACAAGCATCTTGATGAAGACGACGATCTTTTCTTGACTTTCTTCATCAAAATCGGCTTCGGTGGTTGGAGATTTTGATTTGGCGGTGCATAGAGTATCGAAATTGACCTTCAAATCTCGTAGCTTTCATTGAAAATCAAGCAGTATGCCTAGCATCTCCTTGTCGTAAGCTTCGTTGGATCGTCGTTTTCGTTCCGCTGAACGATGGTCCTTCGTGGCATGATGCTTGCGTGAACTTTTGTATGGATCGTCAGATCGTGAGGACGATCTGTAAGCCATGCTCTGATACCAATTGATGCAAACGACCAAATTGATGCAAACGAGATTCGGCGACGGAAAAATTAAATTTGATCGGTGGAGATTGTTTGGTAGAAGAAAATGGAGGGGTTGAGAAGAGAAGTTCGTCGGAAAAACGAGGGGTTTGGAGGAGAGAAACGTGAAGACCACGTGGGGAAAGAGAGAGACTAGAGAGAGAGATAAATCTCAAATTTTATATCAACTGCACTCCTAAATAACTAGTCTATCATCCCTTTATATAGGAGGGATGAGATTACAAAAATAGAAACTCAAACTCAAATTCAAACTAATTATCCTAATTTGACTCTAACCGACTAACTGACTAATTTGAAATTCAAATTGAAACTAACTACTTTAGAGATCACACATGATCTCTTATTTAAAATAAAATTACCACTCAAAATAAACGTAAATAAAATTAACGGATAAAAAGTAGAAAAATGCGGCCCTATTTATCCATTTCAAGCTGCTTCAGAAAGCCTTTCTGAACTGCGGCCCTAGATATAATATTCGACGCATCTACCGCTATGACGAACTACAGCGGGGCTAAAAGACAGCCGGTCTCACACCGTGTCAGGGTTGTAAGAAGCCTCTACGAGGCTTGCCGTTAACTACTACCGAGAAAGAGGAGATGGTAATCCATAAATTCATCCATGAGATCCATTGTTGAGGGAATCCCCTTTTGTGAAGCACATTCCATAAGAAGCGCCAATCAATGTTGTCATAGGCCTAAGCAAAATCAACTTTTTACAGAAAGCCCTTAGACTTTCTCTTCCATTCAGCCATAACTTCCATAGCCATTAACAGGGAGTCCACCATATATCTGCCCAGAACAAAAGCGGACTCTAAAGGACTGATAAAGTTTGCAAGAACATTTTTCAATGTATTCGCAAGTAGTTTTGCCACAATCAAGTGGACCCTATTAGAGGGCAATGAGCACGTAGTCTTCAATGATAATCGTTGCAAACCCTCACTCCCAAATGAACAATACTATGTTTAAGCGCTCAAACCCATCACCTCTAGTTCAGAACACCCAAATAAGATTAAGAACATTCCTCTTCACTACCTTTTAAAAATCCTTGTAGAAGAAGACGAGAAATCTGTCGAGTTCCGATGCCCCATCTTCATTCAGATCAGAAATAGCCTTCCAAACCTCCTGTTCTGAAAATTTCATTGTGAGCTCCTCCGCTTAGGCTGGGGAGTGGGGATACCCTCGATGCATCCCTCGCTGACTACCTCCAAGGCAGATCCTCACAACACATGCAAGCTTAACGAAAGAAGTCAAATAGTGCCCTTCCAAGTTGGGTGTCCCCTCTAACAACATCACCCCCCAGTCCTCAACTCATGGATAACGTTCCTCCTTCATCTGTTGCATGGAAGAAAGACGTGTTTGCATCACCATCCCTAATCCAGGTTACACATGACCTTTGCCTCCAGTCCATCACAATCTATATGTCCTCCATTATCGCCTCTTGGGCCAATCAAACACGAGCCTCCTCAAACTTACTGGACTTCAATCTATATGTCCTCCATTATCACCTCTTGGGCCAATCAAACACGAGCCTCCTCAAACTTACTGGACTTGCAGTCCTCCAGTCTATCCAATCTGTCCACTTCCGTATGTGCCTTGTTCCTCCTTCTAACTTTTGAGCCTCTCCTTCCTAATGACGACTTGGAAGGACAACAAATCATCCTTAAGTCTTCTCAATTTGTATGACATGTGTTGAATGTAAGAGCCCTCGCAAGAATAGCTTGACCATTTCTCAGAAAGCCAGTCATGGAAACCAAATTCCCGCAGCCACGATCGCTCAATTTGAACTATGAACCCAACTTGGCATCCTCCACGAACTCCGCATTAGAGGCGTATGATCGTAACAGCTTCTAGGCAAGCCACGAACCTCGGCCAATTGGAATCTCTGCAGTATCTCAGAAGAAGCCAGAAATCTGTCAATGCAAAACTTATAGAGGAATTCCTCCATGTCTATTTACTTTTTCTTAAGCCAAGAAAGGGGGAGACACTCGATGGCGTTCACCCCTGGTCCATGTCTATTTACAATTTTACTTGTTACTTTGATGCATTTGTTGCTACAAAGACGAAGCATTCTATTGTTGCAAATGGGGTTGTATTGTTATCTTCTCTCGTTTACCAACTTTGCATTCATCCAAAATATGTCTAATCACATGGCAACTTGGGCATAAGTGTGATATAATACTTAAAAGTTGCAACTATAAATAATTATATTTTATAATATAGTATTGATAATTCAATTTATTATATGATGCCGACACGATTCGGTGCGTCGATGATAAATAAAATAATTTGGGCGGTGGAATTTCGGTAGAGAAAAGGAGAGGTTGAGAAGAAGAAAACTCGTCGGAAACGAGGGGTTGAAGAAGAACCGTGAAGACCACGTTGAGAGAGGAGAGAAAATAGAGAGAGAGATAAAAATCTCAACTTTTCATTAATACTTCACTGTCTAACACATTGGACCCTCATCCCTTTATATAGGAGGGATACAACAACAACAAAGCCTTTTCCCACAATTAAGTAGGGTCGGCTACATGGATTCTTCGCCTCCATTCAGATCTATCTTGGCTCAATCTCGAACTTATATCCAAAAAACTAAGATCCCTTCGTATAGTCTCTTTCCAACACTTCTTGGGTCGTCCTCGCCCTCTCTTAGCCGGCTCAACATCCCACCACTCGCATCTCCTAACCGGTGCATCAGTTGACCTTCTTTGCAAATGATCAAACCATCTTAAGCGGTTTTCTCGCATCTTATCCTCGATCGGAGCTACACCAACTTTCTTTCTGATTGCATCATTCCGAATCCGATCTTTAGGTGTATGTCCACACATCCATCTTAGCATTTTCATTTCTGCTACAGCCATTCTCTGCACATGTCTATGGTTCACAGGCCAACATTCAGAACCATAAAGCATAGCAGGTCTCACAGCTGCTTTGTAAAACTTTCCTTTAATTTTTGAAGGAATTTTCTTATCACAGAGAACAACGGAGGCTCCTCTCCACTTTAGCCAGCCTGCATTTATTCTATTAGTAGCATCTCCATCAATTTCCCCATCATGTTGCAAAATAGATCCCAGATATCTAAAAGAATCTCTCTTCTGAATGTTATCGTCACCAATCTTCACCTCGATTCCTTCACCATTGCTTCCATCAAAGGTGCATTCCATATATTCCGTCTTAGCCCTACTTATACGAAAACCTTTAGTCTCCAATTCATGTCTCCAAACCTCAAGCTTCTCATTTACTCCATCTCTAGTCTCGTCAATCAACACAATATCATCAGCAAATAACATACACCAAGGTAACTCATCCTGAATGTGACTTGTCAAGTCGTCCATAATCAAAGTAAAAAGAAATGGACTCAAAGCTGAACCTTAATGTAAACCAATGTTGATATCAAAATAGTCAGTCTTCCCCGTCGGGGTCCTTACACAAGATAAAGCCCTATCATACATATCCTTTATGAGATTAATATATAGGACAGGTACTTGTCTCTTCTCCAAAACTCTCCACAGTATCTCTCGTGGGACGGAATCATAAGCCTTCTCCAAATCAATAAAGATCATATGGAGATTCTTCCTTTTAGCTCTATAAATCTCCATTGTTCACCTCAACAAATGGATGGCTTCAATAGTTGAGGACCTGACATGAATCCGAATTGGTTTTCTTTTATTTGGGAAACTTGTCTCAACCTTCTTTCGATCACACGTTCCCAAATTTTCATAGTGTGACTCATCAGCTTGATACCTCTGTAATTTGAACAATTTTGAATGTCTCCTTTGTTCTTATAAAGAGGCACCACAATACTCCTCCTCCAATCTTCAGGCATTTTCTTGCTTCGCCAAATAACATTGAATAGATTCGTAAGCCAGGTCAAACTACGCTCACCTAAAACTTTCCATACTTCTACAGAGATGTCATCCGGTTCAACACCTTTCCCTTTATATAGGAGGGATGACCTTACAAAAATAGTAACTAATTTAAATTGACAACCAATTTATCCTAAAATGACTCTAACTAATTAACCGACCGAATTTAAAATTCAAATTGACCACTAATTGAGATCACAGGCGATCCCATTTATTTAATTAAAAAAAATCGTCGACGTAAATAAACGTAAGAAAAATTGACCACTAAAATTAACTAAAAATTCGGCCCTATATTTGGGTCCGACGCTGCATCAACTCTCCTCCGCTTTAAAAATTCGTCTCCCGACGAATTGCTGGATCTGCAGGCTTGGAGGACGAATCGGCGTGCTCATTTATCGTCTGGAAGAATTGGTGTGGAGCGAACGACGGAGTCCATACGCGGGCGTGGATGACGCGGCCGTCGTGGTTGAAGAACATGTGCGGCGTGAACGGCGGCGTTTTCTTGATTGTTGTCTCCTCCTTGTGATGTTTGAAGAATTGATGAGGCATGAACACCATGGCCTTTGGAGAATCCATAGCAAAAAAACGACACAAGGAGAGGAGGGGAGGAGATGTGTCCAAGGAATGAAGTCATGGGGTCCTTAAATAGGGAAAACCCAAGGTCCTAGTCCTATTTGGATAAGGAAGGTCCCCTGATTTCTTACTTACAGCCCTCTTCTTTAAATATTTCCACAGCCGGGGGCATGGGCGCAATTTTCGTACCCCTTCATTGTTCCTTACTTTTTTATCACTTTTGGCCTTTCTTCAAATAGGGGATCCATGGGATTTTCGTTTGCAATTTTTCCAAACCAAACTCAAATCCCAAAAATTGAGGGATTCGATTTCTATTGCAGGGAGACCCCATGCTAGGGCAATGGACGCAACGGGGGAGGCGTGGCGGCGGCAGCGAGGGGCTTCGCGGGCGGTCGCGCCTGTCGAGCGGGGGGGCGGCTTCCACGCGTCGAGCGGAGGGGCTCGCCTGCGCGGGGGCGGAGGCTGGAGCAGGTGGGGCGCGCTGAGGCGCGCGGTCGTGGCGCGCGGCGTAGAGCGGCGCCGCTCGAGCGCGGCGAGGCGGGCGCGACGTCGATCTGGGCGCGGCGGGGTGGAGCTGGCGCTGGCACCGCATGGGCGGCGGCCTGGAGATGGATGGATGCAGCACGCGGCTAGGCGGGGCGCGCGGTGGCGTTGGGTTCCTGCGCTGGAAGTAGTGCTGGCCTGCCGTGGGGAATGGGCTGCGAGGTTGGTGCTCGAGAAAGGGTTGTACCGTCGACGTTGGCAACCAACTAGCACCTTCTACGACAGCGGCTTCGGGGGGTGTGGATGCGAGAATCGGAGGCGACGGTGATGCAGCCTCTTGGACAGCCACTTTGACTGTGATTAAATCGAGGATTTCCAGTTCTTTCTCTTCCGGAGACTCGTCGAATATGGGCCCAGAGTCCTCGTTTTCTTCTTGCACAGCAATTGTATTAAAGAAATATTCATCCTGCTTGAAAATACCTTCATAATCTTGCTCACAAACAGGCTGTACAACAGCTTCCGTGATCTGATTTTTGCCGTTGTTGACGGCGAGATCTTCGTCGATTAGCGCATCCAACCACGTTTGCACTTTGATGCTTGATATGAGGCGTTTCTTGAGCTTCCTCGAACGCGAGCGTGAATGTGAGTCAGGCGAGAGATGACTCAGATCGAATTGCACTTGCCAATATGCGACAGGATCGTTGAATCGTGAGAATGATTCGGTTTCCATGCTCTGATACCAAATGATGCCGACACGATTCGGCGCGTCGACGATAAATAAAATAATTTGGGCGGTGGAATTTCGGTGGAGAAAAGGAGAGGTTAAGAAGAAGAAAACTCGTCGGAAACGAGGGGTTGAAGAAGAAGAACCGTGAAGACCACGTTGAGAGAGGAGAGAAAATAGAGAGGGAGATAAAAATCTCAACTTTTCATTAATACTTCACTGTCTAACACATTGGACCCTCATCCCTTTATATAGGAGGGATGATCTTACAAAAATAGTAACTAATTTAAATTGACAACCAATTTATCCTAAAATGACTCTAACTAATTAATCGACCGAATTTAAAATTCAAATTGACCACTAATTGAGATCACAGGCGATCCCATTTATTTAATTAAAAAAACTCGTCGACGTAAATAAACGTAAATAAAATTGACCACTAAAATTAACTAAAAATTCGGCCCTATATTTGGGTCCGACGCTGCATCATTATACACTAAATATACATATATTACACACTCATAAGTGTAAATAACATAACATATTGTATGATACAATCATTTGTGTAAGTCACATCACATATATTATACAACCCTGACTTGTAACATATGTTATGCTATCATAGCATACATGTCCGACATTGATGTTTTTTACTCAAAAAAAGAGTGAAATACCTATAGCTAGTGTTCGCCCCAAGGTATATTAATGCGAAAAACTTACAGAAGCCATGGCCTCAAATTTCAGCGAAATTCGGTCGAATTTCTGTCGAATATCGATATCCAGCCGAAATCGAAATTCGACCGAAATGACCGAAATGGCCGAAATATGGGGGTCTTAGTACAAAAAATGACCGAAATGATCGAAATTCCGGTCGAAATTCCACCGAAATTCCATCGAAATTCTGTTTTGGTCGATACCGAAATGGTGACCGAAACCGACATTTAGGGCCTTGACAGAAGCTAGGTCTCGAGTAGAGATCTCCAGCATCGTTTTTGTTACCTTATCTCATTCAAATTTCTATATCAGGTGCACAATATGAAGATCTGATATCGAGAAAGCCCATGTGCCCAGCCATCTCCTCTCCATGTGCCCCACCTTTCAAGAGACCTAGTCGAAATACTCCATTACCATCCTTTCCAACCAACGGTTACCTCCAAGCTGAACCTCGTCCACCACCGAGGATTAAATCATATTCCGATGTCATTTGTCGCTCACCACCGCATGAAACAATTTGGTGTTGGCATCTCCCTCCTTAATCCATTTCTGCCAAGCTCTCTGCCTCCACTTTGCCTTCTCTGTCCTCCTCCAAGATGACCTTCGAGAACCTAACCACTCCTCTATCTCCTCAGTAGACAAATCATGAGTGTCTTCCGCACTGTTAAGTCAACATATCCCAATAACGACAGTAACACGTTAGGAGATGCACTAATATTGTAGCTCCCTCATATAGTCACACTACTACTTTCACAAGTCTGCCATTTGTGATACACACGAGCGGTTGCCCACCTGTGTCATCCATTGACCTCCACTACTCTGCCACCAGTTTTCAGAATCCCATCTTCCAATGACCGCAACTTCTCAACTTGAAGAAAAAGCAAGGTGGCATCCTGTGACATTAAGATTTGAATAAATCAAACCTGACCCAATTAAGAGTCCGAAAGTTCAATTGATGTTCAATTAATATAGAATAAATCCAGAATGATCCGTTGATCGCGGATTTTGTCACTCGATCGTAATTAACCAAAAGTTGATCGCATCATAATGTTTGCCATCAGAAAAGCCGCAACGAAAAATCAGGAACCGAAAAACAAACTGCCACCCACAAATCTGATTTGACGAAATAAAATCAACGAAATCGACCATTCGTCTATCGGAGGTCGTTTGATATTTTAAAATCACAAAATTTAGTCACAAAATGAGACCGTATGTCAAGAATTTCAGGTATTCATACTCGATCCAAAGTATACGGATATTATACTCATTTTGATCGTCATTTAGAGACAATCGAAACGAGTCATTGTACACCCAAATCGGAGACTCGAGACATGAATGCGGATGACTTTGGTTTTCTAAATAAAAGAAAAAATAGCTTAAAAAATTTAAATTAAAACTTTTTATTAGACATTACACAGTCCAGCCATTTGTTTTTTGTTTTTTTTTCTTTTCTCAGCCACTTGGCCAACTTCCTCCATTTGGCAAATAACTAAGGCTCTCCTACCCTTATTAATATCTCCCATGACCTTCTTCTTTTCCCATATATTCTGTATGGAGTCGTTGCCCTTTCCTTCCAATTGGAGCTTCATTCCAAGCAGTCCCTGCTGCTCCCCGTAGCCATTTGAAGCAACTGTTATTGCTGCTATTCGAGATCAATCTCCAAGAAAATCTGAAGGTGTTGGAGCTCCAAAAAACAACCATCCCTGCTGTTGCAACCTTCCCCCTACCAATGCATGTGATTTTGATGTCGGTACAATCCATTCCCTACTCCTAACTGCCATGCATGGTGTTTTACCCATTCTCGATCCCCTAATTATTGCCTTTCTTGAGTAATATATGATGGGAATTTGGGGATATTTTTCTTGGGAGCATGAGGCATCAACATGCGAAGTCATCAAATCCAAATGTACAATTCTTTCCCTTCTTTTATTACCATCCACGTCTTAAAAAAACAAGTTTTAAACCATTATATAACTGTTGATTCTATGCCTTTAAAATAAAATATTGGGAGTGAATGCATGCATGTGGATCCAAATTCTGTCCTTAAACCTAAGAATGGCGATGTCTGAACGAAAAGAAGAAAAATGAAGCCGTTGTCCGATCCTGCATATTATATTCATGGGTTGTAGCAGAAAAATCTGAATGCAAGAATAACGTGATCCATTATTAATTGTAGACCATCATCAACTGTTCATGATCTCAATTCCTCCGAATAGTTACTGGATTCGAGAACGGATTAGTCAACTTCTTGGGCATAACCTCATGGTTGGAGAACATCTTCTAGGAGTCGTATTAAATGATGGTTTCTGGAAGTAAGGACATTGCTCACCACCACCAAATCGATCTTCCAACCACCACTACTGTTCAACCCTTAGCTAAGCGGAACACTGTCAATCTCGATTGTAATATAGTGTTGGAAGATAGCCCATCACATCTAACTTCCCTATAAATAAAAAAATGCATATAGTTTGCAATTAAGGGCAGTTCTGAATCAAGTAGCAGTAATTAAGAGACAAGTAGCGCTAATTAGGTGTGCTTTGTCATTAATATTCTTTCCCTCAAGCATGCACAACTCTAATTTTGCTCTTTGTTCTTCCTGTCAGAGATCTACTTAAGGCCCTAATGTCAGTAACCTGAAGGAGTTGTAGTCCATATCTGGAATCGTATCTTGATTTGTATGGGAATAAATACAAAAGTCTGTCTTATTTTTAGCGTCTCAAATTCGGTGATGAGGACATGGTTGGTCTTACTCGATTCTTAGCATATACATCATTATTATTACTCAATATAAGTCATTGAAGATATTAATTAGATGGCTTATGGGATTACCTGACCATGTCTATATAAAACGTGAATGACTTATGTAACTCAAGTTATAAGCAGCACGTTTAATTTGACTTGTGTGAGGAACTCATCGATGGCGGAATCTTTGGTGAACATTCGTGTGTCCCTTTTCAGACCAATACATATCTTGTCTAGACGTTCGAATACAATGTGTTAACCTCAAATACAACTAAGGCCACAATCATCCAACATGAAATATGATACGATCAAATAACCTCTTATAACGGATCTCATGCATGAAAGATGAATCGTTAGGGAATTAGAATGTAATTTGCCTAAAAATATATCAATATTTAGTCTAAGTATCATGACTGTTTAGAAGAGTTTTGAAATACAAATATTAGAATATTAATAAAATTCTCTTATAAAGTCAATAAATGATTTCCTACGGTTATTATGACTATTAATCTTCAATTAGTTTATCCTTGAGTATCATCTACTGATATAGATCACTACTGATAAAATTACGGACAAAAGACATATATGTACAATCAACTACAGAAAGGATTGAGAAAGAAATGAGTAGTCAAGCAAGTGAAAAAGATGGTGAATCAGTGATATCAGTTAATTATGCCAGTCACGGTGACCCTTACACCCGACCGTGCGAGGGCGCGGTGACCCTCAGCTGGGCGGGAGATAGGAAGCCCAGTTAGGGCAGCAACCGCCTAGTGTGCGGGTATAGGATCTCAGTCCTTTTTATGATTTTACGCGAGCTTGTAGTGTTTTTACGCCTCGTTGGGATCTAGGTTTTTGACCAATTTCATTGACCCTCCATTTTTAGGGTACCTAGGTTGGGGGACCTACGATTTTAGTTTTCTTTACGAGCTCGATTGCCCGTACCGGTCAGGCCGGTATTTTGAGTGACTATCGAGAAGTCTCTCCCACCCGTCTCAAGGGCATAGTTTGGGAGTAGGCCTAGCCCTCTACTGGACCGCACTCCCACTCAGAAGGCGAGACATAAGAGTCTCTCAGGAGACTTCCTCATCGCTTGAGTTTAGGTTACTGTTCCGCTAACAAGTCTTGGGGAGGAGTTACAATTGAGTTTGGAGTGGGTTATAGTTGAGTTTGGCTAGAGTTAGATCAGTTGCAGCCGAGTTGGTTCCAGTTGAACTTGGTACATAATCATTAATCATCATCAATCATCAATCATAAACAATTAATCGGATCTTAGAACTACTACTATGAGTGATAGAAAAAGCTAGTGGACATGTTGGAAACTTAGTTAGGATGCATTATACTCCACTGCATGCCTACGAAGAAACCCCAACCATAAGGTATTGTTCACGTCTTAAAGTAATAATATGAGGTCACACTCAGACCAAGACCACAGACTATTCACCAGACTTGAGAAATTAGACAAAAAAAGATCAGATCAGAGACTCATCATCCTCAATATCAAGATCCATCATCACGATCTCTAAGTGATAAAAGAAAATAATAACCTACTTACGGGTCATTAAATAATATATTGAAAATGTTATATAAGAAAGATTATGAGGTGATGAGTGAACATGGGATATGCATACATAACAGCTTGAAAAACATTTTTCATGCAAATAGCTTGTAAACTATAATTATCAGTGCCAATCTACTTGCTTTCTTTTGAAACCACTCAATTACATGATATTTTTTAATATGATGGATTGTATGCAACAATTGTTGACATTTTATTGTTTCCTATCACGCTTGGCAAGCAAAGCGCCTGCATCGCAGTAGTCTGGCTGATAATCCCAAGTATCCATTGTTATAATCGACAGTACCCTTGTTACAATTTATGTACAGAATAATGTATATGTTTTTCTTACTCTTTTGTTATATTTTGCGATACATGTGGACATTGTCAGTTTCTTTTGTACATGTAATATATATGAAAATTAATGAAATGTGAATTATTGATACTTCTTATTGGCTCACTGGTTATTTACATCAAATGTGAATGTCATTTCAAAATACGAAAAATTTCCCCTCAAATTCTGCAACCTAATGCGATTCATTGCGAATACAATACTGCGAATCATATGTAAACGGGTAACCCGGAACCGCGAGCGGGACCTCACACATCCCAACCCTAGAATCATGTACCAAGGGTGAGTGACCTGATCTATACCTTGGGCGAGATGAAATCATGGCCTTAAAGTTGAGAGAAAGATAGAATTTCTCCGAAATTTCCATTTCTTTAGGTCAATGAAATCGAAATGCCACATTGTTTCTTTTTTCCAAGATTTCGATGAAATATTCACGAAATGTTAGTGAAATTTCACTGAAATTGCAGGTTCGACGAAACAGAAAAAATGAAATTTACCCTTCGCTTTCATCGAAATGTGCTTATATCAATTAATTTTCACTCATTTCTCACTCGATGTGTTGAATTCTTGGAGAGCTTCATATTATTTGAAGAAGTTTCTTCAGTTAGTTCTAAAATTTTAGGTCTGGTCAAAACTAAAGTGATTAAAAACAAGCTTCAAGAGCTATCAAGTATGAAACAAAAAGTTCTATATTTTGGGATTTTTACGCCATGAATGCTAAAAACTTTGTAAATTACCTTCATGATTAGGTATACTTGTAATTATCACCTAAACCTTGCAAACTTGCTCCATTTAACACCATGAATCGTGCCATTAATTTGACTCTTCTTGCGTCAAATTATTTGGGCTAAGTCGAGTTCATCAAACCGTACCTAAAAAGTGGTGGATTATTTTACATCTCTCTCCTTCCTTCTCTCCTCTTGATGATCTTTTCCTTCTCTTCTCTATTCCCATTAAACCTAATGGAGGTAAAAGCACGTCAAGCTCCTACACTCGCAGCTTGACGATGGAGGTGGACACGTTGTACAGGTTGAGGCAGCGTCGATAATGGAGGGCAGAAGTCTATAACTACATGCACACAATCCGACTTCCGCCAACCGATTACAACTGGGAGAGGAGGTGCGAATGGAACCTCCATAGTCCATATCCACCCAATGTTGGATGCTCCTGTGCCAGTAAGTGCGGACGTTGCAACCATGGAAGGCCGTATCGGCGATATATCGCCGATATATCGGTATCGAGAGGTTGGGGGTATCGAAATTGGAGTGTATATCCTTTTACAGGGATATCAGCGATATATCGCCGATATATCGGCGATATATCGCCATATCGACCCATATCGATCAAAAATGAATGGATTCAGTACAAAAAATACACGATATCACCGATATTTCGTCGATATCCCTATATATGAATGTCATTATTCATGCAAGTTTGATTCCACTACCTATCTAGCTACAACTAGTATTAGAACAATCTATGATTTATATACTTTGTTCCGGGTCGGGGGCGCTGCCCCCCGTACTGGTAGGGTATGGTGCGACAGGAGGGTGCATACAATGGTTCTTCAACTTGGTGTATATCTACAAGTTATTTCACGTTGTAAAACTTGAATGAAATCCATTTCCAATATCTATAAGTCGATTCTTCAAAAAAATCTAGAAGTCACGAATCAACATTAATATCGATATGTTCGAAATGATCGATATATGCAATATAAGCTTTATAGATAATCGATATGTGTAATTTAGGAGTATATTTGTAAGTTATTTAGTGATCTAAGAACTAGGATAAACTCCATTTTTAGTATATATATAGGTCAACAACTAACAGTACAGTCGTATCGATATATGCTATATAAGGTTCATAGATGATCGATATATGTTATCTAAGAGAGTAAGAGTACATTTGTAAAGTATTTAGTGATCAAAGTACTTAGATGAACTCCATTTTCAATATATATAGTACGTCAACAACTAACAATATCAACGATATGTTCGATATGACCGATATGTGCACTATAAGGATTACTGTCCTCATAAATGATCTATATGTATTTTCTAGGTGTATATTTGTAGTATTTCATGTTATAAGAACTTGAATAAAATCCATTTCTAATATTTATAAGTCAAGAATCAATACTAATATCGATATGTTCGATATGATCGATATGCGCGATACCGATATGTGCGATATATGGTCTATAAATGGACCGATATGTGTGATATAAGTGTGTATTTGTACGCTATTTGTTGTTTTATTATCTTAAATGACCTTAATTTCTGAAAAATACCAAAAAATTGGCTTTTTTGTGCCATTTTCGACATTTCCACCGATATCGTCGATATATCGTCGATATATCCCGATATATCAATTTCCGGGCGGACCGAAACGATATCGATATCGATACGGCCTTCCATGGTTGCAACTGCACCTACGAGATATCATGCATTGGGTCCTCACCATCATGGCCCTCATGATTCACTTCACCACCAAGAGCATGTGCTTCTACGTCTCCCATATCCACGTCCCCCAAAACACAATGGGAATATCTTTTGTAGAGAGAGAATGCATATGTAAAATTTTTTAGAGCATGTTAAAAATTTAAAGACATTTTGGCCTTTGTAACTCTTTTTTGATACATAATGTAAATATATAGAAGCTTATAGGTGGGCATCTCCACGACATCACATCCTTTTTTCCGCAAAAAATATAGGTTGGCTAAAGTGGAAAGGAGCTCTATTGTTCCATGTGACAAGAAAATTCCTTAGAAAATCAAAAGAAAGTATTATAAAGCTGCTAGTGAGACCTGCTATGCTCCATGGATCTAATGTTGGATAAGGTGGATATACGGTCATACACGAAAAGATCTGATTCAGAAGGATGGAATCAGATAGAAAGTTAGAGTGGCTCCAATAGAGGATAAGATGAGAGAAAACCGCTTAAGATGGTCTGGCCATTTGCAAAGGAGGTCGGTTGATGCATTAGTTAGAAGATGTGAGATTTGGGATGTTGAGTTGGTTAAGAGAGTGCGAGGAAGGCCCAAAAAATGATGGAATGAAACTAATCCCAAGGGATCTTTGTTATTTGGATCTAAGCCTGAGAATGACCCAAGATAGATCTCAAAGAAGAAAAAGAATACATGCATCTACTTAATGTGGGAAAAGTTGTTGTTGTTGTTGAGGCAGCTTTAGCCTTTTGGAGACTTCAAAATAGGCAATATGATAAAGCAAGTTTATATTAACCCACCGTGGGTTCAGCATCAGCATCACAGGCCAGAAGGGATTTTTTTAAGCCAAATGATGTTCACCGTATATTAGCAATCATCTATAGAAAGGCACAAGTAATGGTAGACAAATCTATCCCAGATGGACAAAGCAAACCTGCACCAGTTAGACTGGCTCGGTTAAGTTGGTTTGACCCAAAAGAGCCCAATAGGAGTTTGGGATTTGAAATGTTGCTCGTAGCAATAGGCCTTCAAGGATAGCATTGCCAGGCAGTCGGTTTGTATCTTCCAATTACACAATTTCAAGTCGACAAGATTGTGAACTAAAACCTCCAAAATGTCACATGATCATCCTAAAATTTAGTTAAATAATATTGAAAATTACTCAGTTCATACCTGTGAGTCACGCATC
Organism: Ottelia alismoides; assembly: GCA_037367405.1. Classification (NCBI taxonomy): domain Eukaryota; kingdom Viridiplantae; phylum Streptophyta; class Magnoliopsida; order Alismatales; family Hydrocharitaceae; genus Ottelia; species Ottelia alismoides. Next base: position 10,542 of record JAZKJV010003059.1, on the reverse strand, counting down.
TTCATCTTGAGCTGCTGAATCTCATGATTCACATCTGCTTTTTTTGAAATGACTTGAACTCTTGGACAGTTTGGCCAGACTACAATTTATAAAATAAACAAGTCTGCTTATTTGTTGAAGACTTGAAAGTTTCAAAAAAAGAAATATATAATTGGAAATGGATATAGGAAAAGCATGCCATTCAGAGCAGGAAGCTAGAGCTACAGCAAATGTATTGCAGCGAAGATATTTCTAACAATACTTATTCTCAAATCATTCCATGTTCACATAAGTATATGTAATTGTTGATAAACCTTGTGCAGTGGATGTGAAGATAATTTCTTTTCAAGTTCCTCCATTTGATTAATCAACTCGGCAAATCCAGGGTCCTGAATGCCCATATCCTGCCAAATTAGCACATAAAAATTAAAAGACCTACAGTTAGCTTATTTTCGAAGAATCGACAAATGCCCATTGTTCTTTAGTTCCAAAAAACCATATCAATACTCTGTATCGAAAATTGGAGAAGTTTTTTTTGAGAAGAAAAATTGGAGAAGATAAGATAATAGCTTTCAGGAAAAGGCAATTTCACTTAACCATTAAAGAATAATAACATGACAGCTAGCTTTCCAGAAGAAGTCATAGTGGTTGGCATTCTGAACTAAGTAGTTTCACTTAATCAGTGAAAACATGATCACAAGAATACCTATGATCATGACCACAGGTTCATCTAAATTGAAGTTGCTATACAGAGAGATCCAAGGGGATTCCAAAAAAAGTGACTAATTGCATATCCTGATAACAAACATACTGAATTGGTCAATATAATTTGGGAATAGACCGATCACAAAGCTTAATGGGAGCAAACGGAGTTGAGATGCAGCAGAAATGGGTGGATGTTAGAAATGAGTGTCTAATGAAATTGAATGACAAGTTCAGAATTCATGACAAAAACAAGCTCAAACTCCTTCAGAATTCTGTGAAAAAAGGGGTATTTAGTGTTTAATAATAAAAAGCGATTCGATAATTCAATGGTAGAAAGTCAGTCCAACATAGATTCGAAAGATATAGACGTTTTAACAAATATTTTATTGGATTTAAGGTAATACATTTCCACATACATTTGTATATTTTGTTTCTTTCGAACATTGCCACAGTTTTCCCATTTATCGACACCATGGATCTATCTTATTAGAGTAAGAAAACATAAGGGGGCTGGAACTCTAAATTCAAAGTCACTCTACTTAGTATCAAAGGAGTAATCCATCTAGCGCAGGCTTTACTGCAAAAACATTGTCTACCCATTTTTACCACCACCTTGTTAGTTCATGTGCAAGCATTCATGTTTAATGATGACAATCTGTACTTGTTTTTAGCTTGAGATTAATTCTATGCTAAAACAAGCTCAGGGACATTTATTCAAGCCTTGGTGAAGATCAAGAAGGCATAAAAGAAAGCTATTCAGGATTCAATAATGTTTAAGCTACTTTATGACCAAAACTTCTTCGAAGAACAAGCTATCATGAAGTTAGAAAGAATGGCAAATTTTCAAACCATGAAGATTTAAAGATGAAGATCAAATGAGGATTAAGACTCAAGAGTTTCTGTTTTTATACTAGTCATTTTATTAGTAGAACTCTCATTGCATATGCATCTTTCATCCTAAAACATAGGTAGTTAGAAAAAATAGTCATTTAATCTCATTATTAGAAGACTAATTTCATATTGAGTAGACTACTGGGTTTTTGTAGTTGAAAAGCATTTTTTTCAGACGGCTAATGTTTTATATCAGTCGTATAAGGGATGTTTAACGAACACTTTAACGTTCAAATCAAGTCAGCTGCTACCTTTAATAATTGATCAGTCAGCTACAGTTATACATAGTGGACTAATTATGTATGATCAGTGGACTGTCATTTATTAGTCCCCGAACTCATGTCTCCAGGATGAACACTATTTAATTTTTATTTAATCAGCATCTTGAACTCAGTCAACCAATTTCCAGATCAGTCAACTAACCATGAGATCAGTGACACTTGTCATGAGTTGTCTGTCCCACTCTTCATTGAATATTTCAACTATTTGAGTTTCAGTCACTAATATTCAAACTTTACTATGAACTTTTAGATCGTGTTTTGAATGTTATTTGGTTGGATTATCACAACGATGGTCAAGTTAGTAGAGTAACTTGACAGCACGTTGAAAGATGGTGGGCATCCATCCAAGCATAGCTAAAGTGTTAAACGATGTAAGATTATGAGGGTCGCGGGGTAATTACAAAGATTGTAGGAGTTGTCATGTAACGGATGAATATTATACAGGTCGTGGTGTAAAAATCCCAACTTAAATTAGCTTAATTTGCCACGTGAACTAACCCTATCCTCTTACCTATCTAGTTTGTGGCTATCCTTCAGCTGCTCGCCACTCTGATTGGCAGTAATTGGCACCCAAGCATGTCGCTTGCCTTTCCCCAAACCCCCCCTTATCCATGTCTTCCCAAGTGGCACGTCCTACCCAACACATCTTTCTCCTTGGCAAAAGCAAGATGTCTTTTTCTTCAACCTAAAGGAGATCTGTGCCGCAGAAATTCGCAAGAAAATGAGATCAATCAGTCAAATGCAAATGTTGCAAATACTTCTTCCGGTATGTTCTTCGAGCACAGTGTGTACATATACATGTATTCACGCAGATATACATCTCTATAATTGAATATGTATATCCTTTAACTGTTGAGAATGACGAATGGTTGCGTTAATTGGATAAATTGATCCGTTTTTATATGTTCTAATGCAAGGAAATAACAGACATCAGACCCCTCAAGGCATCACTCCCAAGAAGTAGGGTGATTGATATTATCATAGCTGTGGTTTCTTTTTTTTTAATTCTCAACATGATTTCAGAGATTTTTTGAACTTGAAAGATTCTCAAGACCTCGTAATTCTTACTCGAAATTCACACCAAACCATTTATTGAAACATGGAGATGAAGATTAAGTGGAGTTATGTTGATCATTTGCGGACATCTTTTTGGAGTTCATTCCAGCACTGAAAGCTCTGTAGCATTCGAGATTTGTTTGTTCACTTTGGTTTTAATAAAAAAGAATGGTTTCTTGAAAACAAAGCAATGATATTATATATGGGCATCTCCACATAGAGATTGTTTTTACAAGATATTAGTAAAGTTCTTTCAATATCAGATTATTGTTATATGACATGGGTCAATCATTGTTATGGAATATTCTTGCTGCAATATTATTATTATTATTCACAATGACAAAGCTAGGCCAGAACGTGCAGGTTGTGCATTTGAACATGAGACCTCAGCAGAAGCACATCTAGTTGTGTTATAATCAAATAGTGTTATTAAAGGTGCTCCAAATATGAGAATAAGCATCTGAGCTACATGAGGCAAGGCCCCGAAATCTGGCCAAGTGGAATGTTTCATTTCATAATAGTATTAGGCTATATTTTCACCGATCATGTAATGCAGCATTATCATCTATAGGTCGCATGCTAGTGAACATAACATTTCGCCTTCCTATAAAAGGAATTGAAAAATATAGAACTGGTATAACATTATTGACCTGCAACATGAACTTCGACGTACCTTCACGGGATGAAGCTTAGGAAGCCCCTGAGGAAACTTTTCTTCTAGTTTTCTTACTGCCAGCAGTATATTTTCACGTTCTTTTGGAGGTCTAAGATCAGAAGGAACTGCTATTCTGATACTGCTGACAGATGAGATCAGCGGCAATGGAAGAGGAACCTAGAACAGTCATTAATTGCATTTTATCTAATTCTAAAAAGTTTACAGCAACATTAGATGTAAAATTATGTTACAAAGTAGGGCAAGGAAATTATAATATCCTCCCTTACACGTACCACATGCATTTGACCAAGTTCACCTGGACGAGAAGGGCTAGGCGTTTGGTTGGTATTGTTCTCATCCAAGCAAGGGGAGCAGTGCAGCAATGTGTCAACAATAAAGTTACTAAAACTTATTGCAGAAGAAGGAAGATTCCCTGATAAAGTAGAAGACTTTTTCACAACATTGACAACTACACCCCAACCCCAGTCAGTCCCACCATCTCGAACTCTAACCTGCAAATCAAACAAAAAAAGATAGAGAATTATTCAGAATAATCTTAAACAAATACAGAGACGAAAACAAGAATTTTCAACTTTGACCAGAAGAAAACATCTCTCGAGCCTGCAAATACTACATGGCAAAAAATGTGTGATGATGATAGGTATTCTAATAATCAACAGAAAACAAACTGAAGAAGTCCAGGAAGATCAATCATTCAAATTGTATACATTATATAAATTTCATAATGTCCCTTTGTAGAACTGCTAAGCCATGTGTGCTGATGATGACTCTGAGACCAGCTTGACAGGAAAGAAGATGGGAGGGACAAAACAGCTAGAAAACTTGGTAAAGGAATTAAGAAATGGAAAAATGCAGTATCAGTTGGTCATAAATATGAACAAGAGAAGGAACAGTCACGAGATAAACCACCTTACCAATCGACCAGGAACCAAAAAATACAGAATCCTCTCTGGCCTGGAAATTTCAGGCATGATCCTCTTTTCAAGTTCAGCAAAATCAAGTATCAACTTGTGATATTCAGCAAGCTTTGTCTGTGCATAGAAGAAAGTTTACCATCAAATTCACCAAACAACTGTATAGATAGAGACTAGAATACCTCCCCAGAAGAATCAAGCAAAGCAGCCTCCCTTTCCAATTTTGAAATGCGTTTTTCAACATCAGGAAGCACCTGGATAAGAAAAACAATTGTATTTAATCAGCCAGTAAAAGAGACAATCATATTTCAAAAATGGAAAATCCCATGTAACCTTCTCATACTGGAACTCATGGAAGGAATTCTTGATTACATGCTCAGCCGTAAATTGACCCTCAGCACGACACATCAAATTCAGAATTGAGTAGTAGCTCAGTCTGAAGGTGCTCACTAATGGAGCAGGTTTACCTAAAATCATACCCTTAAGGGATTCCATTTCCATCTAGAAAAGAAGATAAATACTGTAAATGCTATTATAATTGGATATGCTACATATTTCATTTTTCAGAATAATCACATTACAGGTCATATAAAAAGAGGGAACCGACTGTAAGCACAAAAAGGAGAAAGAATAGGCATCGCAACTTTAGGTATTAGCAAACCAACATTTAGCACACTGGTCTGTAGAAATGCTGAATGCTTGAATTTTATACATCATCTGATGCATGCCAGAAACGCAGTGCATTCATACACCCAAAAAATATCTTGCATTTCAAACACCCTAGAATCAGTTCCATGCCAAGCAGGTCTTATAATAAAAAAAAACAGTACTCATCATACTTGAAAAAGAATTGAAAAACCAAAGCACATACCTCATCAAACTCATCAAGTTGAGGTGTTCGCAGATCTATCATTGAGAACACCTCAATGTTTTGGAAAAGGAAGAATTGTTTCGTCACCTCACATACCTCCCCCATGCTAATCACAATACCATTTTTCTCCCACTACAATATGACATGGCATGACACGGTCACGTAATTGATAGACAACAAGCAGCCTTTTGTTTTCCTCCCTTGTTCAGATAGTTCGAACTATAATATTGAACCAATCCATCGGAATGGATCCGGCTTTAACTTAATCTGTGCCCAATCCAATCTTAACGAAATTTTTATTTTTCAAATCAAGTCCAATCAATCAAATACTTCAATCCAATCTGATTCAATCTATTAGATTACAGATTGGATCGGATTGGGTTAGATTTTTTCACTTGCATTTTCTCGCTCAATAATTTACTCCCTCGAGTCTCGTGTTTGTATTTTATAACATACTAGCACTTGATATTTGAACAATATCTTTAAAATCGATAACATGAATAGATGTAAAATAAAGAAAGATCACATAATCAAATCAAAGTTGAAGGCTTCCATTAATCCATTACAAAATTTTGAAGAACAATCGAACTAAAGGATTATATTGAATATGAAATTTAAGTTTCTTTTTTTCTAATGCATCGTAATTATTTTTCAACAAATGAGTCAAATAAGAATAATACGATTTACCAAACAAAGATACAAAGAGAAGTTAGAAAAATAAAAAGAGTAAATTACACAAAAGTCCCTGAACTATACACCTAATTTCAATGTGGTACCTTAACTTTCAAAAGTAACAATATGGTACCTAATGTATTGTTTTGGTCCCAATGTGGTCTTTTACTAACGAGACCAGATGACATATGTTAAGCCTTTTGTTGTTCGGACAGAGATAACCCTACTGAACAAAATCCCAAATCACCAAATACCCCTCTCTTCCCCTTCAGCATCCCCTCCTTCCCAAACTAGATCTCCAAAGACATGTGGGCTTCACAACAGCAAGGTGATCCACCAGCGGAGACGAGGCGCAGCTGACGTGAGGGCAGGCGAAGAGGCGAGATCGATGCGCGGGATCCACCAACGACAAAGGGCAAACCCTCTGTGCGGGATCGTAGGAGGGGCTCGACCGCGAGGGCTTGGCGAAGGGTTCCAAGGGATGGCTTGAACAAATGGCTCTGTCGACGATGCAGACAGGGCCACGGAGGGAGTCGGATGGGAGTTGGAGCATCGTGGCGATGATGGAATGGTCCGCGACATCGAGGCCGATGTTGTCGGTTCTCCTCCACAATGCTTGCAGCATGTACTCCACCGACCCCTTAGCCAATCCAAACCCTGGAATCCTCCGGCAAGCCCTTGTCATGCCCCTCTGCCAAGCCCTCATGCTAGTCTCTCCCCTATGTCCGAACCTCACGTCGGTCGTGCCTCACCGCCACCGTTTTTTTATCAAAAACAAAGGGGGAGACCTCCCAAGGCGGGAGTCACCACACCAATTTTATCATTAAAAGAAAAGAGGTACATCAGTTAGATATCCAGAAATTGTACAAAGCATTACAATGCACGAGCACATTCTCATATTAAAAACGCTGACCCTTGAATATGCTATCATTCTGTCGAGGGAGATTTGGAGCTTTGTTCAGAAGGGGTATTTCTGTCCAAACAACAAATGACTTAACGGACATCACCTGCTCCCGTTTGTAAAAGACTGCATTGGGACCAAAACAATACATTAGGTACCATATTGTTACTTTTAAAAGTTAAGGTACCACATTAAAATTGGGTGTATAGTTCAGGGACTTTTGTATAATTTACTCAAATAAAAAGCGACCTCTGTAGTCAGATATTGATTAAGTCAATGATTAACTTAGACTGTTAAGCTATGCAAAAACCGAACCACTTACAAGAACACCCTACAAAGCTCTATATATCATTTACAAACTATAATCAACTAACATGCATACTCGATTCAAAATCCAAGACAAAACTAACTTAAATATAGCCCGCCAGTTGTGCAAAATGCCTCTCATTTAAAATGGACGTAAAATGAAATCTATTTGTAAGATTACCCTTGGACTGAATACAAACATTCTCCCGATAGAACCTTTGACCAAAAAAGGATAGCATTCATAGCCAACCAAATAGATCAAAGCAAAGACATTGGGCCCAGGATCTCCCTCCACAGCCACTGCCTAGCCGACCGCATAGATCCCCAAAAATCGTCGAAGGACCTCGAACTAACTCAATCTAGCCCGAGGTCCTCCCACAAACCAGCAGTGCAAGAGCAGGTGAAGAAGAGATGATCCACGGATTCGATACCTATACTGCACAAGAGGCAGCAATCAGAAGTCGTACCAAAGAAGAACGTGCAACGATCCCGCGCCATCAAACACTTGCGCCTAAGAGGCCATAGAAAGAACCCCACCCGCTCCGGCAGTCGAAGACTCCACACCAAACTACAGTCCCCAATAAGCAGCATGTTAGTTTGCGCAGGAGACTGCCTGCGAATCGTTGTGTACGCCTTTTTAACAGAGAAAGAAGAACCCCTCCAAATCCAGTGATCTCTGCCCCCCATGGGGCGCTCACAACTAGCCAGATAGTCGTACAAATGGAGGAAATCCTCGAGCCTTTGATCGGAAAAGTTCGCACAAAATCGGGGCATCCAATTTCCATCGCACCAGCAATCAGCAACCCTTGCATCCCGGTCTGCCGCCAAAGCGAAGAGCCGTGGGTAACGGCCACCGAGCGACCCACCCCCCGTCCAGTCCTCCGTCCAAAAGGTGAAAGAAAGGTCGTTACCCAACACTGGCCCGAAGAGATCATGAAACCGAGGAAGCAAGGAAAGAATTCCCTTCCAGAAAGGGGATGGTGCACTCCCCGCAGTGAGTCCAACTGGCGAAGAGTTGGTGAACCCATAGATGCGTCGAACCAGCTCACAACACAAATCCTCACCACTCCCCCACAACCTGGACATCTATTTCAAAATCAAGGCTTCATTCATAGCATCCAACTGCCTAACTCCTAAACCGCCCTCCGCCTTCGTCAAGGTTACAGTATCCCAATCCACCAGATGCACGCCTCTAGCCTCCTGGCCGCTCTTGCGCCAGAGGAACCTCCTCATCAAGCTCTCAATACGCGCACAAATCCCCTTGGGCAAGAGGCGCAAGGACATGAAGAAGATCGCAATCACAGCAATAACCGCCTTCAACAGGACCAACCGACCCCCCTGGACAGGATGGAGGACCGCTAGCCCGTCAACTTGCCCTCCAATTTCTCGACAACAGGAAGCCAGTCCGCAAGCTTGACCCTGCCGATCGTCAACGGCAAGCCAAGGTATCGGATAGGCAACTTGCCAGAGGCCACCCCCAGCTCCTTAACACAAAAACGTGCCTCCTCCTCAGAGTCCCGATAGCTCACCGAACAGCTCAAGAACGACTGCGACAGCACTGGTTTCCTCCCTACCACCTTCAATGAAGAAGATAGTGTCCTCCGCATACTGAATAATAGGAACATTCAGCCCAGCTTTTGAGAAACACGAAAAGAGACCATTGCTCTGAACGTGGGCAACTAAACAGGCCAGCACTGCTGCAACACATCAGCAGCAATGACGAAGAGCAGATGGGCCAAGGGGCACCCCTGCCTGACCCCCGCTGAGGCTGGAAGTAGCCACCCTCAGGGCGGCCATTCACAAGGACCGCCAACGAAGCCATGGTAACACATGCTTCATCCAAGATATCCAGATGTCCAGGAAACCTCGCCTATGCATAGCCTCCCACAGAAAGCGCCAGTTAAGAGTATCATATGCCATTGCAAAATCTACCTTCCAAAGCATAGCCTTCACACCATGTCTCTTCTAGTCAGCAATGATCTCAGAAGCCATTACCAAACAATCCCTGATCTGTCTGCCCGGAACAAAAGCCGACTGAAAAGGGGAGATAATGTGCTCAAGAACCCTACTTAAGCGGACAACAAACACCTTAGCCACAATCAGCCATTTCAGATACCACTATACAGTTGAAACCAATCTTTGCACAATGGATACAAAACACTCATGCTTTAGCACCTGGTACAACAGCTCTTGGCGCAGCAGCAAGCACCAGCTTAACTTGGGGAGGTGGTGAGTTAGTAGCAGTAAGCGGCAAAGTAGCTTTTGTTACCGATGCCATTAGGAACTGCAGACTTTTTGGTACATCACATTCACGCTTTTACGATCCATGTGACTGTATTGATTCTACCGAAAGGTGTCCTATTTGCTCGCAGCTCACGTTTGATACCTGATAAAGCAAATCTTGGTTTTCGTTTCCCTGGCGATGGACCTAGAAGAGGAGGAACGTGTTCAGTATCTGCTTGGGAGAGAGCAATCGGCCTGATATCCTCAATGCGCTCGGCCGCACCGTGTTTAGGAAGGAGAAAGACCAAAGCTCTATTTACTTTGTCGAATCTAGCGCTGCCCAGACACACCTCCTGAACCACGTCCAACACCTCCCCCACAATCAGATCCCAAAAATCCTTATAGAAGGATACGGGGGAAGCCATCCGGGCCGGCTGCCCCATCCGTTCTGAGCGACCAAACAGCAGCCTTCACCTCCTCCAAGGTGACCGACTGAATTAAGCTCGGGGCGTGATCCCTAGAGAGCTGCATCGCCCCCAGTCCCGATCGTCTCCACCGACGAAAGAGAGTCCTCGACGAGAATGACACGGAAGTGGTCCACAATCATCCTTCCCATCTCGCTATCACCATCAACCCAAATACCATCCACAATGACCGACCGAATAGCATTGTTGTGGCGCCTCCCGTTAGCGAGTCTGTGAAAGTACGCAGTGTTGGCATCTCCCTCAAACATAACCAAGGTTGCAAAAGTCGACAGTCGATACTCAGTGGGTCGGTTCATTGACTAAGGATTAGTCGGCAGTCAGGCAACTAATCGGATTTAGTCAAGCATTAGTCGGTTTCGACTTTTATTATTTTAAATATATAATTATTTTTTTATATATACTCTCACAAATTTGCACAGATTTAGCAATTTTCAATTTTTGAAAGAAAAGAAGAAAAAAGAAGCAAGTTAAGAACAAATGTTAGCTACAAAACATGAGCTAATATTAGTTCCATTTCAAGTTAAAAGAATCAGATGGATGGATTAGTTAAAAATATTTGAATGCATGAAGTACTTTGAACAA
>JAZKJV010003058.1:0-127969 GCA_037367405.1 Ottelia alismoides | reverse complement strand
TTATCATGTGTCACGTTAAGGATGACTGGGAGTAGAAATACAGGTCGGGCAAGCAACCTGTAGGTTTGTCGGAAGGAACTCGTATTGGTGTTTCCTACCTAGGTGGTACACGGTTGCCCTGTTATGATAAGGGAACACGTAATGAATGATTTGCAACGCATGGTACCAGGAGCCAATATCTTCTGGTTGAAGGACAGAAGATGTGGTCGTGCCAAGTGGTGGCACGGGTTATTGGATAGCGGTCGGGTCACGATAACATGTATTTAAAGCTGCCATGTTATATGATTATATGTTAGCCTAAGGTTTAAGCAACTGAGTCCTCGAGGACGGTGTGCTCCTTTCTTTGCCAAGCTGAGGGCTTGAGACCCTGGATAATAAAAGAAAAGGAAATTGTTAGGGTAGTATTAGAGGATTGTTTAAGGCGATGTGCGACAGTATAAGCTTACCAGATCAACGCAATATCCAAACCCGTAGTGTCCATAGCTTCGGAGTCCATATTTTGGTGAGGTAATTCCCTGGACTAATCCCTGACGTGGAATAGAAAGGAATATGACTTAAATTAATGAGAATGAATGAAACTTTTTATGATAACAAGTTTTCAAAAATTACACAATATGTTTGCATTTCTCTTCTTCATTACTTAGCATTCGCTACTTATTATCCCTATGATTTATGGAAAACCCAACAGGTGTCGATGAGCCATCGCAAGGACATTAATAATCCAACCACCTAACATAGTCATCCGGCCAGCCATAGTATCTTTATTCTGTATGGTAGTTAGTAATCTTTTTGTGTGTTTCCTTCCAGCTGATGTACATGTAAATGATTATAGTGGGATAATATATCATGTAAAATTTATTTTGTTAATGGAAAAGTGTTTAAATACTTCCTTTTGGGTATTTTTAATTGCAGTCCATTTCTTAATGTTAGTTGTGATTGTTGAATAAATTATTGCTGAGTAACCAGATCCGGATATGGGAGGATCCGACGACCCAGGAAACGAGATCACGAAAGTTTGTCCGTCCTAGAGGAAATTAATTTACGCATGAATGTGGACTTCATATCGTCCCATGTAGAGATCTTCCTCCCCAAATGACTCATCCAGTAAAGCGCCTTATCTGCTAAGGCAAAGGGGAAGGCTTTGAGGAGAACAGCCTCCTGTGTAACTCCTAGATAGCTAGCCGTACCGCAAATCATCTCAAACTGCTGCAAAAGGCTAAACGACTCTTCTATAGCATTCTTGTAATACTTGGGAAGCAAAGAAATAAAGGACGGTCACAACTCGTATGACCCTTGATTCGGTCGTAACCGAAGCCAATGGTATAGCGTCCTCGCTCCTGGGTCATACTCATCTCGTAATGTTGCAGGAACCACTGCTGGCAGTGGTGGAATCCCGGCTCATACTCTCAATGCAATGATCTCACCTCTCAGCTCATCTTGGACTCTACACTGATCTCTGATCTGTAGGCTCATCTACTGCAGTGTATCAAGAATCCCCGTAGTAATATATGTGGCTAGATCAGGTCTATCCTCAGTGTGTCGCTCCCCATTCGGTCGGTCCTTAGCTGGTCGGTCCTCAACTAGTCCCTTCCCTTTAGATATTGTGTTTGAATCCTCTGGGAAGGAAAAGGTCTCATAAGAACTCAGTGAGAAATGTGCAGGAGAAATATACGAAAATTTGAGGCGTGGGTCTGCCTCAACAGAAGGGCTGGGAGGCGAGGGAGTCTGGGTCCGACTCTCATCGTGAATAGATGGGATCAACTCGAGAAGAGGGTCATCTCAAGTCTATGAAGACGTACGATGGATAGTGGATCGAAAGCTCACGGGGTTTGAATGTAAAATCCGTCGAGTCGTCATCTTCGATGTCAAAAAGATATCGGGAGAGAGCATGATGTCAAGTCTAGAAACACGAGTGTGAAGGCATATAAGATGCGGTATAATGCACACCTCGCATACAAACATAATGCAACCTCAATTTCACCAACACAACCCGGTGATGACCGTAAGAGTTCAGTCCTTTATCTTTTCAGTTTTATGTCTATTTGGCAATCATGTCTTATCATATATTAGCGTGAGCTGATAGGTGCCCAAAATTTCCCTAGAATACTGTCCCGAGTTCTTACAAGAATCTCCTATTCTTAGCCAATATGGGAGTAAGTATGGATCGTTTCTGGCTACCTGTGTTACTTGAGGCTCGTGCTATTGAGGTGTCCTCTAAACCTCCCACTATGCTAAGGAAACCCGGACTGTTTCTGGCTACCCGAGATTGCCCACTGAAGATTGGGTGATTAAGTGAAAGATCTAAGTAGTGTTCCGAAAGAAATTCGGACTCTAGCTCTACCTTAAGTGTCGTCCCTCACTCACAGATCTGGAATGTACCTGCAATCCATGCTCTAGGGATTGCTCCTCCAAAACAAGTGATCCTTTACATTAGATTTTATGTCAAATAATACTAGTAGTCCCGATTTTATTCTCCAGATAACTCTTTTTTTTATTTTTACAAAACATGTCTAATGATTTTATCTTATTATTTTTATCCTAAATAAGCATGCACCTAGGTCGTGAGTCCTAAAACTAGCTACGAAGGCGCAAGTAGAGAAGAAAATCGAAAAAACCTAAACAAGCACCTATTCTCGAAAAAGTTGTGGAAAATCGTAGATAAATGCGATGCGAGAAATCGCAGTGGGTGCTCTGCTCACCCAAGTGCACGGAACTCGGTGAAACAGACCCTGAGAAAGAGAGGGAGAGGTACAAGTAGGGATACCCTTACGGGGCCCTTCTAAGAAAACAGAAAAACGGGCAAGTGCCCTTGGTTTTTTCCACAAAAATAATATGAGTATAAAAATAAGAAAAATGCTAACTAATTCCTCTCCTCTGTAACCGACTCGTTAAAAAAGGAGTCGGTCTCTGCACTCTCAACTAATTCGGCTTCTGAAGAAGCCAGCGATCCTACAGGCCTTGCAAAACATGTTAGCAAAAACACTCAAAAAAACCTTAAAAATAAAAGAACATACGAAAACCGTAAAAAATCGAAGAGACTCGATGAAAATCGTAAAAACTGTAAAAACAGTAAAAGCCATAAAACAAATCGAAAAAAAATCGAAAGAAACTCAGAAAAACCGTAAAACAAATCAAGAAGATAAAAAATCATAAAAGGTCAAAAACCGTAATAAAGCTAACACCTCCCAAGCTACAATGCCATTTTCATAACTAAAATATATATGTACGGTTGTTGGGAGTGACTCAGAAAAAGGTGAAGAAATGGACTATTGTCGAGGTACGAGTCTGAAAATCAGAAACTCTCTAAATCGTCTGCAGCAACAGTGCCATTTTGATAACTAGGGTCTTGACAAGTGATGATAAAGATGTCGGTGTAGAAAAAAATCACTCGAGATCCAAAACCCTAATTAATCAAACAAAAAATCAGATAAAATAGGAGAGAGAAAGAGAAACAAGATGAAATAAAGAGTCTTCTTTCCAATTTTATCTTTAAACTATTTATTTATCTAGGTTACTTTCCCTAGGTTGAACTTGAGGAGGTAGATTACATATATTATGGATTTTGAGAGAAAGACAAATTTCGTGATTTTTATTTCTTCTTGAAAATGTAAGAAAACACTTGAAACAAGCACAACTTTCGAAAAATCAAAACCAGAAAAACATGGATGAAAATCTACGAAAAATATCAAAACTTCATTAGGGTAGTTGTGTAACTACCCTAGAAAAATCGAGGAAAAATAGTGTCAAAAAGAGGTCCAAAACATCTACACAGTACAGGGGTATAACTACAAAGAATAGTAAAAGAGTCGGTTACAATAAGGTCTCTGTAGGGACTAAATGAAAAGAAAATAAAAGTTATTACATTTAGGTCCCTACGTAGGGACCTAAATGTAATTTCCTAGAAACATTCTAGAGCTGGATAATTTCTAGAAGGCGCAGGGCTTCTTATGAAATTGTCACATCGGTTCGCATTCAACGACTAAGATTAGAAGATCTGGGCAGATCTGGACCGTCCGCGGAGGACATGTGTCGCCAAACTGTAGCTCGAGTGTTCTTCAGCATGTTCTTCCACCTTTTCAGATGCGGGTGTGGCGTGCTCTTCTCCGAATTCTCACAGGTGACCGGTTGATCGAATGGAGCTCCTGTAGGTCCAGGGGGTGATGCCTTCACCCCTCGAGCTCACCTGCAGGTGAGATGGTGGCAAGGATGGCAAAGTTGGTTGGAAGTCGTCAAAGAAGATTCCTCCTCTGCGTCAAGGTAGATTGAAATAGTGAGAGCCCTAGGATATCGATACTGCGTGATTAATCGAAGGAGAAGCTCCAATAGGATGTTTGATCATGAAATAGACCTACAACGAAGACTGGGATGCTCGATTTTGAATGAAAAAGACCAAGAAGATGAATATATTACAGTTCAAACAGTAGTTCCAGAAATTGATATTTGAATGGAAAATTGAAGGTGATTTGAATGAGATTGGAGATGAGATTGAGTCATAGATGATAGATGGGTAACTAAACTACCTAATTGGATAATTAACTACATTGATCCTGCACGAAAAATGAGAAATAAAAGGATGAAAAGATGGAGGATGTACCTGGGAAGATAGCGTATATGACCCTATTGTCGTAGCTCGACGGTCGATAACCGGAGCTCTACGGCACGCATGTCGATGATACAAGGTGGTTGAACGCCTTAGAACAATCCTCCGTCGTCTCTTCTTCCACATGGATGCTCAACCAAGCTCTGTCATGGCCGGAGTGAGGCAGAATTGAGTGGAGAAATAGGGTCGACGGTCGCTGGAACTTGAGGTTAGGAAAGTTAGTTTAATATGGATTTTTATAGGCCGATCGAAGGAGAGTTAGGTGTGAATCGATGATGGGCGTGAATGGTGGTCGTTAGGAGGATGTAATGAAGGGTTTAGATGGAATGAAGAGGTTAGGAGATGGCGGGCAAAAATTGTTAAAGGTCGGTCGGTAGAACAGAACGAACATCCTGGGTTCTTTGAAGAAGAAGACCCAGGTGCTGACATGCGTCAGCACCTGGACTGCTAGGTGAAGAGTATATATTATAAATTAGATATTAATTATTAAATAATGTTATTTTGAATAGGTTTAAAAATAAAAAATGTAAATAATTAATTTGTCTAAGTTATGATATAATTAGTTTTTTGTAAATAATAAATAATCTATGAAATATAAATATTATATTAATAAATAGGTATAAATAATACTTGATAAATACGTTTTGGATATTTATCTTAATAAATTAATGATAATATATCATTTTATATTTTATAAATAATAATATTATAAATAGATTATTTGTGAATTTTTTTCGATTTTAATAAATTAATTTAAATATATTAATAAATACATGTATAAGTTATACAGTTCAATTTTACTTATAAATTACGGTTTTTGATTTATTTAAAATAATAAATAAGCTCTAAAAATTCGAAATAAATTAAGGTTAATATACAATATGAAGAAAATAGTTAAAAATTATAAAATCATTAAAACAATAAATAATGTGTTCTAGATAAAATAAATAGCTCAGAAACCCACTTGTGTTAGGTCCCGAAATTGATTTTTTTTGCAAACGGACTCTGAGTTTAGTGAAATCTCCTTCATTAATTAGAGAATATTATTTTATGAACTTTAAAGGTGAGTAGAGTGAAATTGGAGTTCGTATGAGAAAGTTATGATGTTCGGAAGTTGAGATTTTGATAATCTAAAAGTTGGATTTCTTAGCATATATCAAGATAATATTTTTAACTTATTTTTATATTCTTCTATACATTTTTAGAAATAATTAGGAAAAGAGTTTGGTGAAAAATATATCCATGTCAATTAATTAAAACTCATTGAAGTTTTGGTAATTATTGGATAAATAATGAAGAGTATATAAAGTGCATAATTAATTATTTTTTTATTGTTTTCTTTCCTTATCTCCCCCTACTTACTTATTTGTCAACCAATCCATGTTGACTTGGTCTCGGGAGTTAGGTTATAAATATATCTTTCAGGTATATTTATTCTACAAGTCATATTGTACATATATACATATCTACAATCTCCCTTCTTTTTGTTTTCTTTATTTTTATTATTTTATTTATTTACATGTTTTTAATACATAAAAGTGCATTTTTGTTCATGAGCATGATTTTTTCAAAAGATGAGAATTTATGAATATTGACATGTATTAGTTAAGGGTTTTAGGACAAAATGCAGACAAAATTGTTAATGAATCATTGATTCATCAAGTCACCATCTATACTGACCACTCTGTTATCCGATACCTACAATAGAAGAAGGATAGAAAGACCATATTTATCACATGATCCTTTGACCAGATTGAATAGATGGATCCTTCTCCCTCAGGAGTTTCACTTGGAAATCAAAGATAAACCTGGAGTTTAGAATGTGGTAGCGGATCACCTCTCCAGAATTGAACATCAATAAACTCCACTGAGCAATGCACCCTAGCACAGACACCGTTCCTGACGAGTTGATTCTTTGTGGATTCTCTCCCTTGGTAGCCGATATTGTGAACTACCTCATTTCTGGTGTAGTCCCACAATATTGGATAAAGATCAAGAAGGACAAGTTCTTGTCCATAATTCATTTCTACCAATGGGAAGACCTACTTCTATTCAAGGAAGGAACAACTATATTTGGCGATGGTGTATCTAGTCAGTTGATGCTTAATATATGGTCATTTTCTGTGCCCGCAGCTCCCCCCCCCATTTTAGCTTATCACAGAAGATGCATGTGTATACTAAAATCTAGGAACAGAGAAAGCCTCAGTCTTATCTGCAGGACGTCTTCTTAATATAGTAGAAAAATGATCGTTTTTAACCAACACTTCTGCGTACCAAGAAAAAGAAGTGTCCTCGAGCATTGTCACTTGCTCGAATCTGGTGGACACCGCTCTAGAGACAGAACAACAACGAAAGTACTATGTTGTGGCCTCAAGTGGCCTACACTATTCAAAGATGCATCAACATTTGTCAAAGGCTACATTAACTGACAGAAAATGGGAGGGACCCTCACAACTAAAAACTTGATGCCCTAGAATTTCATTCAGATTTTAGAGGTATTCGATACTTGGGGCATTGATTTCATGGGACCCTTTCCCAACATTCATGGATTTGAGCCAATCATTCTTGTTGTTGACTATGTGAGCCGATGGGTTGAAGTTATTCCCGCCTGAGCCTTTGATAGCCATATAGTTTGTCAATTTCTATGTGAGAACTTCATTTCATGGTTCGAAATACCAAAGATTCTCATATCAGACGGTGATAGTCACTTCATAAATAAAGATGCCAAGAAATTAACGAAGGAGTATAGAATTAAGGATCGAGTCGCTTCTCTTTATCATCCTCAAGCCAATGGCATGGCAGAACTATCAAATAGAGAAATCAATACAATCTTGCAGAAGCTTGTGAGGTCAGACAAAAAGAACTGGTCCCAACTCCTGGACTCCTTCCTTTGGGCATACATAACCGCCTACAAGTCTCCCTTGGGCATGTCACTCTATCATCTTGTGAATGGAAAACTGTACCATCTACCTATTGAATTAATTCATAAATCATTATGGACATTGAACCGTTGCAATTTCGACTCATAGAAAGGTGGTCAGCAAAGAGAAGTGGATCTGAACAGACTCCTAGAATTCCAAGACTATGTGTATCATAACAGCTTGATGTATAAGAAAAAGGCTAAATACTGGCATGACTGGCACATCGGACGAAAGAACTTTGAGACTGAATAGAAAGTATTGTTATTCGACGAAAAGTAGAAGATATTCCTAGGCAAATTGAAGAGTAAATGGACAGGGGCATTCAAACTGAAAGAAGTATGTGACAATAGAAGCTTTGTGATATCATAGTTGTCATCTGATGCATAGTCATTTGTCGTCAATGGTAAGTTACTGAAGTCGTACCTCGAGCATGACGATTTCCTGGTCGTTGTCGACTCAACCCAAGTGATCTTCAATGATGCATCATCCACAACTCCAACAACAACAAAAGATTCAGATAAAGCTCCTATAAAACTCTTTGTTTAGTTTTCTTCTTTTCTTCTTTTCTTCTTTTCTCATGTTGTGTTCTTCTATTTATTTTCTGTCTTTCCTCTTAGTCATCACTGTTATACTTAGGATATGATTCATCCTAGGTATAGGGGGGATGAGTGAGTACCGTTGTTAATGCTTTGATCCCTCGCCTATCTCCAATCTCGTTGATATTCCTGTCTATACTTAGGGATATTTTTTTCAAAAGTATAGAAGGTACATGACGAGTCATTGATTTGTTCATTCCCACCCTCAACCATCCCTGCATGTGGATACAACATGTTATATTCATTCGTTGATTCTTTATTCATTAGTCTTTGTCTTATAGGCTCTGTTAAACTTAGTACGAGTTATGTCTTTTCTTTTCTCTTGGATCTATGAGGACATAGCTCAAGCTAAGTATATGGGGATCGTATATACTCTGTATATACTTTAGACATAACTCGTCTTTTCGTATTTTCAATAAGTATGGCTAAAATACAATTAACTATTTAGGGCATACTTGAGTAAAATTCATTAAAATTCATTATATATATTGATTAATAAATCAAGTAAAAATGGCTTGCAAAATGTTTGAAAAATGGTTTGAAGATTTTGATTGAAAAATCTTGTGAAAACCGTTTGAAAAATTTTTTGTAAAATGTTTTCAACCTTTGTAAAAATGTTTTGTTTGTAAAATTTCTTTTCTTTGTTTGAAATAAAATGTTTTGCAAATGATTTGGAAAATGATTGTAAAAATAGGTTGAAAAATCTTTATACATTATTTGAAAAATCTTTGCAAAATGATTTTCAAATTATGTAAAATGATTGTAAAAGTTATTTGTCAAAAATTAGTTTTCAAAATGTTTGCAAAAGTATTTTCAAATTAATTTGAGAACTATGAACATAATTCAAGCAAAATAAAGACCCTCTACAAACCATGTATATCCAAATGGTGTAAATTCTCAAAATCTTGATTCTTGTAAATACTAAATAAACATTCCCATGTAAATATCTGCATATATTTTTTAAAAAAAATCTTTTTGTCTTTGAAAAATCCCAAAAATATTTGCAAAATCATCTTCAAAAACATGCATAAAAGTTTGCATTTTTTTTCATAATTCCATAAAAAGTTCAAAAATCGAAAATTGCATCACAAAAATATTTTCCTTGCATGTACACAATAAATGCATTTTTTGGATAGATTTTAACAATTGGAATAATCTAAGTAAAATCGAAGGTTAGAGCTCGGCTGGACCTTAAATCTACTTAATCACAGGAACCTTATAGGAAATTGAATTGAGACACTTCAGGTCTACTAGACTTAATTCTTTGAGAACATGAGACTTGGTTCAATGTTGTCTTGATTGTCAAAGTAGAATATTGCAGAGCACACTCACGGCTCTTGTTGATAATGACCTAGATTGCACACATGCACTTTACACTTTGCTCACCTCAGTTGAAGTAGTAGAGGGTTGTATTTTCCGACATGAGACACAAGCCAATGAAAACATCGGAAGTCACATATCTATGGCCATTGTACCCCAACCCAATCTAGTAGCCATGAGGTTGATGAATCCATGATTTATTAACTTTTTGTCACATTTTGTCTTAAAACCCTTAACAAATACATGTAAATATTCATTAATTTCCACATTTTATAAAAATCTCATTCATAAAAAAAACACTTTTAAGCATCAAAAACATGTAAATATATAAAGAATAAAAAATAAAGAAAAGAAAATAAGGCAGATTGTAGATATGTATATATGTACAATATGACTCAGATAATATAAATATAGCTGAAAGATATACTTATATAACCTAACCCTCGAGACCAAGTCAGTATGGATTTGTCGACAAAATAACAAGTAGGGGGAGATAAGAGAAGAAAACCATAAAAAAACATTAAAGTACACTCTACACATTATTCATTATTTATCAAATAAATATCAAATCTTCATTTATTTTTAATTAATTCATATGAGATTATTCTTCACCAATCTCTTTTCCTAATTATTTCTAAAAATGTATATAAAAATATAAAAATAAGTTAAAAGATTATCATAAATATATGCCAAGAAATCCTACTTTTAAATTGTCAAAATCTCAACTTCCGAACGTCATAACGTCCTCATGCGAACTCCAATTTCACTCTACTCACCTTTAAAGTTCATAAAATAATATTCTCTAATTAATAGAAGTGATTTCACTGAATTCAGAGTCCGTTTGCAAAAAGTCAGTTTTGGGACCTAATGACAAAAGGGATCCTAGGCTATTTATTTTATTTAGAAACCATTATTTATAGTTTTATTAATGTTATAATTTCTAATTATTTTCATGATATTATATTTTCATCATGATTTATTTCAGAATTTTTGGATCTTATTTATTATTTTAATAAAATCCAAAACCCAAATTTATATATAAAATTGAACTAGCTAACCAATACTTGTATTTATTAATATATCTAAATTAAGTTATTAAAATCCATAAAAATTCCCAAAGACTTTATTTATTACTCTGATAATTAAGAAAATATAATTTAACAAATAATTAAGTATTTATTGAATTAAAAATCCATTACCTTTTTATTATGTATTATTTATACTTATTAATTAGTATAATATTTATATTTCAAATAATATTTATTATTTACGAAAATTATTTATACCATAATTTAGATAATTTATTTATTTACATTTTTCATTTTATACCTATTTTAAAATAACGTCATTTAATATTTATTATATAATTTATAAACATTTTAACACTCTGACCAACCAGGTGCTGACACGTGTCAGCATCTGGCTCTTCTTCCTCAAGAAGCTGGTGGCGAGTCTGTTGTGCCCGATCATTTTCACCATTTTTTCCCGTGCACTCCACAACTACTTCAATCGATCTAAACCCTCCACATCTTCCTCCTAACAACCCTTCTACTCCCCCACCATTAGATCATCCTTGGAGCTCAAGCAAATCATCTATAAATGGCCATGAAGTTGGCGAGCTCCAACTAACTCTCCCTAACCAATTCTTCCCCAGACTAATTGGCCGACCACCCAACTTCTCCCCACGACTTCGGCCAACAAAGGAGGTGACAACTCCTCGTCCTCAGCCCATGTGGAAGAAGGGAGATCGGAGGAGGTTCCAAGGTCCTGAACGCCGCCTTGCATAGCCGCCTCGAGCAACGTCAAGCTCTAGGAAGATGCCCCATTGAGCAATCATCAGCAGCAGTTCTACACCCTGCAAGCACAGGTAATCCATCCATTTCTCACCTTTATTTCTCGATTCATGTGCCAATATTAGCGTAGATAATTGCGTCATTAGCGAAGTTGATCATCCATATCGAATTTGAACTTCAAATATCAATCGAATCAACCCCAAAGTTCATCTTCTTCCTTGCTATACCCACGTTGTTCTATAATAATTCTCGAAACTCATTTTTAAACTTGAAATTGTTAATCATTCGGCCAATTTCTTCGCAAATAGAGCATATGCATGCGTTAATTGCAGAGTTATCTTCAAACTGGAGCAAAATCAGAGGAAATAGAGCTTCCAATCATCAACAAAGAAAATACGAAGAAGGCTCAATAACCACGAAGCTTCAGGATCATTGCCGGACCAGTCATCTTCATTTGCTTTCTTCCACCGACCGCAACCCTCTCCGATCAAGTTCACCCATATGCGAGCTTGAGGGATGGAGGAGTCACCCTTCTGGCCCTGTCGGAGGCCCCAGATCATCAGCAGTCACCGAGAAGAAATTGGAGAAGATCGCCCCTTCGTCAGCCACCCGATCCGCTTCAAGAACACCAAGAACGTCAGGTCGCATAGTCTTCTGACATGCATTGTGGACGTACGGACCAGATCGTGCGACGCCTTATAACCTTAGTCGTCTGATGCGAAGGGGTAGAACTTTTGCATAATAAGCCCAACAGCTTCCAAGAATTAAAGCCCGCCTCCAGAGTTTTCAGTTTTTGCAATGAGGTACCTACACGGGGACCTAATTGTAATAAATCATATTTCTTTTATGTTTTAGTCCTTCCAGGGATTGTTCTGTAACTAAAACTAAACTTTTTTTGCAGTTAGGCCCTTGGCTTGTAAGAGTCATTTGAACCTCGTATTTTTGACATTTTTTCGCGAATTTTCTAGGGTAGCTTGATAACAACCCAAAGGATTTTTCGAGTATTTTCCTGTATTTTTTGTTGCTTTATGTTGTGGTTTTGAATTTTGTATTCTTGAGTTTATTTTAAAATGAATTTGTTTCAAATTCTTTCCTTGTAAAATCAAGAATAAAAAGAGAATTTTTGTTGGAATTTATTCCTTGTCTCAAAAATCATGTTTGAACATTCTGCTTTCTGAGTTCGACCCAGGCACACTCACCTGGTTAAAATTAATAGTGAACGGTAGAATGAGATTTTCTCTCATGTTTCCATCGTAAATCTTTGTTTGATTAAGAACATGGTTCCCTCTCTTTCTCTCTCTACAACTGACAATCGCAATTGAGTCGGGACCACGTTTCTTCTCAAAATGGCGTTTTTGCCGGGGAAGAGTTGTTTTTACAACGGTTTTTTAACCAATTTTTCTCAATTATTCTTAATTGTACACATTTTCTTTCGGTTTTCGATTTACAATTTTTTCTTTAATTTTTCGGTTTTTCATGTCTCTTTTAAAATTTTGTGTATGGTGTTTTTGTGTGTTTTTGTCTCTTAA
This sequence comes from Ottelia alismoides, assembly GCA_037367405.1. Taxonomy (NCBI): domain Eukaryota; kingdom Viridiplantae; phylum Streptophyta; class Magnoliopsida; order Alismatales; family Hydrocharitaceae; genus Ottelia; species Ottelia alismoides. The sequence goes on along the minus strand of JAZKJV010003058.1, from coordinate 115,210 downwards.
CTAATTCTTCAGGGCCTGCAGGTTCAGTCGGCTTTCTCGAAAGCCGTAAAATAGTTTAAAGTGTAGAGACTGAAGTTCTCGGTTGCTGAGGGAAAGATTAGTTAGGACTCGTGTTGTATTTCTTTTCTTTTAGTCTTGTAAAAAAGAAAAAAAAGAAAAAAAAGAAAGGGCACTTGCCTGTATTTTTGTTTTCCTAGAAAGGGGCCCAATAAGGGCATCCCGACTTATACCTCCCCTCCCATTTTCTTTCTCGGGGTCTGATTCGTCGAGTGTCGTGCATTCGGGGGATTAGGGCACCCACCGCGGTTTTTCTCACATCGTCGGTTTTCTGTGGCTTTTTACGAGGCTAGGTGCTCGCTTAGGATTTTCTTTTTTCTATCTGATTGCGCATTCGTAGTTAGTCTTAGGACTCGCAACCTAGGTGCATGATTTTAGGATTTTTCTAAAAAAAATAAATAAAGACACTCGTTAGACGTTTGTCTGAAAAAACTCAAAAAATATAAAACCCCAAAAATAAAATCGGGACTACTAACATATCTGACCTTAAAATAAACATAAGATTCAATTGATTTGGGAGAGTAATCCTCGCACCGTTCTTTTTAGAGTGTGCGAGTGAGAGACGACCTGCAAGGATAGAACTAAAAACTCGTATTCCTCGCGAAATACTACTTAGTCTATACATCTAATCACCGCTTTTCAGTGGGTACGCTCAGGTTGCCGGAAACGGTCTGGGTTTATTTAGCAGAGTGGGGGGTTTAGAGGACACTGTGTAAGGCTCCGTCCTCAAGTAACACGGGTTGCCGAAAACGGTCCGTACTTATCCCCATACTGGTAGAGAGCAAGTGGTTTTCTCTAAAGACTCAGGACAATGTTTCAGGGAAGCTTCAGACACCTATCAGCTCACGTAACTGGGATTATACTTGTTTGCTAATACAACCCTAAAACCCATAAGAGAAAAGACCAAACTCTTACGGTCATCATCGGGTTGTGTTGGTGAAAATGAGGTTTGCTTTGTGTTTACTTGCAGGGCGTGAGTTACCACGGCTTTACGCATTTCCATCTTTCTTGAATCGTAAAGCGTGCTCTCTCGATCACTTTCTTGACATAGAAGATGACGACTCGACGGTTTTCTGCTCAAACTCCATGACCCCTCGACCGTCCACCTTCCGTCGTACATCTTCACAAGCTCAGGATGACCCTCTTCCCAAGTTGGTCCCATCTGATCTTGAGGAGAGTCAGACCCAGACTCCCTCGCCTCCCGGCCAGTCTATTGAGGCAGATCCTTGCCTCAATATATCATCAATATCTCCAACTGATTTTTTAATGTGTTCTTACGAGAAATTTTATTTCACAGCAGATCTGAGACACATGGCTCGTGGCAAAGGACCAGCAGAGGAGAGGCCTGCTGAGGATCACCACATCGAAGGAAGACCAGATACAATTGCAGATATCATGATAGGAATTTTCGACACCTTACAACAGATGATTTTGCAGATTCGAGAACAATTTAGAGAATGAGTTGCAGGCTGAGATAGCCACGCTGAGAGCGGGAGCCGGGAACCCTTTACCGCCTGCAGTGGTTCCCGCCACTTTACGAGATGAGTATGATCTGGGCGCGAGAACGCTACATCATTGGATTCGGCTACCGCCGAATCAAGGTCCAAACGAGTTAAGGTCGTCCTTCATCTCATTGCTTCCCAAGTTCTACGAGAATACTACAGAGGAGCTGTTTACCTTTCTATAACAGTTGGAGATGATCTATGGTACGACCAGCTATCCAGGAATTACGCAGGAGGTTGTTCGCCTCAAAGCCTTTCCCTTCGCCTTAGCACATAAGGCACTTTACTAGTTGAGTCATCTAGGAAGGGAAGTTTCTACATGGGATGATTTAAAGTCCACATTCTTGCGTAAGTATTTTCCTCTAGGGAGGACGAACATGATGAGGAGTCAGATCTCCAGCTTGACACTCACCTGGTTAAAATTAGTAGTGAACGGTAGAATCAGATTTTCTCTCTTGTTTCTATCGTAAAACTTTGTTTGATTAAGAACATGGTTCCCTCTCTTTCTCTCTCTACAACCGACAACCGCAATTGAGTCAGGACCGTGTTTCCTTTCAGAGGTCTAATGATAGAAGTTGTGGGTAGCAATACTGCTTCAAAAGAGGGATAGTTTGCTGGCTCAAGAGGAAAAAGTCCATATGTAAATGTTGTTGTATATAGTATTCAAAAATGTATATATGCAATAAAGACTCCAAAAAAGTGGATATGTCTGAATGAAATAAAATGCCTGCCGGAGTATGCATACATTTATATAGCCAATAAGCAAGCATAAGCTTCAAAGTCATATTCATGTGAGCATGAAGTCGAATGACTTGACTTGACTGGTCAAGCATCCAAGGATAGATAGGTACACTAGTGATAACCGTACCGCGTCCTATGTTAATTCGGTCAAATTAATGTCCAAATTAATGTTAATCATTCGTTGTAGTCGGATACGAGAGGCTAGTCAAAAACCACTTTAATTTAATGTCAAGCGGTGAATTTTTTTTACTTGGTGGAGTCCAAGGTCGATCTCAGGGAGGCATCTGTCTCCTTAGGTGAATTTTAGCAAGTATCCAAGTGTTGGATTTTTGAGGAAGTATTTTTTTTGTTCTTTTTAATTTCTATGCAAACTTATGCAAAAATGCAGGCCAATTAAATGTTTAATTTAATTAAGATATCAAATGAAGTCCAAAAATTCTAAATATTGGCCAGATGATTAATTATGATGAAAATGAGTTACCCTAATTTTTTTGGATTTTTCAGACACTAAATGAATTTACTGTGAATTAAATATGCAGACAGGGTGATTTTCAATATTTAATTGTTAATAAATAACAAATCACAGTTTCGTCAAGAAATAAAATTATCCTAGATAGCTCTAATGATAAGGAATCCAAGAAAATTGACAGATCTTAATTTCATTGTGAAATGAATTAATTAAAATTAATATAAGAAAATCACTCAACAATTTATTTAGGCCTCGAGATGCGTGCAAATGACATGAAATTTTTATGGTATGTTAAGAATACTGTCCTTAAGCTACTGTGAATTTTTGATGATTTTTGGAAGCACAGAGAATTAAATACAAATTAAAAGGTGTCACTGGGCAAAATATGTCAAAAATGCACCAATTAATTCATTAATAATTATACTGAAATTACAAAATGTGACATGTGGACCAATAGACAGAGGACAAGTTTCTCAACAAAATGCAATTTTTAGATATGAAAAATGATGTAAAATGCAACCTAGCGATGCGTGCAAACACAGGGGTGTAAATGCAATACAGGAAAATAAAAATACAATAAGCAAATATGCGGACATGGACTAAAATGCAATTACCTATAATGCTGGGGACTCGAGTGCAATTTCTCCAATAGGCACGTGCTCCTCACGTGGGCTCAGCTTCACAGTGACCTTTTTGCAAATATGGAAAGTCCCGAGGGCCTCGGTGCAAAATTACCCAGGCCGCACGTGCTCCTCATGTGGGCGGCCTAGGCTCGGATGGCTTTAGAGACTCGGAGCTAGGCTCGGGCCGATGCTACGTGGCAAGCTGTGGAACTTCGGATCGAGCTTGATCCGATGGATGACGGTGAAGACGCGTGGCGTGACCCCAGGCCGTTAGATCTAGATGGATACAACGGCTCCTGGGCTCGATGGAGACGGCGACGTGGCTGAAGATCAGCCGCTAGATTCGAGGAGAGATCGACGACTGAGAGCTGTTGCGGTGAGGAGACGCGTGGCGCACTGAGGGTCGTTGGATCTAATGGGAATCCAACGCCTCCTGTGAGTCCCGGTGAAGTGTCGACGTGGCGCGCTGAGTGTCGTTCGATCAACGTGATCGAACGGCTGCTATGCGTCTGCTCCGATGATCCTCCGCCGCCTGCGGAGGAGATGGCGGGGCTCCGGTGAAGGGGCTTCAGCTCCGCCCGTCCTTCCTCGTGTCGGTGACGCTCTCCGACTTGTCGGAGATATCCCAGAAGATGCGTGGTGCTACGGCGGAGGTGCTGGTGGTCCCAGGAGCGGTGGAGGGCGGTCTGATGTCGATGGTGACGAAGCTCGAAGCCGTCTCCGGCGAGCTTCCGTTCAATGAGCAGTGAGGCACCTGCAAGTGTTAAAGGTAGAGCCGGAGCTCGTGCGTGCGTTTGTGGAGAAGTGAAGGTAGTTGGCGAGGCCTAAGGAGTACGGAGGTGGGTTGGCGATGGTGCTCCAGCCAAGTGGCGGAGCTGGATCGGACGGAGGATGAAGTGCGTCATCAGCGGGCGTAGAGGTGGTCGCGAAGATGAGAGCTCCGATGCGGAGCTCGGCGGGATGGAATGGAGGCGAGAGGATGACCGGTGGCAGCAAATAAAATGCGAGAAAATGTGGAGAAAAAGGAATCGAAGATCGGAGATGGATGGAGGGGTTCACCTGGGGATTGGACCTCCCTTTTGGGGTCCAGGTCGTCGCTCGAGGGACCGGTGATGTCCCGAGCTCGTGCAGCTACTCGGAGGGGCGGCTGCTACACGGCGGTGGGCCGAGGATCTCGCCGGAGAAGATAACCTTCTTCGCTCAAAGAATCGTCGAATCGCTATCACCAATTTGAAGATCTGAGCTCAGGGAAGCTCTCTGGAGTGGCAGATGGCCATGACGGTTGTTGGTGACGGAGTATTTATAGGATGGAGGTGGCAGCAGTGCTGGCGACGAGGCGAGGTTCATGGGCGTCATGGAGCGACTCTGGTGGTCGTAGTGGGGAGTGAGGTAGCTGGCGAGGATGAGGGACGAGTGGGTGACATCGTGGAGGTGGTGGTGCTCGTCTGCGGTGGTCGAGGCGCTGCCAAGAATAGGAAGGGGGAGGCTTGTTTCACAAGGGCGAGATCGTGGGCGAGTGGCGTCCGGAGGTAGACGACGGAGCTCCATCGTTGGATCTTGTGATCCAACGGTGATGATCGAAGCGGTAATGTCCGGGTAGGATTAGATCCGATGCGCTGTGATCGAAGGGCTGCAGATTCAGCCACGTGTCAGACTAAGGGAGCGGCGTGAACCAACGGACCAGATGCGAAGGAGTTGCCGATCGAAGGGTTAAAAATCAAAAGTGGTAGTTACGGCTCAGATCAGATCTAAAGCGGTATGATCGGAGGCCCAAGATTCGGCCACGTGTCGCGCTGCGGAGTGAGCGCTGGCAGACGGTCGTGATGAAGTCCAAGGATGATTGGACGGTTAAGGACAATAGCGTGCGTGGAGAAGACTGAGCCGTTGGATCAAAGAGGAGGATCCAACGGTTGAGGATGCAGGCGGATGAGGCAAGGGGAAGCGGGTCGCGTGGCGCAACCAGAGGGCGCCACGTGGCCTGCTGTGAGTGGCTGGAAGAAGATACATGTGTAGAGAGAAGAGGGGGCCGAATTGAATTTGGAAAAATTCAAAACATGAAAGTTGTAGATCTCGATGAGATCTACAAGTTTCATGTTGACCAAAGACGGAAATGAGGTCAAATATGGTACATAAATACAAAGATACAAATATACACCTATGTAGTATACAAAGTGGCCCAAAAACCCATCTTTCTCATACAAGCTCCAATTTGGGTGAAATTAGTCTCATTTTAAAGGTCTTTCAATGTGTAGTATTCTAAGAGTAAGTAGACCTAGTTCGGAGTTTGTCTGAGGGATTTATGTGTTTTTTTTAGTGTACAGGGGTTCTAGGGCTTTATTGACTAATTTACAAGGGGGATTTTTGGCATTCTTATTAACTAAGGAGTACATATTATAAGGAAGAGGTTATTTTAGTGAGTGGGTATTTTACAAGGGATTTTTGGCTTCTTATTTAAATGCAAATGGACTTTTAAAATGTATGAATTATGTATGTATGCATGAATGCTATTTATGCAATATAAAGGGAAATATGCGTCTATTTTCTCGGGAACAAGGCTCTATTTTTGACTTTTGAAGTTATGAATCACAGATTCATCAACCCCCTATACTTAAACCTTGCTCGTCCCCGAGCAACTAAATGAAATGCAAGAGTGAAATGTTTTTGGGTTCCATACCAAAGTCATGAACAAAAGTTAAAAATGGAGCTTGACTCAACCTTCGGATTAGTTGTGTGGCGGAACCTTACTTAGAGCTGAACTTAAGACCTAACAGACTTCAAGTTCCACAAGTCTTCTATTCAAGACTCCTCAATAGTCAGGACAGAACAAATCCTCAAACGCAAATTTCTGATGACTATGATTGTTACTTGTACTGTGTAAGTGATATGTAACTCTCCACATCAGAAATGGCTCGAAACAAGCCTCCTCTAACAAGGTAACTCAATAACCCGGTCCAGTAACTCTTTCCTCGAGGAGCGGGGTATTCCCTTCTAAGTTCAAGTGCGACCAACTCAAGAGGAGGGGGTAGAGAAGAGAATGGACGGTAGCCAGTGTAGCTACCTATCCCGGGATGCCTGACCAGTGTAGCCAAGTCATCCAGCTGCATTTCTTTACTAGTGTACAGACTCCGACAGGTATTTTATTTTCTCTTGGACCTGTCTGATTTTTCTGGAGTTTTTGCAATTTTTTTTCATAAAGTGCAGCATGTACATCAGGAGTTTTTCCTCTTGAGCCAGTAGACTATCCCTCTTTTGAAGCATTATTGCAGCCCACAGCATCCTGTCCTTAGATGTCAACACCACCAGACTAGGTTGAGATGCACTACCCTCCGTAGAGGAGGACAGATGTTTCCACCCGTGCGCTACTCCAAGCTAAAGGATTCTACCTCCTTACCATCTCATCCATGAAGAGCTACGTGCATTGTGCTTGTCCAAGTCAGGTCATTATCTAAAAGAATCCTGCGTATGCCCGAGATATTCTATTTAGACTAATCAAGATGACATGTGAACATAGACTTGCGGACTCAAAGAATTAAGTCACTTGACCTGAGAAATCTTAACTCCAATTCCTATAAGGTTCCTCTGAAATTAGGTGGATTAAGGTCAAATCAAGTCCATCCTCAATATCTACTCATAACTCGGTCCAGAACCCACTAGCTTTTCACTTTGCATATGCAAAGTTATGCCGATGAGATGAGATGTCATGCTATGAAAATGCAAGACTCTTTTTCTTTTTCTTGGATGCAGAGATGATATGCACGAGTAAATAAGAAGCCTCTTTTCATTTTCATTCATTTTTTTTCGATTTTTACCCACCTGTAATTATTGTAAAATATGTACAAAAAATACGCGAAAGTACGAGCTATGGGTAAAGTATATATGTAATATATACACGCCCCTCTATACTTAGCGTGTGCTATGTCCTCAGAGCACGAAGAGCGAGGAAAAAGACATAGCTCGTGCTAAGCGTAGGAGAGCTAAAGTAACAACAAGTATAGAAGTCGTCCCGCCCCCCTATACTTAGGCTCTGGTAGCCTAAGTGTAGAAGAAGATCAGAAATGGGGCGGACGAGGAAAAGAGGGGATATGGATGAGTATACAATGCGGGCATCGATCCCCCCTATACTTAGGCTTAGGTCATCCTAAGTATAGGTAGGAAATGAGTATGAGGACCAATGTGATCTGGAGAATGTATAGTGAACCGACCTAAGTGACCCCTCCCCCCTATACTTAGGATCTGGTCATCCTAAGTATAGTCCAAGATAATGGATCGATGATGTGGGGATGGGTTACTAGAGTCGCGGGGGAAAAGGATAGGATGTACAAGACTGATGGTATACACAGATGAGTAGGTCTGAATCTTTCGAGATGTTGCGGATGGATGGAGTTCACTGTTGCAAGGTCTCATACGCGGCTTGAGGTGTATCTGCTGTATCTGTCTCGCGCATGAATACAATCTCCTCCACATGGACTAACTGCTCATTGGATTTGACGAAGTGCTTCAACAGCTGTCCATTCACTAGGAATGTCGGTGCATCATCTGCGAGATCTGAGATCTCGACACATCCACTATCATGCACCGTACGGACGACAAAAGGGCCTGTCCACTTAGACTTCAACTTGCCTTGGAAAATCTTCAGCCTAGCATTGAACAACCATACCTTCTGTCCAGGAACAAAGGTCTTTCGTCTGATATATCTATCATGCCAACGCTTCACCTTGTCCTTGTACACCAAACTGTTGTCATATGCGCGGTTTCTGACTTCCACAAGCTCATTCAGATCCATGTCTCTCTGCTTCTGTCCCAGGTGTGTGTTCCAGTTGGCCTTCTTTATTGCCCATTCAGATTTGTGCACTAACTCTGCGGGCAAATGGCATGGCTTTCCGAATACCATTCGGAACGGGGAGGTGCCTAACGGTGTCTTGTAAGCCTTCCTATACGCCCAGAGGACTTGATCCAAGATCTGAGACCAATCCTTCCTGTCCGGGCGGACAAGCTTTTGCAATATGGTTTTCACCTCCCTATTTGACACCTCAGCCATACCATTGGTTTGCGGGTGGTAAGGACTCGCGACACGGTGTTCGATGCCGTAGTCCTTCAGGAGTTTCTTCACCTCCCGATTCACAAAGTGGCTACCCCCGTCTGATATCATCATTTTGGGGATCCCGAACCTAGAGATTATGTGTTCTCTGATGAATTTGCAGACAGTCCTGCTGTCTGCGGCTCGGGTTGGGATAGCCTCCACCCATCTGGACAGATAATCTACCGCAAGGAGGATATATTCGAACCCGTGGCTGACAGGCAATGGGCCCATGAAATCGATGCCCCAGGCATCAAAGACATCACAAATGATGACCGGCTGCATTGGCATCTCATCCTTGGAACCAACGGTTCCTCCCATTCTCTGGCAAACTGGGCACGACTTCGCGAAGGCGGTGGCATCGCGAAACAGAGTCGGCCAGTAGAAGCCACACTTAAGTACCTTCCATGCGGTCCTCTTCCCGCAGTGGTGTCCTACTGCCTCCAAGCTATGGCATAAAGAAAGGACACTCTGGTATTCCTCCTGAGGAATACAACGTCTCCAGACACAATCCGATCCTTCAAAGAAAAGGATCGGATCCTCCCAATGGTAGTGTCTAGCATCCGACTTTAGTCGGTCGATTTGGTTCTTGGGCCAATCTTCGGGAACTTTCTTGGAGACAAGATAATTCACGATATTGGCGTACCATGGGAGTGAGTCGATAACAAAAATCGACTCGTCAGGGAAGGAGTCTCGAATTGATGAAACCTCGGAAGTATTATAATCTTCGAGACGAGAAAGATGATTGGCAACTACGTTCTTCTTTCCAGGTTTATCACGGATGTCCAAATCAAACTCCTGGATAAGTAAAATCCAACGAAGAAGACGCGCCTTCGCGTCCTTCTTCTCCATCAAATACCGTAGTGCCGTGTGGTCAGTGAACACAGTTACCTTGGATCCAATCAGGTGAGATCTGAATTTGTCCAAGGCAAACACTACCGCAAGCATTTCCTTTTCTGTAACTGTATAGTTACGCCGAGCAGAATCAAGAACTTTGCTTGCGTAGTGAATTGCAAACGTGACGCCATCTCTTCTTTGTCCAACACAGCCCCAACAACATAATCAGAGGCGTCCGTCATGATCTCAAAAGGTAGAAACCAATCTGGGGCTTGTAGAATGGGTGCGTCCATGATCATTCCTTGTAAAAGCTTAAAGGCCTCAAGACATTTGTGATCTACAATAAACTCCATGTCTTTGCCTAAAAGCTCAGTTAGCGGTCGGGCAATCTTAGAAAAATTCTTAATAAATCTCCTATAAAATCCAACATGCCCGAGGAACGACCGCAACTGCCTTACGTTGGTTGGTTGCTGGAGTCGTCTGATCACGTCCACCTTGGCAGGGTCAACCTCCATTCCTCTCTTGGAGATGACATGCCCCAACACTATGCCCTCCGTCACCATGAAGTGACTTTTCTCCCAGGAGAGCACCAGATTAACCTCACAACATCTCTTGAGGACTCGGTCCAGATTCCTAAGACAAGAATCGAAAGAATCGCCGTAGACCGAGAAGTCATCCATGAAGACTTCTAGGAATTCGCCGACCATTTCGGCGAATACATCAATCATGCACCTTTGAAAAGTACCTGGAGCATTGCATAGCCCAAAAGGCATGCGCCTGAAAGCATAGGTACCAAAGGGGCATGTAAACGTGGTCTTTTCCTGGTCCTCTGGAGCTATGTCTACTTGATTGTAGCCCGAGAACCCATCTAGGAAGCAGAAGAATTCTTTCCCCGCTAGTCTTTCTAAAATCTGATCAATGAACGGTAGGGGGAAATGATCCTTCTTCGTCGCGGCATTCAGGCGTCTGTAATCCACACAGACGCGCCACGACGTGGGTACTCTCGTCACGATCTGCTCTCCGTCCTCGTTGGTGGTCGTCTGAATTCCCGACTTCTTTGGGACAACATGGATTGGGGCCACCCACTTAGAGACGAAGATTGGGTAAATGAAACCCGCATTGCACCATTTTTCTATCTCCTTCTTCACGACCTCTCGTAAATTTGGATTCAACCGGCGTTGGAATTCACGAGAGGGTTTGGCTTCATTCTCCAAGTAAATATGGTGCGAGCACAGAGCGGGATTTATCCCGTGGAGATCGGAAATGCTCCAGCCTATCGCCTTGTGGTTTTTCTCCAGGATCTCTAGCAAGCGAGACTCCTGCTCCTCGGTCAATTGCGAACTGATGATGACCGGAAATTTCTTGTATTGTCCCGCAAGGAAGGCATATTTCAAGGTTTTGGGTAGGGGTTTGAGCTCAGGAATAGTGTGATCGTCTAGAAAATCTGGCTCAATCTGATCTGGTTCAGTGTTGAAAGTGGCTGGATCGTTTTTTGTGATAGCGGCCACCAAGTTCGGCTCTGGAGTCGGATCGTCAAAGGTCTCCATGTAATCGGCAAACGCCTCGTCCGACTCGTCATCCTCATCTTCCGATTGTCCTAAGGATGTAAGGACTGACAGGCCCAACTGGGCCTCTACGTCATCGAAGATGTAGGGCGATGCAGGCTCAGAGCTGTACTCGTTCCTGAGGATCTCGCAAACTGACTCATGCACTGGATCATCTTCGGAGGAGATGGACACATCGGTGCTGGCTGGGTTCTGTCTCCATGGCCCAACTAAGTCTACATGCTCGCATTCTGTTCCGGTAGAAGAGTACTCGGTGCTGGATTCGGAATCCGGTCTCTGCCATCTTGTCTGCTTCATTTCAAGTCCCTCATCTCCGCCTGGAGTTTGGAACTGAATCTTCCCATTCTTATAATCAAATAAGGCCCCTGCTGTTCTGAGGAAGGGCCTACCTAGAATGATCTGGGAATCTCTCCAATTGCGAGGTGTTTCCATATCTAGGACAGTGAAGTCCACCATGTATTCTTGCCCCTCGACTTTGATCACAATGTTCCTTAACTCTCCTTGGGACCTCTTAGTTGATTTGTCAGCGAACTGTAGAAGAGCTCTAGATTTCCTAAGAGGTCCGAGATTAAGCCACTCATAGAGGGTTGTGGGCATCAAATTGATTGAGGAACCATTGTCCAGGAGAGTGCGTGCAAACGCGATGTCATCAACATGACTCACTACATAATGTGCACCCATGTCTCTTCGTTTCCGAGGAAACGAATTCTTTATTGCACAAGTCGTGGCTACTGATAAAACGTGTTTCTCAACACGGCTTTTGGTCTTCCTGCTAACCCTAGTAGGTGTGCATCTTACCTTAAGGTATTTTTGGAATGCAGGGGTCATTTCCACAAACTTGTCAAAAGGGATTGTGACCTTGATGTGTTTATTGCAGAATTCAGCCATCTCAGGGTCATCTTTTTGGATTTTCTTCGTTTTCTTCTTTCCACCTTTGAGAGCCCGGGGGAAAGGGATTATTGACTCCATTTCAGGTTCGGAAACTGAAATCTTCTCATTAATTTCGGGAACTGAGTTCTTAACATGACTCTGACTCTGATACAGACTCGGACTCTGACTCTGACTAAAAAGAAAATGCTGAGGCGAAATCGGTGACGCTTCTTCCGCTTCTTCTGGACGATCCTCCTCAGATGGAGGTGCGGGCTCTTCATCGGTGTCGTTTGACTCTATGCGAATGCGAGAATGCTGCTTCGAGGACTCTGATGTCCTCTTCTTCCGCCGATGTTGGTGGTGGTGATGCTCTTCCTCTTCTTCCTCTGAGTTCTCCTCAGGTAGAGTCTCGGAGGTTCCTTCCTTCTGCGCCCGTGCCCGATCAGGTATGGTCACGGTCCTTCCGCTCCTGAGGGACATATGATTTACATTATCGTACGAAAGGATCTCATGTTCAGATAAATAACTATCTGAACAATATACCTGATCTCGAGGTCGGTTCTGGCCCTGGTGTACGCTGTTCGGGTTGGCCTGAACCTGTACGGGAATTGGGGTCCTTGGCGCCATTTGTTGGTCCTTTGTACGAGAGACCCAATTGATGTCGGTTCTCATGTCCAGGTAGTCATTCTGCATCTGTTGGACCCTATCAGACAGGGTCTGGATCGCCAAGGTGAGGGACTCCAATTCGGTGGGTTGGGCTTGCTGGTGTGTAGATGCGGTCCTGTATTGGCCCTGCTGGCCGTGCCGATATTGCTACTGCTGGTGGGACGGTGCTGGCCCCTGCTGGTAGGTGCGCTGCTGCGGCTGGTACCCCTGTTCTGGCCTGGACTGATAGCGCGGTATGGGAACGGGCCTGGTTTCTTGGTAGACTGGGGATGGGCGATGTGACTGATCCTTCCCCATTTCGATCTGCCTGACCATCGGGTCACGGCTATACCAAAGCCCGTTGATCTCGTATACTGGCGGAGGCTCCTCGTATCCCGTCTCCACTTGTGGGGGTGCATGCTGGTTCTGCTAGGTGTAAGTCTGATCCCAGCTGCTCTGAGACCCCGGTGCCTGTTCCTGTACAAGATGGACTCGATGTACAGGTACAGGTGGTGCAGAAGGGGTAGGTAGCTTGATCTTAGCTACCTTCTCAGAGAGTTCCTCCACTTTCTTTGGTAGGCTCGAAAGAGACTCCATCTCCGCGACTCTCTTGTGGATCTGCTCGACCATGGTAAGCTTGTCGGCAATCATCCCCATGCTGGGGATGAGGTCCTCAGTCAGATCTGCTACAGTCCTTCGAGTTGTCTCATTGGATAAGATTGAGGGAGACAACTGATAGGCCCTTGTGGCCTGTGACCTGCCGGTTTCCTCCATCTGCTCTAGGATCTTCCATACGGCGTGCTCGTTCTTGTTCAGATAGCTTCCTCCACAGGCGGCACTGACTAACCCCTGCATCTCCGAGGTTAGATCACAGAACAAGGTCTGGACTAAGATCGCCTTCGAAATGCCGTGGCATGGGCATTTCTGCACTAGATCATTGAACCTGTCCCATGCTTCATGGAAAGGTTCACTGGGTCCTTGAGCGAAGCTGGCGATCTTCGTTCTCATCTGGTTAGTTCTACTGAGAGGGTAGAACTTTTTCAAGAAAAGGTCCTTGAACTGCATCCAGGTAGTACATACCACCTCTAAGTTCTTCAGCCAATGAGCAGCCTTATCTCCTAAGGCAAAAGGGGTGGCCTTCAGTCGGATATAATCTTGGCCAACATTGGGATGGCTAAGATTGTTGCACACCAGTTCGAAGTCACGGAGGAAAGTGTATGGTTCTTCACTGAGGTTTCCGTTGAACTTCGGAAGCAGACTAAGGAAGTGGGGCTTCAGCTCGAATGCCTGGGCAGGAACTGCAGGTGCCAACCAGTTCTGGATCTCGTTCTCCGTCGGATTGTAGGTATCGACCATTGGTCGGTCGATTCCTCCAGCTACTATAATCTGTCCCATCCGCGTCGTGAGATCTGCATTCTTCTGTTCGGCTTCGGCGAGGCGATTAAGAATCTGTCGCATCTGGTCCTCATCAGGTGGCATCCTTGGCGGCATCTTGTCCTCTAGTTCTGGGGATTGGAAAATAATATCGGTGTTAGAGGGCAAATCAAGGAAAGGATTACCGAGGCGATGGTCTTCCTCGGCAATCTCGGAGGAGATAAAAGGGTTGGTTTGAGAGTAACCACCCTGAGCATGAGGGAACCAGGACTCAAGAGGGTCATGAGTCCTGGGTGGTCCAAGGTGCGCTCGGACCGTTAAAGATGAGTTACTTGGGGGACTCATAGAGAGATCAGTGAATAATGCGTCGGGATCTCCCCTGTCACTCATCTTGATGAAGCGAGAAGAAGGTAGGATTTTACTCCTACCTGAATCAAGCAAAAAGACAATTCAAGACCCTGGGTTCACACTCAACACAGTGAAGGACTCGAAGTCGAGTCCAATTAATCTTGTAGTTTTTAAGTGTGATTTTCAAGCAAAAATAGCAAGGATTACGCGGCCTAAAGGGAAGTCGGCTCAGAGTCGGATGCGTCTACCCTGTTTATCCTGTCGCCTAAGATACTGCCGCTCCTTCCTTTCTTCGCTCCTATCCCAAGCCAATGGATTCAGTGACCACACCCCTATCTACCTGCAAGCAGGCGAAGGCTGACAAGGCCGGAACTTCACCCCGGGGGGTTACTGGCAGCTTGTCGCAGAGTACCGCAATTTCGCCCCTATCTACCTGATACAGGCGGAGGATACTTGGTACTAATCAAAGAATCTAAAATTATTCGGCTTGTGATATTTGCTAGGATCAGTTAGAACGTGATATGGAAGACGGGGATTTGGGCTCTACCTTAATGTGTTCACACACACTCAAGTACCCTCACTCAGCCTGAATACAAGGTCGGGGATTAATCTCCCGCAAACAATTTTCAAATTTTATTCCTCTTTTTTTTGGTCAATACTATTTAGCAGTCCCGATTTTTAAGTTAGGTTATCACTTGTTAAGTCCACCACAAAGCACGCCTATCGGACAGTCCCAATTTCCTGTTTAATTTAAATGATAAAATCAGAGGGGGAAATCGAGAAAAGCCGATGCACGAAAAATCAATGATGCTTATGCTGAGTGAAGAATACTTACAGTGATCCCTTCGCTTTTTTTATGCAGGATGCAATACAGAATTGAAAGCTTTTTACTCTAAATGCAAATGCAAGCGATGAAAGCCGCTCCTAGACAGGCAGTTCTATTAGCGTGAAGAACAGTTTAATTTGACTAAGTACTGCGGTCTAGGTGCGTCTTTTAAGTGTATTGTGTGGTCCTAATAATTTACGAGCACAAGCAAATCCTAGAGTGGCTCGAGGAGCCGCTAGTGCAATCTAAATTACAATCACCCACACAGCACACGGGACACAGTTCCACTATACTTACACACGCGAGATCCCAAACGGGAACCGCTGGAAATGATGCGAAAAAGAAATGAAATAAACTGAAATACAAAGCCTCTCTTCCACTCAATAAAAATTAAAATTCTAAGTCTTCGAAGCGTCGTCGACTCCTCGCGGTCCTCGCACAAAAACAAATTGAGGTCAGAGAGTGACACAAAAATAATGCAAGAAATAAAGGAGAGAGAAAATTAATTACAAGAAAACCGGGGGTCAGACTACCCGGGGAAGGAAAATCAAACACTCAAAAATTTGCTAAAATTTAACCTAAGCCGTGCCTCCCCGGCAACGGCGCCATTTTGATAACCGTCCCGCGTCCTATGTTAATTCGGTCAAATTAATGTCCAAATTAATGTTAATCGTTCGTTGTAGTCGGATACGAGAGGCTAGTCAAAAACCACTTTAATTTAATGTCAAGCGGTGAATTTTTTTTACTTGGTGGAGTCCAAGGTCGATCTCAGGGAGGCATCTGTCTCCTTAGGTGAATTTTAGCAAGTATTCAAGTGTTGGATTTTTGAGGAAGTATTTTTTTTGTTCTTTTTAATTTCTATGCAGACTTATGCAAAAATGCAGGCCAATTAAATGTTTAATTTAATTAAGATATCAAATGAAGTCCAAAAATTCTAAAAATTGGCCAGATGATTAATTATGATGAAAATGAGTTACCCTAATTTTTTTGGATTTTTCAGACACTAAATGAATTTACTGTGAATTAAATATGCAGACAGGGTGATTTTCAATATTTAATTGTTAATAATTAACAAACCACAATTTCGTCAAGAAATAAAATTATCCGAGATAGCTCTAATGATAAGGAATACAGGAAAATTGACAGATCTTAATTTCACTGTGAAATGAATTAATTAAAATTAATATAAGAAAATCACTCAACAATTTATTTAGGCCTCGAGATACGTGTAAATGACATGAAATTTTTATGGTATGTTAAGACTATTGTCCTTAAGCTACTGTGAATTTTTGATGATTTTTTGAAGCACAGAGAATTAACTACAAATTAAAAGGTGTCACTGAGCAAAATATGTCAAAAATGCACCAATTAATTCATTAATAATTCTACTGAAATTACAAAAATGTGGACCAATAGACAGAGGACAAGTTTCTCAACAAAATGCAATTTTTAGATATGAAAAATGATGTAAAATGCAACCTAGGGATGCGTGCAAACACAGGGGTGTAAATGCAATACAGGAAAATAAAAATACAATAAGCAAATATGCGGACATGGACTAAAATGCAATTACCTATAATGCTGGGGACTCGAGTGCAATTTCTCCAATAGGCACATGCTCCTCACGTGGGCTCAGCTTCACAGGGACCTTTTTGCAAATATGGAAAGTCCTGAGGGCCTCGGTGCAAAATTGCCCAGGCCGCACGTGCTCCTCACATGGGCGGCCTAGGCTCGGATGGCTTTGGAGGCTCGGAGCAAGGCTCGGGCCGAGGCTACGTGGCAAGCTGTGGAACTTCGGATCGAGCTTGATCCGATGGATGGCGGTAAAGACGCGTGGCGTGACCCCAGGCCGTTAGATCTAGATGGATCCAACGGCTCCTGGGCTCGATGGAGACGGCGACGTGGCTGAAGATCAGCCGCTAGATTCGAGGAGAGATCGACTGCTGCGGTGAGGAGACGCGTGGCGCACTGAGGGCCGTTGGATCTAATGGGAATTCAACTCCTCCTGTGAGTCGCGGTGAAGTGTCGACGTGGCGCGCTGAGGGCCGTTCGATCAACGTGATCGAACGGCTGCTATGTGTCTGCTCCGATGATACTCCGCCGCCTGCGGAGGAGATGGCGGGGCTCCGGTGAAGGGGCTTCAGCTCTGCCCGTCCTTCCTCGTGTCGGTGACGCTCTCCGACTTGTCGGAGATATTCCAGAAGACGCGTGGTGCTGCGGCGGAGGTGCTGGTGGTCCCAGGAGTGGCGGAGGGCGGTCTGATGTCGATGGCGACGAAGCTCGAAGCCGTCTCCGGCGAGCTTCCGTTCAATGAGCAGCGAGGCACCTGCAAGTGTTAAAGGTAGAGCCGGAGCTCGTGCGTGTGTTTGTGGAGAAGTGAAGGTAGTTGGCGAGGCCTAAGGAGTACGGAGGTGGGTTGGCGATGGTGCTCCGGCCAAGTGGCGGAGCTGGATCGGACGGAGGATGAAGTGCGTCGTCAGCGGACGTAGAGGTGGCCGCGAAGATGAGAGCTCCGACGCGGAGCTCGGCGGGATGGAATGGAGGCGAGAGGATGACCGGTGGCAACAAATAAAATGCCAGAAAATGTGGAGAAAAAGGAATCAAAGATCGGAGATGGATGGAGGGGTTCACCTGGGGATTGTACCTCCCTTTTGGGGTCCAGGTCGTCGCTCGAGGGACCGGTGATGTCCCGAGCTCGTGCAGCTACTCGGAGGGGCGGCTGCTACACGGTGGTGGGCCGAGGATCTCGCCGGAGAAGATAACCTTCTTCGCTCAAAGAATCGTCGAATCGTTGTCACCAATTTGAAGATCTGAGCTCAGGGAAGCTCTCTGGAGTGGCGGATGGCCATGATGGTAGCTGGTGACGGAGTATTTATAGGATGGAGGTGGCAGCAGTGTTGGCGACGAGGCGAGGTTCATGTGCGTCATGGAGCGACTCTGGTGGTCGTAGTGGGGAGTGAGGTAGCTGGCGAGGATGAGGGACGAGTGGGTGACATCGTGGAGGTGGTGGTTCTCGTCTGCGGTGGTCGAGGCGCTGCCAAGAATAGGAAGGGGGCGGCTTGTTTCGCAAGGGCGAGATCGTGGGCGAGTGGCGTCCAGAGGTAGACGACGGAGCTCCACCGTTGGATCTTGTGATCCAACGGTGATGATCGAAGCGGTAATGTCCGGGTAGGATTAGATCCGATGCGCTGTGATCGAAGGGCTGCAGATGCAGCCACGTGTCAGACTAAGGGAGCGGCGTGAACCAACGGGCTAGATGCGAAGGAGTTGCCGATCGAAGGGTTAAAAATCAAAAGTGGTAGTTACGTCTCAGATCAGATCTAAAGCGGTATGATCGGAGGACCAAGATTCGGCCACGTGTCGCGCTGCGGAGTGAGCGCTGGCGGACGGTCGTGATGAAGTCCAAGGATGATCGGACGGTTAAGGACAATGGCATGCGTGGAGAAGACTGAGCCGTTGGATCAAAGAGGAGGATCCAACGGTTGAGGATGCAGGCGGATGAGGCAAGGGGAAGCGGGCCGCGTGGCGCAACCAGAGGGCGCCACGGGGCCTGCTGTGAGTGGCTGGAAAAAGATACATGTGTAGAGAGAAGAGGGGGCCGAATTTGGA
This sequence comes from Ottelia alismoides, assembly GCA_037367405.1. NCBI lineage: Eukaryota > Viridiplantae > Streptophyta > Magnoliopsida > Alismatales > Hydrocharitaceae > Ottelia > Ottelia alismoides. The sequence continues at coordinate 96,667 of JAZKJV010003058.1, read as the reverse complement.
AAAACTCAAAACATGAAAGTTGTAGATCTCGATGAGATCTACAAGTTTCATGTTGACCAAAGACGGAAATGAGGTCAAATATGGTACATAAATACAAAGATACAAATATACACCTATGTAGTATACAAAGTGGCCCAAAAACCCATCTTTCTCATACAAGCTCCAATTTGGGTGAAATTAGTCTCATTTTAAAGGTCTTTCAATGTGTAGTATTCTAAGAGTAAGTAGACCTAGTTCGGAGTTTGTATGAGGGATTTATGTGTTTTTTTTAGTGTACAGGGGTTCTAGGGCTTTATTGACTAATTTACAAGGGGGATTTTTGGCATTCTTATTAACTAAGGAGTACATATTATAAGGAAGAGTTTATTTTAGTGAGTTGGTATTTTACAAGGGATTTTTGGCTTCTTATTTAAATGCAAATGGACTGCTAAAATGTATGAATTATGTATGTATGCATGAATGCTATTTATGCAATATAAAGGGAAATATGCATCTATTTTCTCGGGAACAAGGCTCTATTTTTGACTTTTGAAGTGATGAATCACAGATTCATCAACTAGCAACCATCCATTCTTCTCTCCACCTCCTCTTCTTGAGTTAGTTGTACTTGAACTTAGAAGGGAATGCCCTTCTTCTCGAGGAAAGAGTTGTTGGACTGGGGAATTAGGATCACCATGTTGGAGAAGACAGACTTTTACCACTTCAGTCGAGGAGAGCTACATATCACTTACACTGTACAAGATTGCTTCATAGTCATATGGGTTTGTGTATGAATTGACTTATTTTGACATGGATATTGAGGAGACTTGGGTAGAGTTTTGTGGATCTCAAAGGCTGTTGTGTTTCAAGTCTGGTTCCCACACAAGGTTCCAAACAAACCTAAATGTCCAAAGGTCCGACTTAAGCTCCAAACTTTGATATTATGAAGACATGTTTAAGAGTTAAAATCAACCCAACTTCTTTCTTTTTTTCTTTTCTTTATTTTCTTTTCTGCACTTATAGGAATAAGTGTTTCCTAGGGACTAGAAAAAGCAAGTATAGGGGGTGATGAATCTCCATTTCATCACCCTCATTCTTTCATTTAAGCCTTGTTCCGTAGCTAAATGCATGTAAATATCGTTATTTTGCCTAAATTAACATTCATTATTTATTGTATGAATATTGTATCAAATACATTGTTTAAAGCCAAAATTAAAGAATAAAGAAAAGAAAAAGAAATAAAATGCCATAGGTATTTTATGACCCTGAACCCCGAGACCTATGTATCATGATGACTAGGTCGACAAGGAATAAAGTAGGAGAGATAAGGGTCAAAACACAATAAAATCCCGATTTATATATTCTTCAATAACTCACTTTTGGGACCTATTATTCTTTATTATTTATTCATTAAATCAATAAACTTTGTAAATGGAAGCTGTAGATAAAAATACAAACAAAAATACAAAACTGATTTTACACAAAATAATATACAGTGTACATTCTACACTCGGAATAAAAAGCCAAAATCCAAACTTTCCAGACCCGTATCTTATCCATAAAAACTCAAAATGCATAAAAATCACATTATTGTATATAACTTTTAATGATCTATTTAATGAAGGTGGTTTCATTAAATTTAGAGTTAAGATGCAAAAGTTAGGTTTTGGACCCCTATTGTAACATATACATGAATAAAATATTCATTTTATTTATTCATCATATTTTTATTATTTTATTATTTTGTAAATTTTGTAAATATTATTTATATTATATGTACATAATTGGAGTAAAAGAAAACTATTAAAAATAAACTAAAATATCTAATTGTATAAAATATATAGATGAATATACTACACTTATACCTATATAATAAATACATCTATTTATTTAAGTGTACAAAAAAGTCAGAAAAATACAATAAAAATATATTTGTATGCATCTAAATAAGTTATAAATATATAAATTATGTATATGAAATAATAAAATCTAAAATACAAAATAAAAATAAAATACACATATTTAGGTAAATATACCTATAACTATACATGTAAATAATAATTTGTATTAAATATCCTCATAAAAATAAATAAAATGGTAATAAAATACTACAAAAAATAACTAAAATTTTAATTTTATAATCTAAAATTAATAAATTTATTTACTATTTATTATTCATTTTACAACGTATTTTTGCTTGCATTTTTTTTGTTTATCCACGTGAACCAACCAGATTCATTCATTCATTGACATCGGTCAACTGACCCTTTGGCACCTCTGACCCTTATCAGAACCTCGAGTCACCTGCTTCTCACCATTTCCCCTTGCGATCTTAGATCCCATCGATCTCCTCCATTGTGTCCTTGAATCAAGTCGCAAGATCCGTTAAACTCTATCTATAAATGAACTCCTATAACCATTCTTTGACTCTTTGATCCTTCTTTGAGCCCTAATTTCCCTCTCTTCACATGTGTATGTGTTTCTGGTGATAGAGAGAGCACCCCCCCCGAGGTTGAGGTGGTGCTAGGGGAATTGATGTCTGGTCCTTATGAGGTGAGAATGAGGTGTGTGGGGGCACATAATTCTGCCATTTTTTTGTCTTAGCAGTAGCTTGCTCTTCAAATGATTCCTTGATTCCAGCAAGCATCCGACTATAAGGTGAACCAACCCATGGTGGAAGTGGATCCGAGTTGTAAGAAGGTGGGGTAGGTGACAAATGTGAAGAAGTGGGGAAGTCAGTCAAAGTTCTAACTTTAGGTTTGGATGGGGGTATGAAGAGGAACAAGAAGGTGAAGATGATTGGATTATGGTCGAAGAGGAGTGACCTGGATACGATGACCAATATCCTGACATCTTGAAGAGAAATCGATGAATGTAAGTGAATTGAAGTGGAAAACGTGCAAGTACACAGGATACACAATGGACAGACACGAAACAAGCGCAAGAGCAAACCACAAGTTCACCAACTCAACACGTGAGGGTCATAGAGGTTTGTCCGAATTATCATTTAGTTTTAGTTGGTGATAAGTACAAGTCTTGAAAGAGTTAACGATCTGTTAGGTGCTTGTACTTCCCTACAGATTGGCCCGATTCTTACGACTAGTTGGACCTACTTTCAACAAGTATATGAGTAAGTACGGACAATATAAATACTGCTACCCGTTCCTTGAGGACTAAGGCGTCCTCTAAACCCCCCACTCTGCTAAGGAAATCCAGGTTGTTTACTGGCTACCCATATATCCTCACTGAAAAGTAGCTAATCACCTAAAAAGAAAGAACCAGTAGTCTGTAAGAAAATCCTAACTTGGACTTTATCCCAGTGTCGTCTCTCTCTCACTTGCAAGTAAATCAAACAATGATGGGGTTGCTATCCCGCAAACAAGGGTTAATTTTAGTCAATATTTTTGGTCCAATTCAATTAGCAGTCTTGATTATAGAGATTAGTCGTCACTGCAGTTAATCCACACAAGCAATCACATCAAACATCCAGTCCCAATTCCTTTATCCTAAGTTAGAAAAACTAAGCATCTTTCCATTTTAAAGTTAGGTGATTTAAGTAGTGAAATAAGAAGATTCATAGGTGGTGTCGCCCTTTCGTCCAACGTATGTCTTCACATTCCTCCAAATAGTGGAACCATCTGCCCGGGCTGCCGGGTTATATCAGGCCCAAAGGAGAATGTGAAGCAGAGTACACCAAAACAACTTTCTATTGTCGGAGGCGAGTGCTTGCAGTTGCGACCGTGTATTGAAAGGTGATACACGGGTACTTAGGTCACAAGTTCAAGGATTTTTGGCTCTAATCCTTATGAGTTGCGTCCTCACCCGCTTTGTCTAGAGGTAGGTACCTGCAACAATGATGGGATTGCTCTTTCAAAGCATTTAAGTCCAATATTTTTTTATTTTTAGGTCAAAGATTCAAAAGAATTGTTTCTATTTCAGGGTTTCACAATTTTGGTATTTACAATAATACTAACGGGAATTCAATTTTCCTTTATTAGTAAAAAAGTATCACACATGGGAAGAATCACATAATCCAGCGAGAAATCAGGATGCATACAGAGATAGAAATAGAACATGGCTCCAACACTCTACATGCAAGTGATCCATGTAGAAATGAAAACCTAATTCTAATGCATGCAAAAAGACGATAAAACTGAAACCCTAGCGGATAACTCTAGCGTAAGAATGAGTTGATTTTTTTAAAATCATCTGATTTTACGCCTAAGTGTGGATTAGGGTTTTGGTTCTATTCTAGTCATCTAGTCAATCGAGAATACACCCATAAGCACCACAAAATCATGGGAAAATCGAGAAAAAATCGAAAATTACAGTGAGGTCCCCCAAGTTGCACTGGCACTTGATGAAACAGACCCTATGAATAAGTGTCAAAAGTCCTTGTACAACTCGGGATGTCCTTAGTGGACCTCTTTTTTACAAAATGAAAAATGGGCATGTGCCCCCTCCTCTCTCACCAAAGCAGAAACTGGGCAAGTGCCCTCTCGCTCAAAAAGAAAATAGAAAACATACAAAACTCGCTAACTCATGCTGCTCCTTTGCAACATGCTCGTAGAAAAAGAGCAGATCTATTCTCTCAACTGAATTGGCTTTCAAGGAAGCCAACTAATCCTACATGCCCTACACCACTCGTCAGCAAAATGAAAAATAATAAAGAAAACAAAAAAACAATAGAAAATTAAGGGAAATCAGAAATGAAAAATAAAATCGAAACAGATAAAAACCAAGAAAATCAAGAAGACAAAAGAAAAAAGAAGACCAATCAAGAAAAAGAAGAAACAAAAATCGCAAAATATCTCAAAAATTCGAATATAACTAGCACCTCCCTAGCAATAATGCCTTTGATGAGAGTGTTTCTCTTCGCAGCTGAATTCGATAGAAACGTAGTCTTCAGATTATAGTAATCCACGAAGAGAAGAGTGACTCTATCAAACAGAAATATAACAAAAGAGAGGAATGAATAAATATAAGAATAAGAAAATATTAAGATGCTCTCTTTTATTTTTTACTTGTGACTAACTTGGTAAGTGTCCCTAGGTCGAACACAAGGAGGCATGAAGTATACTCAGATTTTGAGATCAGGAATTTTGTGATTGATTTTTCTTCTTTGAAAAGTAGTTTTTGTTCGTTTTATTTTTTTGTGGTTGATTGGTTTTTATATGAAAAATTTTATTTTATTTTTTTATAAGTTTTTTTCTGATTGTTAAAAACTGATTAATTTGGGAAAAAATAGTGATACTCCATAATAGGTGGAATATAGTGTAGTGTACTATGCTAATATAATGGCAACAAGAATGAAAAGAAATTGATTTTTTTATATTTTTCAAAATAAAGAATAAATTTTGCAAATGATATACTATATACTAGAGATGAAGTAGTTGTGATAGTATATAGTAGAAATGAAGACAAAAATAAACCAATCAACATGCTCGAAAAGACACACAAAAAGAACTCAAAACAAGACAAAGTTCGAGAATTTAAAATAAAACAATGATGCAATGGAAATCTATGAAAAATGAATCAAAACTATGCTTGGGTAGTAGGGAAGCCACCCTAGAAAAATCAAAAAGAAATGAAGTCCATATAATGTCCTAATGTTGCCTCCAGTACAAGGGTAGAAATGCAAGAAGAGAAATGAAAAGTTTCTGCCTACAGATCCTCGGTCAGGGACTGAAAAGAAAGAAAATATAGTTCTTTTGCAATTAGGTCCCTGTATGGGAACCTATTTGCAATTTCTGGAAACTTGAGTGGCACTTTGGATTTCCAGAACTTGGATGGACTTGTTGTACAAAATTCACACCCATTGGAATTAGACTATCATGATTAGATGGGCGGACTATCCTGGCCGTTGGATGGTGACATGTGTCGCGCACCTATAGACCTGGAAGTTCTTCATGTTCCTCCCCAATTTAGAGAAGATGGTGGTGACATTCTCGATTCCGGTGGTGATTTGGTTGATTGCCGACAACTTGTGGTAGCACGGGCATCTCTGACATGGCCAGAATGGGGCGCCTCCTTCTTCGAGCTCACCTGCGGCAAGGTGATGCGGTGGGGTAATGAAAAATCAAGATGTAGGGCTTCTAAAGCTGGGTTCCAGTCCTTGAGCATGTACTGATTCTCTTCCGATTATCGCTAGGAAGATGCTGCTTCTCTCTCCAGATATACTCAAATGATACCTCTAAAAAATTACGCACAACCAGCAAGAATATCTTGGTTCGATTTCAATAGAATATTTCTATAAATGATTGTTGTTTGTTGCGCAACAGATGGGTTCAAGAATGGGAAATTTCAGATCGATTCTCATCGTTATTTCAATCAAATTGGTTGGGATTTTAGCACTAAGCTTAGGATGTATGATTAGGCTATATAAATCATCAATTACAGAGGTTAAAACATAACTAAAAGGAACGAGAAAGGTGATGGAGGAAGCCACCGCTGGCTGGGGTTATATGAACCTCGGTCTTCGCTCAACGGAACGACGACTTCCTGGAGCTCCACACGATAGTGGTGTCCGTAATGTAAGGTAGAACTTCCCTAGAACGAATCCTCGACGTCTCCTCTTCAACGTGGAGGTGCAATACAACTCACCTATCACCCGAGGTTGGAGAACCAAGGCCCAAAAGATGGAGGTCAGTTCTGTTAGAACTGAACCGGAGAAGTTAGGTTATTTCGGACATCTTGATGGCCTTAAATAAAGGAGAATGAAGGAGATTAGGGTTGATCAAAGGGTAGGCCAGATTGGTGCTTGTTACGAGAAGAAAGTGGATGGGTTGGATTTAGGTGAAGGAACTAAGGTGGTAGAACATAGTAAGTTGAGTCATTCAACATATAACGACATGGTTCTTGAGGTTTAAGAAACATTGTGGTGTTGACACATGTCAGCACCATAATAATCTAGAGTCGCAATTGTTATAAAAATATATAATAAATAATATACAACATTATTTTAAATAGGTATAAAAATGGAAAATGAATTATCTAAATTATAACGTATATTTCATATATAATAATGTATATTTCGTATATCATAATGTATATTTTAAGATATATTAATAGAATATTAATAAATACATATACAATAAACTTGATAAATAATATTTACATTTGTAATTCTCTATTTTTATAAAAAAATACCATTTTTATATTTTATTTATTAATATAATATTAAATAGAGTTCTTGTAAATTTTATATATTTTAATAAATTAATTTACTTATACTAATAACTACAAGTATATACAATGCAGTTTAAATTTGTCTATTATAAGCAACATGTATAGAATAAAATAAATAGGCTAGAAACCTAGTTGTCACTAGGTCTCAAAACCGACCTTTTGCAAACAGACTCCGTTTTCGATGAAACACCTTCATTAATTAGATAATTTTAATTTATCAAATTTAAAGTGAGTAGAGTGAAATTGGAGTTCTTATGAAGAAGTTATGGGGCTCGGAAGATAGGAAATTGACAACTTGCAATCCAAATTTCTTTGCATATATACAAGTTTGATTTTTTTTTATTTTTTATAGGGATTTTTACCCAACAGACCTTATAAACTTTTTAAATTACCTATACGACCTTTTGCACAATGTAATTACCCCATCGACCCTAAAAATTACCCCAAGAACCCCCACGGGCTTCAAACAGATTACCCGGAGGGTTCATGTGGTAAGAGTTGGCAAGTTTACGAGGTCGAGAGGGGAATTAAGTTGTTTCAAAGGTCGTAGAGGCAATTGGTAAAGTTTATAGGGTATGCCGGGTAAAAATCCCTTTTTTATATTTTTATATACATTTTTTTAAACACATTAGTGAAGAAATTAGGGGAAAATATATAATATGAGTTAATTAAAATTAGATGAAGATTGTATTTATATAATAAATAAATGGAATTAGTGTATATGGTTAGTTATTTGTGTGTTTTCTTCCTTATCTCCCCCTACTCTATTGTTTTTCGACCAAGCCATGCTGACTTGGTCTCGAGGGTTAGGTTATATAAATTTATCTTACAACTATATTTATATATTGTAAGTCATTCTGTACAATATATATATATATATTTATTTATTTACAATCTATCTATCTATCTTTCTTTATTTTTATTTTAATTTTTCTTGTTTTTTGTCTTTTTAATGCTTAAAAAGTGCATTTTTAATTTTGAGTGAGATTCTTTTATAAAAAATGAAAATCAATGCATATTTAATGTATTTATTAAGGGTTTTAAGATAAAATACGATATAAATGTTAAATGATTATATAATTCATCACCTGCCAAACATACATGCTCTAAACACACACACACATCTATCTCTAGTGAGAGGATGTATGCATATTTCATTACAACATACGATACATGTCCTAAGTTATCTCAATCTCATCAAGTCAACTCATTGTCCTTGACTCATCTAACATGTTTGAATATCTATTCCTATGTAGAAGACTTGTATGAGAGGTCAATCGAATGCTAGCTTTGGAGAAAGATTACCATCTCTTTCTCAGACTAGAGATCTTTCTTGACAATCACTTTAAGATGACAATTCTGCCCTCAATCTAACATTTTAAATTTCCAACCTTGCATCAACCTCTATGATCTAACTTTTAGATAATCAACCATATGGCATAAAGATTGCCATGGTACATAAACTCTAATTGTACAAATAGACCTATTAATGCAAACTTAATTATATTTTACTTTAGATAGTGGATTTATTGCAATAACATTTATTATGTAATGACTTGATCTGGGCTCATAAGTCAAATTATCTCCTACTAGCCTAGAGAGCCATTAATGGGATACTCTTAAAACCCGCACTCATGTGCTAATTATTTATATTATGTAGTTAAATAATTTAATCAATTGATTAGTTGATCTATTCCTAGGGGCTATGCTAAGTCATGTTACAAACTTTCATATCTCATGGTATCAGTAGTCGCATCCAATGCGAATGTTGCATATTTTGCAACAAATAGTCGATTTTGTTGAAATAATCAGTGTCTTGACTCTTGCTATAATGCCACATTTCATTGGGAACAATAATCAGGATGGAATCTTATTATACTCATTAGAATACCCTTATATTTAGAGATCTCTATCTTTATTGACTAAGACATTATCTTAAATCCTTTAAGGCATCCCAAGATAAGACTTGGAGATCACTATCTCTATAGTATTAAGTACTGGGATGTTTAATTATGCCAATCAAGTTTTTATCTCCATATTAGGATTGCTAACAACTTACCACTACCATTGCATGGCAGATATCTGTTCTTGTACACATTATTGCGTACATTAAGCTTCCTATAGTCTCAACTCTTTGTGGTGCCATCCCTTTATATAGATCAATATAATATCTCAAGGGAAAGGTTACATTCTTGGAATTTCCTACGTAGAATCCTTCTAAGATGTATCCTAGATGTAATTATCCCAATGTCATCTTCTCCTTGTTGATGAACAACTTCAAATCCAAGACTCAAGAGACATCCTTGAGATCATTTATCTAAAGATTATGGAACAACCATATCGTTTTCCACTTTCATCATTCCAAACAATTAAGATTTCATATACATTTAGCATGATGGCCACAATGGCGATCCCACTAAATTTCTTGTATACTCATGATTCATTCGGATTCTAGATCATATAAAACTTATTTATGGTTTCATCAAAGCATATGTTCTAACTAGGACAAGTTTGTTTGAGCCTCGTGGTCATAAAGTATGTATCCAATACTATCCTTTATATATCCATTGAAGTAGCACTCTTGGATACGAGATTCCAGCTTACTTACATCCACGTTTTCAACTTGGACCAAGCAAACCCAAATCTTTCACTATTGGAATCCTACTTAAGGTATATGCCATAGTCTCTACTATGTATCCCCATAAACTAAAGGTAATTGCTTTACACATCATTGACCTAACCATGTGCAACATTATTCTAGTGTATCTCTTAAAACTGAGTTGAGTTGGGTAGCACCTTGGAGGATTGAGATTAGAAACTATTTCTCTCTCTTTAAGGTATATCTTGAATTCATCTAAGAGGTATTTGTCACCTTGGTTAAATTGGATCTATTTGATCTACCTTTTTGTTTGGTCTAAACCAAAACCTTGAAATATTTTAACTATTCAAATATTTCAAATTTGTTATATAATCAGAAGACAAACCCATATCGTGAATGATCAGGAAATAGAGTCACACAATTTAATGTCCATAGCGAGTGTCTACTGAAAGGATCACATACATCGGTATGCAATAGGTCATGAATACCTTGACATCTTACACCTTTCTTAGAGAATGATGTCCATAGACAATTTACTTCAAATAAAATATTCACTAGGCAAGTTTTGGACTTTTCAGACAATCTAAAGATCTAATCCTTAATAGTATATTATTTTATTAATTAGACTCATGACCAAGTGTTGATGCCAGATCACAATGAAATGATCTTTATCCTCTGTTGACCTTAAGGATTTCAATTTCTAGTAGTAGAAAAGGTGATGACACTTTATCAATGTCTAATTTCATGGAGTCCTCCAGATGTTAGAATGCCTACAGGAATAGAATGCCTCCTGGAATATATCCGTCCTAACGCTTTATTATAGGTTTTCTAAGAATGTATATCTATGTCTAAAAAGTTTAGAAATAGACAACGAATTATTTCTAACATCTAGGTCACATAGACATTATCTAAGATAAAGGACTCCCTACTAGAATGTGGTAGTCAATCATATCCAATGGCTATTGTTGCAACAATTTCATTAAATCTCATGTGGATAACTATCTCCCTTTAGATCAAGTCGACTGGTTTTCAATAAACATCTGCAACCAATTGCTTACGTATACAGAAGCACTGGATACATCCATCAACTTTCTTCTCATCCAATAAATTAGTGGATTTCAATGATGAACTATAGATGCAGGGCTTACTGATCTTAAGTCCTTATGTAAGGACCATAGATATCATTGACAACCATACTTCCATTATTTTTTCTTGTTGTAATAGTGGTAATCTTCCAAGTATTTGATTGTCAAATATATTTAAGTTACAGAAGTGTGGTCAACTATATGACGTTTCTTCTTTATATGGGTCAAAGTCATGCTTCCACTACGCTTCCTTTATTATTTAACCAACCATTACATACCATGTCCTAAAAGACTTTAATTCCGTTGTAGTTCAACATTTATACACTTTCATCCTTTTTTCAGACAATATGAAACTATGAAGTTTATGAAGGACTTATGGATAGATAATAGAATGTTGACCATCATCATGTCAAATATATATCTACTCAAGAATCTTGGTTTAGGTAGTCACTCAAACACTATAAGTTTACCATCTCATATGGAGCCACCTTTTTGCATAATGCAGTGAACCGTGTCCTTTATAATTTTTTCCAAAATGTTGAGCACATTTTATTGTCAAAACATCTCCTTCGAATGTAGAAGGATCTTGACAATTATGATCTATATTGACATGTTTATGTCAAAGGAATCTTAGGATTGTAGCAACACACGAGTAATTGTTGTAATTATACTTCTTGTTTAATTATTTATCCTCACCACTATGAGGAATCTTGCATATTGTAGGTACACACATTATATGTTCAATTCCAAGTACTACATCCAAATCATGGATCATATCCATGAAAATAGGTTACATCGAATATAAAAATGAGTGGGTTTATTGAAGGCAATATGAAATAAAACTTAAGGTGATATTAGTTTAAATCAAAGCTATCTCACATTTACTATGAAAGTTCATTCTCTTTCCAACTTTCAGAGCATGAGATGTGCTAGTCAAGTATCTCAAGCGAAATCTAGGATTTTTTCCACTTTTATCACACCTTAGTTATATGAGAATATGCAACTTTAGTGAAAAAAAGAGGGAAATCTTTCCACATTGGAAGTCCTCCTTGCATTCCCAAATTTCAGTCTTTAACACCCATGTCCACCTCCTCTAAGGTGATGTTGACATGTTGAAATACACATACACAAACCAATATCGCCTTAGTTATATAAGGACCAATATTGAGATCTTTATGCACACAGCCCATCTCTTTTGAGAAACGAAGCAACCCAATCCATGTGAACTTGTACGTCATAGCAATGACATAACATGGGCATCTCTGTCGTACAATCCATGGCAGCGATACTCTCCGCAATGATGTGAGACCATGTATGTCATCCTATGAATGTCCATATCATTTTTAAATTGATGACTAATCATTTTAAATCATATTCTCTTGATAAATTAGGTAAAGGAAATCTATTTGATACAAGAAATAATATATTCTTGACTAATATCAATTTAATCCCATTAAACCAACCATAATCCAAATAAACAAGGATACCAATGCAATTATCTATATCCCCAATTTCGTATTAGTATACAATTCAATTCACATAAAATAGCTTTTCTTAAGACTCATCTAGCCAAGTCATGTAGAATGTTGAGCGAGAGAACTTCCTTAACTTGTAAGGTGCCAATTAAGTAACAACTATAATAATCCATGCTTAGACACGAAATTTATCTTAATTAAACTAATATGAATATATTAAATTGTAATCGATAAGTTAAGCCAATTGATTTATGTGTTAAGGATTCATAATCATGCATGCATATAACAAGAAAAATGAAATAAATTGACATTCTAATTATTTGCATCAATCAACAAATAGTTATTGTTGGAACTTTCTGTATTCGAATGGCAGTTTTGACTTTGCCATCCATTGATTATTTCTTTTGGGAATGTGTCTAAACCTTCTAGACAAAAGTTCTTCCCAAAAAATGTGTTAAAACACTGACGAAAGAAGTGACATCGTATTCCTAAAAAAAATGAATCGTGAAAAAATAATGTTCCCGCATAAAGGGGATAACCTAGCCTACCATCCTTGGACTCGAATCCCACTCAGATCCTCTAACCTAAGCTCTCATACCATTTGTAGGAAGAATTCTGAATCTTGCGCATCACGGATCTAGAACTATCCAATCAAATTCGACACAATATAGGCTCATCTTATAAACATTATAACATTTATATAAAAATAATTACGGAATATAATATAACTGCGAAACCACATGGTTGCGAAAACAGTTTCCGAACCATTTCACAAATCACAAGAGCTTAGGAAACATACCCTTGAAGCGTGATTGCTGCCACAATATTCAAAGTAGAAGAACTCCTGGCTTGAATCTGATCCACGGAGCTTGTGCATGTTGATGAATATACATTCATTCACCTTTATTATTTTATATTAACTTTAAAGCCCTAATAGAATACATGTAAATATCAATAACTTGCATGAATTAACATCCTAACATTACTATATAACTAGTATATAAGTACATGTATTTAAACCAAAATAAAAGAATAAAGAAACAAAAATAAAGGAGGTATCATAAATACTGATTGACCTTGAAACCTGAGACCCAGTCAAACATTGATTAGGTCGTTTAGGAATAGATAGGCAGAGATAGGGCAAAATAATCTACATAATCACACATCAAACCCTAGAAACCCTAGGTATATAATACACCATATATAGCTCAAACTTACATCATTTTATTCATAATTATACACACTTCAAATAAAAATGTTTTCAATATCAAACATGTACATAATAATATAGAAAAGCTAATAAAGTTATTGTCAAAAATAAATCATGCCCAAGTCACTCAGTTCACAAATTTGAAAAGACACAAACATAACTACATTGATCAATATCTCCTCCACATGAACTAAAAGTTAATCAAACGCACCTCCATTTTATTTCAAATTGAATTATCTATAAAATAAAGGTGGTTTCATTGGATTTGGAGTCAAGATGTAAAAACTGACTAATGGGGTACTATGGTGCTTGAACATATGCATATGCAACCAATATATTTTACTCTTTATATTTTTAGTCTCTTCATATTTTTAAATAATTGTACATATTATAAAACATATATATAATACAATTAAGATTAAAAGCATTCAAAAATACAAAAATAATTATAAACCCTAAATGTATAGGTATAAGGAACCTATGTTGTAATTTTATATATTTCTTTGTACATAGAAATAAAACTATAAATCTCATAAAAATATGTGTATAATTTAAATAATGTTATAAATAAATAAATTATTTAAATATCATATTATATACAAAAATAATAAAATAAAAATACAAATACATAGTATTTATGTATTAATACCAATAAACTAAATGTACAAATAATATACACTATTAAATAAATTGATAAAAATAAATTAAAATCATCAAAAAATAGTTAATAAATAAGAAAGAACTTTTATATTTTGTGTTTTTATTAATAAAATTGTTTTCTATTGTATCCTTCTTCATGCAAACATGCCCTTTAGACTGGTCCGTAGCTGGTTTCACCAAATTCTTCACATCGATGCTTGCTTCATTTGACCTTGCGTTCTCCATGAAAACTGTGTGCCCAATATCTCTGATTCATGCTGACACATCACCTAGCATCAATCTCCATTGGGCAGCACAGAAACCATAATCAAACGAGGACCTTCCACTGCTCCATGTAGGGCTGTTCAAATTTTCGGGTCAAACGGGTACCCGACCCGACCCATCAATTTCGACCCTAAATTTACGGGTACCCGGAAAAATTATCCGGGTCGGGTACCCACAGTTTTTGACCCGTTCATCCTTCTTGACCCGGTGGAAAATCCACGGGTTGGAACCGGATACCCGGTTGGGGTATTCGGCCATGAACAATTGCCCCATTACTGCCATCGGAAACGACCCAAATGGGAAGTCCAACTTTTCTTCCCTTTCTCGGCCACGTTTTCTTTACAGCTCGAATTGGAAACATGTTCTCTGTGCACGAGTACCAAGTGCATTATGGTACTTGAGCCGTACAGCTCGAATTGAGCCGTAGAGCCGTACAGCTCGACACAGTACCGCTCCCATAATGCACTGCATTACCGCTCTACAGCTCGACACAGTCCTGCCTCGCCACAATGCACCTCGGCTCAACCCCTCCTCCACGCCTCGCCACCGAGTACACAAGGTCAGAGATCCTCATCGTGTGTGTTCCAGCTTCTCCCCTGTCGAGTTCGTGAATCAATCCGAGGGCACGGGTGCCTTACCCCTTGAGGCACGTAGAAGTCATGTCCAGGTAGATGCTGTATATTTCTATCTATATCATTTCGCAAATAGCCATGCTTTCCAATTTCCAACTCTATTTTTTCCCAAGGAGATCGAGTAGGGACGTGACATATATATATGTGTCAATGTTTACCACAATGCACATTTACAACAATTATTTACCTCTACCATCTCCGCATAACGTGTTCAAGACCTTTGCATTGATCATATATTACCATAGGAAGACATACAATTTAACAATCTAGAAATGAATGGACAAGGGCTCGAGCAGTGCTTAATTGAGGTTTTCGCCATACACATAAAACACATAGTACATATATTCTTTCTAGCGAGAAACCTTTACTCTTTAGATTGTCTTAGGATTTCCCTGATTTAATTTACGGAGTAAAGATCAGACTTGAAGGCATGATTCAATCCTCATTCAAAGATCAGACTAGAAGATCAAACTACATTATGTAGCTACACTTTGCAATTGTTTCACATTTTTTACTGTGCTATTTATGTTTTTTTTATGTGTATATTTGTTGTAGTGACCCACGGGTACCCGCGGGTACCCATTACCCATTCAAATATTTGGGTACCCATCAGAATCGGGTACCCGTTAAGATGGGGCGGGTCGACCCGTTGACCCAATAATGATGGGTCGGGGTGGGTCAGAGATGAATGGGTCGGGTACCCGCCCCGTGAACACCCCTAGCTCCATGTATAAAATCATCTAAACTCCACCGTACTTTGTGAGCTCGACCATCACCGCAACCTCAAAATCTAAGCTCGGTGAGGACACTGGTAACAGCAGGAAGGCCCCCGTGAGGTCGTCGATGAGGATAAAGTGTAGTTTGAGACTCCCCATCACCTAATTCATCTTCATGCCATGGTCTTGGTTCCCAGGTCAGTTCTTGGTTGAGGCATAACGGTAAGTTAATTTTTAGCATCGTCTTTTCATTCTTAATTTAGTTTAGCTTTCAGTTTTCCAGTATTTTCAAAGATTTGTGTTTATTTCCAAAGATCAAAGTTTGCAGGAGCTGTAAGCTCCGACCATCGTTCACTGTAACATCTCTCTCTTCTAACGTATCTGATAACTGCAACACATACCTCATCACGTTCTCCATCTGATCGCTCCATTAGATCACACGATCTCGCTCAGATCGGGTCTACGACCTCCTTCTGCCACCCATCGCAGGAGGTCTTCATCCCATCTCACCCATTACATTTTCTAACCCTATTTTTGGGTCCAAAGCTTCACTTTCAAGCCTCGAGCATTTTGCTATTGGTCTTGCATCTGCAGACCTCAGTTTTGGGGAGGCATCAACCTAGGAGAACAACTCCCACGTGGCTCGAGTCACGCAGCATCTCCAAGCCTCTTCCAGTGAGGCCTAGACCATTTGAGCCCCACATGCAGTTGCGGAATGCTTCCAGAAAGATGCTGAGCACCTCGACGTCCCGATCCATCACCAAAGGAAGGGGAAACAACCGACCGAAGGTTGGGAAGAATGGTGTCTTCCCCATTCTTTTTGATACCACTAGTGCTGTCAGATCTCGAACGCGCACCATATCTAATGTCCATCATCCATGCTACGACAAAGGGGGTGTACCACCTCAGCCTTTGATCACACGTAAGTGGTGATCACGTGCATTTAGGCATATATTGCAGATCTACATCCTGCCTTTTGAAATTTTTATTTTATGCTTTACGTATTTTCTACTGTGTAATAAATGTAGGATGTTTTTCACTTGGTCCTTTGAGTTTTTGTATATTTCCATTCGAGTCCTTGCCGGGTCAACTCACGAGGGGGTTCATGTGAGGTGTTTTTCGGCCTTTTGTGGGCATACCCTCATACTTTCTGGATTGGTTATTAATTGAAAACAAAAATTCATGTATTTGCATTTTAATCATTGCCAGGAACATGCATAGCACATATTTGTTTTATATATTGCATATTTGACCCTGGATTTTGTATATGTGTTCAGAATCTCATGAAATGTTTCCATTTATTGCAAATAGGTCCCTATGCTGCTGATTAATTTTATTTGTATTTTTATTGTTATTTATTGCTTCTATTTGATCAAAGGTTATAAGAAATATACATAAAAATGCCTGAACCTAGATCTACCACATATATTGTGTTTTTACATTTAAATATATTTTTCCTATTTATAAAAACATGCTCATTTTCCCTATTTAACATTTAAAAACTAATAAAAATTCAAATATATCTCTAAAAATTCAAAAAATATACTCATTATATTTCAATATATTTTTTACACATATCCAATAATCTCAAAAATATAAAACATATACCCTAAAACTTAAAAATCATAAAGTCTTATTAAAATTAGCAAGAATTCAAGAAAAAACCAAAATCGTGTTTTCTATTTTGAATTTTCTTTGTTATATATATAATATATATATTTTAGTCTAGGGATTAGTTTGAACTGGTATCTATTTTTAAAACCCTAAATAAGTTGTGAGTTGTTATTTGCACTGTTGTATTTTCATCTTTAAAAATCCATAAAAATTAGAAAAAAAAAACAATTTTAGAATTATTAAAAATAGAGAAGAGTACTTAAAACAGAAGAATATTTTATTTTCGTTATTTTAGCTTTATTTGACTTATCTAAAAAATCTAAAAATATTTTCTATATATTACCCATATAATATACATATTATCTATATCTATAATATTTTATATCTTATTTTAAAAATAAAAAACAAATAAAAAATTTACAAAATTAAAATCATATAAAAATATAAAACATAAAAAATCACAAACAAAAGAATAGAATAAAAAACTCTCAAAATATAAGTATAAAAGGGCATTAAAAATTACCAGAAACAAAACTTAAAAATTATGATTTTTTAACTACTATTAATAATCATTTTCCTCCTATCCTCGATTGCTTCATGTGTTCGACACTCTTACTGCTTACACCTATACATTTATAGAAGAGATAATAAATTTTAACGCACAAACATTTCATTTTGATACACATTGTGGGTTGATTATTGATCGATTGAGGATCGATCAACAGTAATGATTGCTAACCTAACTTGTTACTTTAGCAGACAGGTTCTCTCGGTCAATCAAATGGCAACAATTAGCGTATTTTGGGATTGTTAGTCTTTTTTATCTACATTGTTTTTATTTTCATTTCATAGCCCTTATTTTATGTTGTTTACTTTGTATAAGACTATTCTGACCATCTCTTTACTTGACGTTTTACGAGGTCCTACGGATCAAGGGTGGACTTCTTAGGAAGAATGAGGCACCTGAGTGACACGGAGGCCTGCTTTCAAACTGAGCCAATAGGAGAGAGCTGGAAAGGAGGACAAAGAACCTTGATGAACACCCTTTTCTTTGTTAACTTAGATTAGATTAGGTTAGTTAGCATTTTAGTTTGGTGAGAGAGAGATTTGATAATTGATTTGTAATAATTAGATTCCTTTGAACACTTGGCTTTTCATGGGTCCATTTCACCAAGTGTCTGTTTACTTGGGGGCCCGATTGATTTTCTCCACTTTACATTGCATTCTTCTTTATTTATTCCAATTTTCCCATTTATTTTGCTTTGTTTTATGTGATTTGATTTTTACCTTAATATTAGATTATGCCTTTGCTGATTGAGCCCTTAGATTTAGGTTATTGCTCGAAATGTAGGTCCACAACCTAATATATTCTCGTGTTCCTATAGTCTTATTGCGCTTGGATTTAGTATTAAAATAAAAATGTTCTTCACTCTAATAACAACCCCTAGTTAGGGCAATTTCAAGCTTGTATCGGAATATAAATTAATTTAATTTTTATGCATGAAGCACTTGCATGTAGAGTACTGGAGTACTTCCCTTCTCTAGCACTTGCATTCATCATTTCTCGTGCATCAACTTTTCTGATTTCTCTCCTTAGTTTCTTGACTTAGATAAAAAGCAAATCAGAATATTCATTAGGCATCTATTTGAAAAATACCCAAAAAGTGAAAGCCAAAAATTTGAAAAAGGAACCGTTGACAACACTTTGACCTAAATAAACACAGTTATAAACCAAATAAACACAGTTTATAAACCATTGTTCTAGGTTCCTAAATCCCTCATTGTTTTCATGTACTTTCCATATTGAGTGAGGCACAAGCCTTAGAAATTAGAGCCAAAACCCATCATAGATACTGCCTTGTTTTTTGCTTGGGTTGATGAAGTACTAGCACTTCTATTGGTGTGTGGCCGAGTAGGGTTGAGTCAGCTTGCAGTTCGATTTGAATCATCAAGCGTAGGGGTACTGCAATGATGTGACCCTCTATTATCGTACCACATCCGATTACCCTTTGCAGGAAATATCAGATTCGCTATATTAGCTTCCTTTCTCTATCCACGACTTATCATGTCATATTTCCTTGCTGACCAAGAACCTCATTTGAATACTTCATTGTTAGACTCTGAACTGAAATGGCTCCTCAGTGAGGGAAGGGGCAACAAACTGACAAGAATGAAGTCAACAACCAAATGTATTCTCCATACAATCTAAACAAATAGTTGACCGGACATGATGGGGCACAGATAGCCTTCCAGGAGATGCTCATGGAGATGAGGAGGGACAGAGAGAACCAAGGAGGAGGAGAACAGCACCATGCCGCTGGACACCAGGGAGGAGAGTAAGAGAGGCACCTAGACTGACTCTGAAGAAACATACTAATCTAGAGCCGGTCAGGTTACCGAGAGGATCCGTATACTGCAGATCCACAAACACTTCATGCTCAAGCCACGTTTGCTCTCTCTTTTGCCAACATTCTACGAGACCAGCAGAAATTTAACCACATCTGCAGAACAATGCAATACCCCAACATCCTATTGGAGGTAGTTAAGATGGCTGCCTTCCCATTTAGCCTAAGGATAAAGCTCTTTACTTGATAAATCACTTGATGAAGGTGGTAACGACTTGGAAGGAGCTGAAATCAACTTTCTTGCACACCTATTATCCCCTAGGACAACTCAATCTGATGTGAGATTTGAGTTCAAACTTCTCGCAGCTGTCCTATGAGCCTATTCACAAGGCATGTGAACATTTTAAATATTTACAAGAGAAAGTGACCCCATCATGATATTCTGAAGACCAGTTTGGTCCAAAACGTCTTTGGAGATTGAACCAAGATTTTCAGAAACTGGTTGATATTTCCTGTGGTGGATCTCACTTTAACAAGAGATGAAGATGTTGTCTGGAAAATCTTGGAAAAATGTCTAAAGGATCGACCGCCTATCTTCAATCTCATGCATTCTCAGAAGAATCCGTAGTTCCTCCACAAGCCCATCAATATGGAGACATCTTATGTGAGGACATGAACGATAGTTCCAACCTGAGCTTTATAGGAAACCACCTGGTCCAATGGAAGACATCATTGAAAAATAATCACAAGAACTTGAAAAAAATTAACATGATCAAACAAAGGATAAAGAAGCAAACAGATAGACAAATACTATGGATAAGCTCAACTAGATCACGAAGCAGTTAAACCTTTTGGTTAGCTTGATCAACTCATGTCAATCTGCGAGCACTACAACCGATACCTCTGTTATCGAGCCAAAAGAACAACCAAAACAACAGAGTTTGTGGTAGCTTCAGTTGGTCCAACACATGTAATATGTGAAAGACACCCGACTAAGGTGCATCATCATAGCCACAATCAGACGTACATAGTCGTGTACCATCCGAACCCTCCGACTTTTGTCAAGTCGTTCTTTCCGCCTTCACCGCAAATCAAAGAAGTGAATGGTCATTGGGGCAATGAACAATAGATGAACTACCCTAGAGGACAACAACAGGGTCAATCCTCAGCCCTCCAGCCATTTCACCAACATCAAGGTGGAAGAACTTTCCAATAGAACCATCCTTCTAAGCATTAGTATCCTCACATGCTTATACATAGAGACACATCACCAGCAACCGACATATCATCAACAGTAGTTCAATCACTATCAGCCTGTTTCTCAGTACGAGACAAGTATCCTACTCCTCCTCCACATTATTAGTAATATCCTTTTCATCCCTTTCTATCAGAACCACGGTCGCAACCTCCATATCAGTATTTGAGTAGCGAGCTTAGCCCACTGAACAGATTGAGGCAACGCCTATGAATCCCATTCTTGATTTCTTGGCTAAGCTTATGGAGAACATGAGGGAAATGAGCCAGAACTTGAATGACCTCACTGCAATGAAGACCATCATCCTTGCGCAAGTCGAAGAAAATCCAAATAACTTCTGTCATAAGGAACAGGTTGTTTGTAGTACATCCTCCCCCACTGAGTTAGGTATGGATACTTCATTTATGTCATCTAATGTTGTGACACTCAGGAGCGGTAGGACACTACAAACATCTGCAAATATAAAAGGAAAGAATAAAGGATCAAAGGGTTAGTCATCATCTTCCACCGCAGTTGATCTCGCATCAAGTCCGAAAGAAGAAGAGAGAGGAGTCGCACTAGATCCAAAAATAAAAAATCAAATCAAAATACCAAAAAGAAGATGACAACCAAGGCTAAGACGGCAAGCCAAGGCGACACCAATAACAGATCCAATGCAGGCCGATGAAACTAATGTCTCAATTTTTTGATTTTCCCCTATAATAAATAATTATACCTAATGAATATGCATTTCATCATCTTTATTCATTTATTTTAGCTTAAAATCCCATATAAAATACTTGTACATAATATTAAATCCATATTCATACTAACCTGCATCTGTGTGTAAATATTATACATATATTATTATTTTAACCTAAATTAATAAATAAAGATATAAAGGAAAAATAAAGCAAATAAAAAAAGACTGTATATATGTAATAGGTACAGGCTGACCCGAACCCCAAGAGAAGGTCAAGACTTGACCTGATTGACCATGAATAAAGTATGGGGAGATAGGGTCCTAAATAGAAAATACAAAAAAATGTTTTGTAAATACTTTTCTATGTATATTTATATACTTACACTATTTTATTTGTACATAAATTGACCTCAAATTAAATAATCTTCATAATAAAAGTTGTAAATAAAAATGTTTTCTAAATAATAAAAATAATTGTAAAATAAAATCATGTACATAATAAAAGTAACCACATCCGGAAAAAGCCATAAGCGATAATTGGAAACCCAATTCTGGATCCATATGAACTCAATTGAATCAAACTCACATCCATCGTATTCTAAATTAAATTATCTTTAAATGACATTGGTTTCATAATCTTTAGAGTTACAGTTTGAAAGGCAATTTTTCGGGGTGGAATCTGCAATTTTACCAATTATTTATTGTATATAATTATTTTTATATACATTGTATTTGTAAATTAATTGTAAATATTTATTTAATAATTATTTAAAATAGAAATAAAAATAAAAAATTTTTAAAACAAAAAGAAACTAATTTCCTTATTTAACTATGTATATAATGTACCATATGTATAGAGTATATGTATATAATTAATTCCCTTAAATAACCCTCACAAAAATAAATAATTAATATTTAATTATTTAATTAATAAAGTGATGAAAATAAATAAATAAATAAATAATGTAAATAATTTTATTAACTCCACCACTAACTTCCTTCCTTATCCTTTTCTCCACTCATTTTCTCCACTCAAATTTTCCTTATCTTTATCTCCATTCAAATTTTTGAAATTCAAATTCAATTCTTTTCCATAATAATATGGCTCATCCTCCCACATTTCAATTTGATCAATCTTTGATGAGAGGAGCCTGATCTCCAAGAGCTTTTTGTTGTTGAAAGGTGCCTAGCCTTTGAGACTTCCGATGATAGCGAGTCGACCTTTCTCGAGGTCATTACGACATTTTCCGCTCCCATGATGAGATCCATTTTTTCTTGTTTTTAATCTACGTAAATTGTAGTTTAGTTTTTGCATTTTTTATTCCATTATCATATTTTTTTATTCTAGATCTTAGTTAATCATTTTTAATTCATCAAAAGGATTTGACTTGCTCCCGAATCCGATCTTACATCTCATTTTCTCAATCTCGTCGCTTCACACTCTACCTCACGCAATCTTTCAACTCTGATCATGCATGGTGGTCGGAGACACGATTCTGATCTCCCATTTCATCGGATCCAAAACCATTCAGTTTTCTATTTTTATTTCTTGACCTAGCCATCGTGCTCGAGTCGTCATATTTGTTATTTGAAGGTACACAGGAATTGAAAAAAAGGAAAAAAATTCTCAGTTGTTGTTTTAAAAAAATTAAAAAAAAACTAATTCTTGGATGGCACAACTGCCATCGCCTGGAGGAGCTCGTTCCTCCACCTCGGGCCGATCACTGCACAACAACCTCTGCCGACCTGGGCGTGCGCTGTCAGGCCCCCTGCCTCTTGCTGCGTAACCCACCTTCTCATGGCCCCACCACTCGTGCGGCCATCTAAACTATCCTCTTGCTGCCTGCCATCGTGACTCTCCACCCATTTGCTACCTTCGCCGGCCACGAGAGAACAACCACCGCGAATCTGCCTCACCGACCGTCGAGCCTTCCACCTCCGTAGATCACTGTTGCCGCCCGCATGAAGAGAAGGCAGGAGGGGCGGCACACCCTTTGGCCCTTGCGTTGAAATGAAGACGAAACCAAAAAAAGCCCTAACTTATCTTAAAAAATTGGGTAATTCGCGTTTTCATCTCGTAATTTATTTTCTGTTAGCTTTTAATGCAAAAACAATGAACAATTGCATTCTGGTCCCTGTATTTACAGACTTTAAGTTGCATGTTCTTTTCATTGAAATAGATATTTTTATTCATCAATAAATTCTCTTAAATTCAAGTTAAGTTGTTGTCACTTGTTTCTTCTTTGCGTAAAATTTTTATTGCATTTTATTTTCTATTATTAAAAAATCAAAAACATCATTTTTCCTGTTTGGACTTTGAAAAATCATAAAAATTCAAATATTGTTTTAAAATATAAAAAAAAGTTTTATTTTTGTGTGTTTAATTTCCATCCAATTTTCGTGCATTAAGTATTTTTAAAACCGAAAAAATTTCAAAATAATAAAAAATCTTAAAAAATCACATAAAAATGTAGAAAAATCCAAAAAAATGTGATTTCAAAACCTGTTTGTAGAAAATTTTCTTTAGTTTATAAGAAAAATAATTTTAATAAATTTGTCATTTATTTGATGTTTTTAAATTAAAAAACAATCCTATTTACTCACTGTTGCATTTTCCCCTATTTTTATTTATTTTAAAAATCCAAAAAATCTATAAATCTCTGAAAAATTACAAAAACAGTAAAAGTCATAAAAAATACAAAAAGATTTTATTTGGATATTTTGAGCATTTTTGTCATATTTAAAAAATCTAAAAAATTGCATTTCTTTTGTGATTAATTTTATTTTTTAAATTATATTTTTAATAATTTAAAAAAATAAAAAGATAAAAATTTCCCAAAAACCAAGGTAGTAAGTATTTGAGATTCCCTTTTTCTCTTATCTGAATTTTTTTCGATTATCTGAATAGTCCTCAGGATCTGTAACCTCCCTGAGTTTGATTCTGTTGCTATACATGTTAATTAAATAACAAAAAATTTCTTGCTACATTTTTTGCACATAATTTGGCTTGAGAAAAAAATAAAAATTTTTATTGCGGGATTTTTTGGGCTGCAATGATACTGCACAATTATCCATCTAATTAAAAATCACTAAAAAATTCCCGTTCAACAAAATGTTGCCGTTGCCGGGAGGCATTGCGAGGGTAGTTAGGTTTCTCCTTTGACATGCTATTCTTGGTTTATATTTTTTATATTTTTCAACATTATTTCATTGTTCATATTCATTGTATTTATTTCACTCGTTTGTGCCCATTTTTTGTAATTGTGTTTCTTACACATTTTTCATTTCCTCTTTCTTACATGGGCTCGATGAGTGAGGTCAATTTTCTTAGTAGAGCCAGTGCACCCAAGCAGAGCGGAGGCCGCTTGATTCTTCACCAAGCCGCAAGAGAGCGTGAGAGAAGGAGAAGAAAATTTTAAGGAGACCAAGCTTTTGAAAAAAAAAATTAGGCTTTCTTTTATTTATTTCTAGCATAAAAAACTCTGTACAAGGATATTCATTTGTTGCAAGGTCTGTTTCGCCAAGTGCTAGTGCACTTGGGGTACGTCATCTGTTTTGTTTTCATCGCTTTATTTTTATTTGTTTCACGTGGATTTCGTGAGACACCTATTGATTTCTTTATTAACTTGCTTGAGCCAGGTAATTAGTGAGATCTAAGCCCTTAACAAGAATTTCTGTATCTATAGAGTATAACATATTGCACTTAGTCAAATTAACATGTTATTGTCTGCTAATAGAAGATATTGTTAGGACGGTTCACTTGCATCATATAGGTTAGTCTATTTTTTTAGTATTTAAATTCTGCATGGATCATTTTGCATGTAGAGTGCTGACGACAAGTTATGCATCTGTAACCCCTGCATGCGTTATTGTATTTAATCGTGCATTGGCTTTTTCGTCCCCCCCTTCTGTTTTGTGGATATAGGAATACCGGAAATCGAAAAATTCATTAGACGTGTTTTTATTCAAAAATATCAAAAAAAGGTGAAAATTGAAAAATTAAAATTTGAGACTGCTAATATCACTTGGACTATTAAAACTAAATGTAATTGATTCACATCATTGTTTTGGGAGAGCAACCCCCTCATTGTATTCGCATTTACTTGCTCACATACACACTAAGGTTAGTTCCCCATTCCCTTAAGCCAACCTAAGTGTTTGTAAAACTTGTGTTTGACCACCTAACTCTAAAATTGACAAGATAATTGACCAAACCTTCACTTTCTTCAAATTGCGTTGAGTTGGTGAATAGGGGGTTTGCATTGTGTTTGTTTGTGCTTGGTGTTGAGTTAATTACGATTTTTCTCTCCAGATCATTAGCAATCTTTGAAAAAATCATCAATCATGTTTTTCCTCTCTCCCACCCTTCACTTTGAGGGTCAAATGTTGTCCAATAATCCCAAGCTTAGATCCCTTCACTCTGGCAGGTCAATGACCTCTTTGATCTTGACCAAGATTTCTTTGAGCATGATATTCCTGATCGATTGGACGGATTTTCTTTTACTTCTATAGAGAACCCATTATTTGAATATAATCATTTGTTCTCTCCCTCAAATTGTCTGATTTCTCACATCTCATCGAGGGTTATCTACGGGCGGTGTGTACTTTGTACTCGGTTTCAATCCCTAGTTGTGCATCCGATCTGTCGGATCACAAGACCGAGTCTTCTGAATATTCTATGTCAGCTAATTCTTCTGATACTTCTGATCTTTCTGTGCTCGATCTTTCTTCTCTCCTTGACGACCCTCGCAAGGATGGACCGACCCTTGAGTTATTCGATGCTACACCTGATCTCTCTTCATTATAAGTGATTTAAAATATTAACTAAGGATTTTATTTTTGGATATTTTTTTTCTAAATAAACTACAAGATCAAGAAAATAATTAAAAATTATTAAATCACTTGTACGATGAATATGTGTACATAATAAAATAAATAGCTCAGAAACCCAGTTGTCATTAGGTCTAAAAACCGATTTTTTGCAAACAGACTCTATTTTCGATGAAATCACCTTCATTATTTAGAGAATTTTAATTATGAACTTTAAAGGTAAGTAGAGTGAAATTGAAGTTCATATGAAGAAGTTACGCGGTTTGGAAGTTGGAAAATTGATAATTTGTAATCTAGATTTTTTGGCATATATACAAGTAGGATTTTTTTATTTTTTATACTTTATTACATTTTTATAAACACATTAGTGAACAAATTAGTGAAAATATGTATATATGAATTAATTAAATATTGACGAAGATTGTATATATAATAAATAAATAGAATTAATGTGTAATGTACATGGTTAGTTATTTTTGGTGTTTTCTTCCTTATCTTCCCCTAGTTTATTATTTGTCAACCAAACCATGCTGACTTGGTATCAGGGATTAAGTTATATAAATATATCGTATAGCTATATTTATATATTATAAGTCATTTTGTACGATATTTACATATCTACAGTATGTCTTTCTTTCTTCTTATTATTTTTCTTATTTTTTAATGTCTTTTTAATGCTTAAAAATGCATTTTTATTATGAATGAGATTTTTTATAAAAGATAAAATTAAAACATATTGTTAAGGGTATTACGACAAAATGCGAAAAAAATGTTAATGAATCATGGATTCATCAACCCCCTTTACTTAAACTTTGCTAGTCCCTTAGCAAATACTTATTTGAAGAAATAAAAAAGAAAGAAAGTTAGAATGAATTTGTTTTCCTAAACCAACTCATGAGGATAAAAAACGGACAGAGCATGATCTAGACTTAGAATAAGCATTTTGTTGGAGCCTTAACTTGGAGTAGGATTTAGTATTAACATTCATCAAGTTCCGCAAATCCTTATTCAGGTTCTTCTCAACAGCCAACTCGGATCCACTTATCCATATCGCTAGCTCTTTCAATCTTGAGTTCAATTAGTATTGTGTGTAATTTGTTAGCTCTTCCTGCTTAAGGAGTCAAAGAAGTCGACCACCCTTATAATACACTCCCATGGCTTCCTCATCCAGTTACTCAATCCTCGAGGAGGGGGGTATTCCCTTCAATGTTCAGGTCGTGATGTATCTACCATCTAAAGAGGAAAGAAGGTAAAATAATGAGAAGAGAATTGGAGTGTGAACAGTGTAGTCGCAGCTCTTTGTGAAGCTTGGTCGGTGTAACCAAGTCTCCACCAAGATATGCAGGATCTAACATGCTTAAACCATTTTTGGTCAACAATGTACTCATGAATTTTTCCATGATAGAAATAGAATCTTTTGGTCCGCCCATTTTTTCGAGAAATTGAAACAATTGCACTGCATTCTTGTGTGCCCCCGACGGATATATAATCTTTTGTTCTGCCATATTTTGCGGTCTTAGAAAAATTGTGCCAGCAGACCATTCCTCATCTAAAGCTTTGTTTCAACCCCACAACTCCAGTATTTAGACTTTTGTGCCACTAGACAAGGATGAAAATGTACCACTAAAATGAACTACGCTTCGTAACCCCATGCAAGTCGAGCTAAGTGAAGAATGCATATGCCCAAAATTGGTTTACTGTTGAAGAGTTTAACAGATGACACCAAGTGTTCTACTTATCCAAGTTAAATTCGAGCATTGTCTTATGGAACCGAAGACATAAGTCAAAACCTGAAAAGTCTAAATTCCAGCTCCCAACTATGCTTTTTAGAATCTAGGGTAAAGGCCTTGATCATGCTCCATACCTTTGGACTATTTCTAATCTTTAGTTCAAGAATTCAATATTATTATGAAAAATGCGAATACAAATGTAACAATAATTTTTGTTATGTAATTTTCCGAATTTTACTCATTTTTATGAATTTTAAAGATTTATTAGTTTTATAGATGTTAGGACTTTGTAATTTTTTTATTAAATTTGTGATTTTTAATATTTTTATAAACAAGCATATTTTATGAAAGTTTACAAGATAAGTTACTAATATTTATTTTGGATTAAATAACAAATGTATTTTACAAATTTTAAAGTACAAATATTTTGTATATTAATTTATTTTACACATTTTAATAAATAGGATTTTAAATAAGTATTATGTACTTTTAAATACACATTTTAAATGGCAATTTTAAATAAGAATTTTACATATATTTTATTTATTTACAAAGGTTTTTATAAATACTTAATAACTAGCTTTTAAATAAAATTACCCACACCAACTTTTTATGGATTTTGTATATATAGAAAATACATAAAAGTATGAGAAAAAGGACATAAATTTTGCTAAATAAAAGTAGGTGAAAAGAAAAAAAAGATTAGAAGTCAGTCACCCCTATACTTATGACCTGGTCATCGTAAGTAGAATGGAAGACAAAAATGAGGTGATTGAGGCAAGGAATAAACCAAACCAAAGAAGAAGAAGAAAAGAACAAAATCAACAGGACCACTCCCCCCCACCCCATACATAGGATCATGTATACTAAGTATAGAAAAGAATGTGGCCAAATGAGGGACAAGTGGTAGGTGTAAAAGAAAGTATATAAAGAAAAGTAAAAAAGATCAAATACGAAAGCAAAAAATCGACGGAAGCAATCGGTCCCCCTATACTTAGGATCTAGTATTCTAAGTACAAAGACTAGCAAAAATGGTAACGATTGGGAATCTAGGAAGAATGTACAAGTGATGTGTGGTCCAGAAAATGAAAGGCTTAAAGATCTCTATGTAGGAAAAAATGATGATGAAAAGTAGTCATAAGTCCAGTACAGAGTAGATCACCTCAACCTGGATCACACGGTATCATCTGCTGCGAAAATGTGAACCAATCCCTGGCTGAGTGAGTAGAGCTGCTTCTGTAGGAGAATACTGTACATGGCGTCGATCTCTCTACGATTGCAACTCTCTTTGGAGTTGGACTATAAAAAGGTGTCTATAAATGTATCCATCCTCACCATCCGACTCTCTACTATGCTCCTCCTCAAAAGGGCTAGAACTAAGTAACTCTGGTATGTGATAATCTGGATCTAGATCCTCTAAAGTGAAAGCATCAAGCAAAGTCTCTATAATATCTACAAACTACTGCTCCATCTGATATGTGTCTACGTAGAAGTCACCCTCAGAATAACTGCCAACTGTTGTGCGTGACCCATCCCCTACTAGGATTATCATGGGTCTTAATCTGATACCTCTTAAGATTGTCATCACGAACCTCATCCATGTAATCGCAGCTGGCTGGAGAACTCATGACATTTGAACTGTGTGCAGACGTAGCATCTGAACTGGATGATTCTCTTTTCATCTCAATGTGTACATTCTCGCTCTCGATGTGAAAAGATATCTTCTTAGTATCATTATCAAAGAGGGCCTTCACGGTCTGTAAAAAAGGCTTCTCGAGAATGATTGAGGTAAGGTGTAACTGAATAGGGCAATCCATGTCCAGGACAATGAAGTCCACTAAGAATTGCAGACCCTGCACAATCACGATAATGTTCCTCAACACGCCCCTAGGTCTCTTTACTGATCTATCATCAAACTGAAGGATCACACCTGATTTGTAAAGAGGATCAAACTCAAGTCTATTGAGTAAACAAGATGGTAACAAATTAATGGAGGAACCACTATCTAAGAGAGTATGATCGAATGTGGCATTGTAGATCTCACGTTTGACATAATGTATACATGAATCTCTCTTCTTCTTTAGTAACTTGTTATGTATAGCACAATACGTGGCCTTGGTAAAGATGTGTTTCTTTGTATGTGACTTCTTTTGTCTACGTGATGTACATTTGTTCTTCAATTGTTTCTTCAGTGTAGGAAAATGATCCAAGGCATCATGGAGTGGATTTTTCAGAAATACGTGATCTTTCAACAATCTTTCCATTTCTGGAGTCACATGATACTTTTTGGATTTTTTATTTCCTTTACCAAATAAAGCATCAGGAAAATGAACCATTTATGGAACAATAAAGTTCTCATTTTATTGATATCATTGGAATAAATATTTACTTTGAGAGTATCAAAATCATGTAAAAAACTCTCAAAAATAAGTGAAGAAAATCCTTCGAGAGTGTCTGCATTGGCTGGCGTGGTATCATCATCAGAATCGCCTATGTCCTTGTCTACCGTCTCAACGTCGCTCCCATCTCTGGTATCACCAAGTCTGGTATCGTCAAGGCACTCCTCCTCAGCATCAAAATGTGCCTCCTCATGTATGGACTGTCGCTTCTCACATGTGTGATTCCTTCCTCATCTGATCAGAGACTAGTGGTTGTGTACTGTGCTTGAGATGAATATAGTTAGCTAAAGATTCAGGAAAAGTGACATTACCAGTGGATATGTCTATGCTCTCTACCTAATCTGGATGAGGAAGTTTGTTTATTGGATTTATAAATGGATGTGCTGTAAGGGTAGTCTTAGGCACGTATAACTCATCGAGACGATGGTTAACCCACTCCATCTCTATCATGTGCGCTATCTAGAGCGTACTAAGCATGTCCCTAATCTGGTTCAGGTCTAAGGTCTGTAAAGATAACTTAACATCTGAAGCCTGTCCATGGATCTATGATATATCTTGCCTATAAGTGTATGTAGGCAGTGAAGTATATGGTTGTGACAAACGCTGAGGTGTAAACTATTATTGTTGTTGCTGCTGATAGTAAGAAACTGGAGGATGATCAACTGGTCTCTGATAGGAAGAATGGTGAGATTGATGCTACATATATTATGAATCTCGTATTCATCATGTTAAAATTCAATTATTAATATCCTTGTTTAAATAATTCAATAAAAATCGCTGTTAATTCATTATTAACATGCATTATAATGTATATTATCTGTGTCCAATTAATACTATATTTATTTTATTTAATTAATACTTTTTTGTTTTTCTATCTTATTAAAAACCCATAAAAATTAGGTTAATTAATTGTCTATAGTAGTCCTAACCTTAAAAAGAAATAAAAATATTAAAAATATCAAAACCTAAAAGAGTGTTTTTACCCTTTAAAAATACACCCTCCAAATTCTTTTGTACATATGACCTCTTTCAGCTTTTTATCTAACATGAAACTTGTATATCTCATCGAGATCTACAATATTCATGTTTTGACTTTTTCCTAATTTTGCTTCCTTTTATTTATTTTAGATTTTTCTTGATCTTTTATTTATTGATTTTCCTGGAGTAGCTACTTGGCGCCCTCTGGGCTGTCCATGTGGCCGCCCCTCTCGCCACTCGTCACACTTTTCTGCCCTTGGATCTCCTTCCCCCCTCAATCTCCGATGTCTCTCTCCCATTCACTCCTAGCCATCTGATCTGATCCCATACCAGATCTCATCTGCTCCCTCACGCTCTATCCTACAGTTCTCCTTTGTCCACGTCGCCCCCTTCGTCCTAACCCTTAGATCACCCCACTTCTCCATCATAGCCATTCGTTAGCACCCATCCTTCGCCGTAGGAACAGACCCTGAGATTTGATCTCCAATCCTCGCATACGCCTCCATCGGAGCCTTTGGATCACAAGATCCAACGGCTCCAGATCATCCTCCTCCTCCAGCCATCTCTCGATCTAGATGTTATGCCTTGCAAGCCACCTGTCCACCATTTGATGGAGCTCCGCCTTGCCCCTTTTCCCATCCTCATTACATGAGGATGTGGAATTGGCCAGCGAGGATGTCCAATCCTCCAAGGTGTTGATCCACAACATTGACCGCCGTGTCGCGGTGTCTCTGGCCTACTAAGCTCCTCGGATCGATTGATCGGGTCTGAGCTAAGATCAGGGCTTCACCTGAAGCCCATCACAAGCCACTACCTCCGCCCGCATTCTTCTTTAGATCTATAGGTAATTTCTACATCATTTTCTTCGGTTTCCTCTGATTTAACTTCGAGTTCATACAAGCTCAGCACAAGCCTCCGACAACCGTCTTCTTCTCCTAACCTCCAGGTACCTGCTCCCTCTGGTTTTTCTTCCATCTTCTCATAGTTTTCCCACCGTTCACAGTCATCTTCATTACCACCTGATCACCTCCGTATCTCTGCTACTCATCAGTCATTCATGAGAATGCCTCCGATCACCACCTTCATTTCTCCAGAACCGCCTCTGCTCTGACCCATCTCCTCTTCGGCTCTTTGGAGATGGAGCCCATGCCCTCCACCTTCTCCGCCATGCACTGAGTCTCACCTACTTCAATTCACACACACACACGACTTGCTTTGGCTACGACTAACCTTGCAGGGATCTTCAATGGTCGGAGCTGCAAGCCTTGCTCCGATATCCATCTCCCTCTCTCTAGCGAGGTAAATAAACTCTCCTCCTCAGTTGTCGCCGCATCTCTGTCGGGAGCCCAACACCTTCGCCCACACTTCAACACCATCCTACGATCTTCGCGAAGCCCTGGGAGCAAGGTCGGGCAAGCTTGAGGTCGTCAGAGTGCAACCTCCTCCGATGACAGACGAAGGAGCAAGATGAAGCAGCTACCATTCGATCATCTGGATCAGATGACCCTGATGAAGGCCAGAGCCTCACACCGATGCTATAGGTTCATGCATCTCGAGCCTAGAGCTGAGCCACCAAAAATTGCCACGTACCCTGAGCCTAGGCCCCCTTCCGAGCTAGGCCCCTTCACGCGCTTTATACATGAGGGGCTGGGTAAATTACACGAAGGACCCTATAGGTTTTTGATATTATAATTTGGTCCCTAGGCATGTGCCTCACGTGCGCCTGGGTATTTTATAGGGAGACCCTTGAGGTTTTACAAAATTGCAAACTAGTCCCTACATGCCTCGACAAATTACAAAAGGACCTTGTTGGTTTTGCTAAATTGCAAATAGGTCTCTCCAGGGACCTATTTGTGATTATTTATCATTTTTCCTCCCATTTTTACGACATTTATGACCTTGCACTATTTACTTTATATCTTGAGCATTGTAATTCCAAATTGCATGATTTTAGTGTCATTTTGTTGCTTATTTCACCCTCTATCTAGTGGCATATTTAGATTCGAAATTTGACATTGAATTTGAGGGATTAATTTTAAATGTTATATAGTGTCTTTTGATTTTAATTCTCTTCTATTAATAGATATTTGCTCTTAATTTTGACTGAAGGTGGACGAATCCTCAGACCAAGCTAACTATCGAGTTTCAGTAGGATACCCCACCTCGCCTTGTATAAAGTGTACATGACAGGTGGGAGAAGCGGGTAAAGATATCCGTGTCTGCTGAAATGAAGGTGGTTGTTGGCTTTGTCTCTACATAT
The DNA here is from genome assembly GCA_037367405.1 of Ottelia alismoides. NCBI lineage: Eukaryota > Viridiplantae > Streptophyta > Magnoliopsida > Alismatales > Hydrocharitaceae > Ottelia > Ottelia alismoides. The sequence goes on along the minus strand of JAZKJV010003058.1, from coordinate 62,766 downwards.
CCTCCACCTTTTTTGCTTGATCACTCATTTGCTAAGGTAACGAAGACAACTTCTCTAACTCTCTCAGCTTCTGGAACTCTTGCACTTGCTTTTGAATCACGTCAACAATTGTAAACTTCTCACTAATGTAATCCTTGTTGGCAGATCCAGACTCAGACTTAGTTATATTAGCCACCTTCTGATGATCTCTATGGTGTGGTGACTGGGTGGTCTTCTGATACGCACGAGTGGAATCAACAACTATAGAGTTCTCGACCATCCCTCATAGTTGGTCCAAACAGACTCGGGATCTCTTTTCAGATAACTGCTTCCACATGCATGACTAACTAATCCCTAAATATCAACATGAAATCCTCCAAAGAAATTATGGACTAGCACCTTCAGCGGTATCGCATAATGAGGGAACTTCTCTATTATATCTATGAATCGCTCCCATGACTCATGGAACGATTCATAGGAGTGTTGCATGAAGTTCACAATTTGGCTCCTCATCATGTTAGTTCTCCCAAGAGGAAAATATTTATGCAAGAATGTGGACTTCAGATCATTCCAAGTAGAAATCTCTCTCTCCAAATGATTCAGCCGGTAAAACACCTTATTTTCTAAGGTGAAGGGGAATGCTTTGAACCTCAAGCATTATGTTCGTATAGCTAGCCGTACCATTTTTCATCTCGAACAGTTGCAGAAGGGTAAATGACTCCTCAGAAGCGTTCCTATAGAATTTGAGAAGTAGTGAAATAAATGATGGCCTCAAATCATATGGACCGTCATTCGGTGGTAATCAAATCCCGCGTTTCAATGCTTGCTCATGGGTCATACTCATCACTTCCATGGGAACGACTGCCATTGGTGGGTTCACTCCTCCGGCTCTTAATGTGGCAATCTCAGTTGTTTTCTCTTCTGGACTCTAAAGAGCCGCTGAAGCTGTACACTCATATGTTGCAGCGTATCTAGGATCCTTGTAGTCGTATCTAACAAGGTGTCATCAACCGGTCTCTCATCAGTCTATCTCTCCTCAACTAGCCTTTCCTCTCACCATGGTACTAGTCAACTGCTTAGGAAAAGGAAAGGCCTCGTAAGCATTCAGTGAATAATGTGTAGGAGAAGAAGAAATGTCGAGGTGAGAGTCGTCCTCGACTAAAGGGTTGGGAGGCGAGGGAGTCTGGGTCTGACTCACCTTATGACTAGGTGAAACTGACTCAGGAAGGCGTGTAAGATGCGGAAGTACACACACATTGCAAACAAACACAATATCAAACCCCCAATTTACCAACTTCACATAGTGATGATCGTAAGAGTTCGATCGTTTATCTTTTCAATTTTAAAGTTAGGTGATTTAAGTAGTGAAATTAAGAAGAATCACAGGTGGTGTCGCCCCTGTCGTCCAACGGATGTTTTCACTCTCCTCCAAATAGTGGAACCATCTGCCCGGGCTGTCGGGTTATATCATGACCAAAGGAGAATGTGAAGCACAGTACACCAAAACGACTTTCTATTATCGGAGGCGAGTGCTTGTAGTTGCCACTGTGTACTGAAAGGTGATACACGGGTACTTAGGGCACAAGTTCAGGGAATTTTGGCTCTAATCCTCAAGCTACATCCTCACCCTCTTTGTTTAGAGGTAAGTACATGCAACAATGATGGGATTGCTCTTTCAAATAATTAAGTCCAATATTTTTTAATTTTTAGGCCAAAGTTTCAAAAGAGTTTTTTCCTATTTCAGGATTTTCAAAATTTTGGTATTTTCAATAATACTAATGGGAATTCAATTTTCCTTTATTAGTGAAAATGTATCGTACATGGGAAGAATCACATAATGCAGCGATAAATCATGATGCATGTAGAGATAGAAATCATACATGGCTCCAACACTCTACATGCAAGTGATCTGTGTATAAATGAAAACCTAATTCTAATGCATGCAAAAAGACGATAAAACTGAAACACTAGCGGATAGCTCTAAAGAATGAGTTGATTTTTTAAAATCATCTGATTTTACGCCCAAGTGTGGATTAGGGTTTTGGTTCTATTCTGGTCATCTAATACATCGAGAATACACCCATAAGCACCACAGAATCATGAGAAAAATCGGGAAAAACTAAAAATCACAGCGAGGTCCCCCAAGTGCACTGGCACTTAGTGAAGCAGACCCCACGACGAAGTGTCAAAAGTCTTGGTACAAGTCAGGATGTCCTAAGTGGACCCTTTTTTACACAATGGAAAATGGGCAAGTGCCCCCTCCTCTCTCACCAAAGCAGAAAAATGGGCAAGCACCCTCTCGCTCAAAAAGAAAGCAGAAAATATACAAAATTCGTTGACTCGCTCTGCTGCTCTGCAACAGGCTCGTAGAAAAAGAGCAGATATGTGCTCTCTCAACTAAATTGGTTTCAAGGAAGCCAGATGATCCTGCATGCCCTACACCATTCGTCAGCACAAAGAAAAATGATAAAGAAAACAAAAAAATCAATAGAAAATTGAGAGAAATCAGAAATCAAAATCAAATCGAAATAGATAAAAACCAAGAAAATCGAGAAGACAAAAGAAAAAAAAGAAGACCAATCAAGAAAAAGAAGAAACAAAAATAAAAAAATATCTCAAAAATCTGAATATAACTAGCACCTCCCTAGAAACAATGCCATTTGATAACAACACTTCCCTTCATGACTGAATTCGATAGAAAAGTAGAATCTTCAGATTGTAGTAATCTGCAAAGAGAAGAGTGACTCAATCAAACATAAATATAACAAAAGAGAGAGATGAGAGAACATAAGAATAGGAACAATAATAGGATGCTTCTCTTTTATTTTTTACTTGTGATTAACTAGGCAAGTGTCCCTGGGCCGAACAAAAGGAGGCATGAAGTATACTCGGATTTTAAGACCTTGAATTTTGTGATTGATTTTTCTTCTTTGAAAAGTTGTTTTTTATTGGTTTTAGTTTGTTGCGGTTTTTATTTTGTTTTTATATGCAAATTTTTATTTTATTTTATTTTATAATTTTTATTTGATTGTTAAAAAATGATTAATTTGGGAAAAAATAGTGACACTCTATATCCGGTGGAATATAGTGCATTGTACTATTCTAATATAGTGGCAACGAGAATGAAAAGAAAATGATATTATTATTATTTTCAAAATAAATAATAAATTTTGCAAATGATATACTATATAGTAGAAATATGTAAGATAAAGTAGCCTTGACACACAAAGAACTCAAAATAAGATGAAGTTCGAGAATTTAAAACAAAGTAATGATGTGATGGAAATCTTTGAAAAATGAATCAAAACTACGCTACGATAGTAGGGAAGCTACCATAAAAAAATCAACAAGAAATGAAGTTCATATAATGTCCTAATGTTGCCTACAATACAAAGGTAGAAATGCAAGAAAAGAAATGACAAGTTTCCGCAGACAGGTCCTCGGTCCGATACTGAAAAGAAAGAAAAATATAGTTGTTTTGCAATTAGTTCTCCGTATGGGGACCTATTTGCAATTTCTGGAAACTTGTGCGATAGTTTGGATTTCTGGTACTTGGATGGGCTTGTTGTGCAAAATTCACACTGATTGGAATTGGATTATCATGATTAGATGGGCATACTATCTTGGCCATTAGATGGTGACATGTGTCGCCCACCTATAGGCCTGGAAGTTCTCCATGTTCCTCCCCAATTTAGGGAAGATGGTGGTGCTGTTCTCGATTCCGGTGGTGATTTGGTTGATCGCCGACAACTTGTGGTAGCTCGAGTGTCTCCGACATGGCCAGAATGGGGTGCTTCCCCGTTCGAGCTCACCTGTAGCAAGGCGATGCGATGGGGCAATGAAAAATCAAGTTGTAGGGCTTCTAAAGTTGGTTTCCAGTTCTTGAGCAGGTACTGATTCTCTTGCGATTGTCGCTAGGAAGATGCTGCTTTTCTCTCCAGATATACCCAGATGATACCTCCAAGAAATTACACACAACCTGCAAGAATATCTTGGTTCGATTTGAATAGAATCTTTCTATAAATGATTGTGGTTTTTTGCGCAACAGATGGGTTCAAGAATTGGAAATTTCAGATAGTATGGAGAAGTTATGAGGTTCGGAAGTTAGGAAATTGACAATTTGCAATCCAGATTTCTTTGCATATATACGAGTTTCAATTTTTATATATTTTTATATACATTTTTATAAACACATTAGTGATGAAAATAGTGAAAATATATAATATGAATTTATTAAAATTAGATGAAGATTGTATTTATATAATAAATAATGTATATGGTTAGTATTTTGTGTGTTTTCTTCCTTATCTCCCCCTATTTTATTGTTTGTCGACCAAGCCATGCTGACTTGGTATCGGGGCTAGGATATAAATATATCTTACAACTATATTTATATATTATAAGTCATTATGTACAATATATACATTTTTACAATCTACCTTTCTTTCTCTATTTTTATTTTTAATTTTCTTATTTTTTGTCTTTTTAATGCTTAAAAAGCACATTTTTATTTATGAGTGAGATTTTTTTATAAAAATGGAAATCAATGCATATTTACATGTATTTGTTAAGGGTTTTAAGACAAAATAAGATATAAATGTTAGTGAATCATGGATTCATTATCTGCCAAACTTACATGCTCAAAACACACACACACACATCTGTCTCTAGTGAGAGGATGCATGCCTATTTCATTACAACATACGATACATGTCCAAAGTTATCTCGATCTCATCAAGTCAACTCATTGTCCCTGACTCATTTATAAACATTGAATATCTATACCTATGTTGATGACCTGCATGAGAGGTCAATTAAATGTTAGCTTTGGAGAAAGATTACTATATCTTTCTCAGACTAGAGATATTTCTTGACAATCACTTTAAGATGACAATTGTGTCACCAATCTAACTTTTTTAATTTACAACCTTGCATCTACCTCTATGATCTAACTTTTAGATCACCAGCTATATGGCATTAAGATGGCCACGGTACATAACTCTAATTGTACAAATGGACCTATTAATGCAAACTCAATTATATTTTACATTAGATAGTGGATTGACTGCAATAAAATTTGTTACGTAATGACTTCATCTGTGCTCATAAGTCCAACTATCTCCTACTAGCCTAGAGAGCCATTAAAGGGCTACTCTTAAAACATGCACTCATGTGCTAATTATTTATACTATGTAGTTCAATAATTTAATAAAACTGATTAGTCACTATATTCCTAGGGGCTATGCTAAATCATGTTACAGACTTTCATATCTCATGGTAATAGTAGTCGCATCCAATGCGAATGTTGCATCTTTTGCAACAAATAGTCGATTTTGTTTAAATAATCACAGTGTCTTGACTCTTTCTATAACACCACATTTCATTGGGAACAATAATTAGGATGGAATCTCTTTATACTCATTAGTATACCCTTATATTTAGATATCTCTATCGTTATAGACTAAGACATTGTCTTAAGTCCTTTAAGGCTTCCCAAGATAAGACTTGGAGATCACTATCTCTATAGTATTAAGTACTTGGGAAGTTTAATTATGCCACAAGTATTTATCTCTATATTAGGATTGGTAACAACTTACCACTCCCATTGCATGGCAGATATCTGGTTTTGTACACATCATGGTGTACATTAAGCTTCCTACAGTCTCAACTCTTTGTAGTGTCATCCCTTTATATAGCTCAACATAATATCTCAAAGGAAAGGATCCATTCTCGGAATTTCCTATGTAAGATCCTTCTTAGATGTATCCTAGATGTATTTATCCCAATGTTGTATTTTCCTTGTTCATGAACAACTTCAAATACAAGACTCAAGAGACATCCTTGAGATCATTTATCTTAAGATTACAGAACAACCAAATCATATAACACTTTAATCATCCCAAACAATTAAATTTTCATATACATTTAGCATGATGGCCACAATGGTGCTCTCAATAAGTTTCTTGTATACTCATGATTCATTCGGATTCTAGATCATATAAAACTTATTTATGGTTTCATCAAAGCTTATGTTCCAACTTGGACAAGTTTGTTTGAGCCTTGTGGTCATAAAAAATGTATCCAATACCATCCTTTATATACCCACTGAAGTATCACTCTTGGGTTCATGATTCCAGCTTGAGATAAATGATCTTTAAGTTTACAGAACAACCAAATCAACATGGACCAAGAAAACCCAAATCTTTATGTTTTTAACACTTTTCTTGGTTCTAAACTAAAGATCATGCGTATTTTGGGTATAACTGATGAATATGCATTTTACCATATTTATTCATTTATTTTAGCTTAAAATCCCTTATAAACACCTATATATAATACTAACTCCTTATTCTTACTAACTTGCATCTGTTTGTAAATATTGTACACTTATTACATTTTTAACCTAAAATTAGTAAAGAAAGAAAGGAAAAATAAAGAAAAGAAAATAAAAAAGAAGACTCTATATATGTAATAGATACATGCTGACTTGAACCCGAAGAGAAGGTCAAGACTTGACTTGATTGACCAGGAATAAAGTAGGGGGAGATAGGGTCCTTAATCAGAAAATCGAAAAAATGTGTTGTAAATATTTGTATACTTACACTATTTTATTTGTACATAAATTGACCTCAAATTAAATAATTTTGAAAACAAAAGCTGTAAATAAAAATGTTTTCTAAATATTAAAAATCTTTGCAAAATAAAATCATGTACAGAATAAAAGTAACCACATCTAGAAAAAAGTCATTAAGTGACAATTGAAAAACCAATTACAATCTCCATATGAACTCAAATCGACAAAAGTCACTTCCATTGTATTCTAAATTAAAATATCTTTAAAATGGCTGTGATTTCACAATTTTTGGAGTTACTGTTGAAAAGTCAGTTTTCTGGTGTGGTTTCTACAATTTTATTATTTATTTGTACATATTGTATTTGTAAAATTTTTATTAATTATTTAAAATAAAAAAAATAAAAAACTAAAAAAACTAAAAAATTTAAAACAAAAAATAACTAATTTCCTTATTTAACGACGTATATAATGTACCATATGTATATAGTATATGTATATTATTGCCATTCTTAAATAACCACCACAAAAATAAAAAAATTAATATTTTTGATTCAATTTAATAAAGTGACAAAAATACAAAAAGAAAATAATTTTTGTAAATAATTTTAACTTTACCTCATTTCAATTTTTTTCTCTTATCTCTTATCTTCATTCGAAATTTCAAAAAAAAATCAAACTCCATTATTTATCTATTAATATGACTCCCTCTCCCTCATTTCAAGTAGACCAATTTTTAGTGAGAGGAGCCTATTCTCCAGGATTTGTCTTGTCACAGAAGGGTGCCTAGCCTTCGAGCCATCCGGTGATAGCGAGTCGACCTTCGTTGAGGCAATCACGATCTTTTCTGCTCCTAAGGTGAGATCCACATTTTTTCTTCTCTTATTTTTATCCTAGGTTAATCGTAGTTTTATTTTTTCCCATTTTTATTTCATTGTCATTTTCTTTTTTCTAGATCTTAAAATCCTTCATGATTTGATTCGAATCTGACCCAATTTTTCATTTCACATCTCGATCTATTCACGTTCTTTTCTACCTCGCACGATCTCTCACCTCCAACCACATGCGGTGGTTGGAGATCCGGTTCCATCCACCATTTTCCTCAAAACCATACTCGTTCACGTCTTCTAATTTAATTTTGGGATCGAGCCGTCATGCTCGCATCCTAATTGTTTATAAATAAAAAAATATCTATTCTTTTTCTCTAACATTTATTTGGCAGGAAATTTAAAAAAAATATAAAATTGCCGTTTCTGTTTTATCTGGAAAAGATATAAATTTTTTTATTTCTCGTTTCCAATTTACAATATATATATATATATATATATATAAAGAGCAACTACAGCGGCAGGCACCGCCCCTCCAGCCACGCGCGGCGCCCGCCGCACGCCACCGCTACTGGGCTGCCCACCTCCACCAACTGGGTACAGTTTCGCCCTTCGCCATCACCTCTGCCTTGACCAACGTCCAGCCATGCCTCACTCCTACGCCGTCGACTCTTCCTGGAGCTCATCCTGACCACCACAGCCAGCTACAGCTCGCCAACCGTTGCCCTTGGCCACCGCCTCCTCTTGGACCAACGTCAGCTCGTGCAATGCCCACCGCCCTGCCTGGAGCTGCGCCTCCTCACGCTATCGCCCGCTGTGATCCTCACCTAGATCTCCACAGGCACGGGACCAATGCCACCCATCTTCGACCGATGCCACCTCGAAGCTCTCATCACCACCATCCTCGATTGAAGAGGCAACGCATCCCCAGGCACCCCCCTCATTTTGCTTGAGGAAGAAGAAATCAAACATCGACACTACCAGAACAAGTATCCTCCTCCTCCTCCTCCTCCACATTATCAACAGTATCCTTTTCATCCTTTCTATCAGAATCACCATCGCAACCTCCATATCAATATCCGAGTTAGTGAGCTTAGCTCGCTGAAAAAGCCCCCCACTACCCTTGTTAATTGGGTAAAATTAATTAATAATGTTCGTTGCAGTCGGATAATGAGAGCAGATCAAAAACCACTTTTAATTAAAGCAAGTTAATCTTGAGCCACAAATTTTTTTACTTGGGCAAGCCCAAGGTCGAACCCAGGGAGGCAGCTATCTCCTTTAGTAAATTTTTAGCAAAGTCCAAGGCTTGATTTTCAGAGAATAATTTTTTTGGTCTTTTTCTGTTTTTTATGCAAGACACATGCAAAATCCAACCCGTTTACAAGTTAATTCAAATGAGTGATCAAATCAAGTCTAAAAATTATGAAACTTAGCCAGATAAAGAAATGGGATGAAATTAAGCTACATTAAATTTTTTAGAATTTTCTGACACTTTATGAATTTACTATGAATTAAAAATTAATGCAAGGTTATTTTAACAAAATTAATTTTAATAATATTAAATCACAATATTTTTGGAAATAGAAATTATTCGAGATAGATCTGAAGGTGAGGAATCCAGGAAAATTATTAAACCTAATTTTTGATGTGAAATGTACCTATTAAAAATTAATTAAAGAAATCACTAAATAAATTTTTAGCCTCGAGATGCGTGCAATTGAGATGAAATTTTTATGCAAGGTCGACCTAATTATCTTAGATCAAATTTGATTTTTTGGGGATTTTTGGAGTCACAATGAAATTACTATCAATTAAGAGGCATAAATGGGAAAAATATAGCGAAATTCAACCAATTAATTAATAGAAAAATCCACTAATATTACAAAAATATGCCAAGTGTCACATAATGAAGAGGACAATGTAAGCTACACAATACAATTTTCCAAACTGAAAAATAAATTAAGATGAATGCCTAAATATACGTGCAAAGACAGGGGTGTTAATGCAATTACAGGAATTAAAATTGATATAAATAAATGTCCTGATAAAGACCAATATGATATTACCTATAATGCGGATGGGGTGGATGCGGGGTCTCCTGGCAGGGACTGAAATGCAATTCTGAAAACTTTTGGGGGCATTGATGCAAATAACTAAGGACGCACATGCGGATCACATGGGGGATCCCAGGCTCGGTGGTCTTAGAAGGCTCGGAGCGTGGCTCGGGTGGCTCTGGAGGGTCGGATCTGGCTCGAAGTGGCTTCGAGGATCCGAGCCTAGTGGTCGGGGAAGAGGCTCGGATCGGGCGACGTGGCCTGATCTGGACCGTGGATCAAGTGATGATCCAACAGTGAGGAACTGTTGGAGCGTGGCATGTCCGGGTCCGTTAGATTAAGATCAATCCAATGGTGATGGGTAGCTCCTGAGACGATGATGTGGTCGATCAGTGACTGTTGGATCTGGATTGATCCAACGGCACCTGTAGAGGGCAAGGGCGATGATGTGGCACGATCTGGACGCGTAGGATCCGCCTGATCCTACGGCTGCGGGGAGTGGTGATGTAGATGACTCCTATCCGTTCAATCAAGAAGATCAAATGGATGCTGGCTGTTTTCCCCAACGATCGTCCGCCTCCTGCGGCAGAGAATACTGGGCTTCAGCGAAGCTAACCGAGCTCCGCCTCGTCCTCCTGTCGTCAGTGAAGGATGTTGGAGGGTCTAGTGTAGCTTGAAAGATTCGTGGATGGCTAGCGAAGCGTCTGGTGAAGTTGGATAAGGGTGAGGTGGCCTGGAGGCCACTGGCGATGAAGCTCGAAGATGCACCGGTGAAGCTTCTAGCCAATCAAGGAGATAGTACCTGCAAGGGGTTAGAAGATAGTCGAAGCATGCAAAATGTCTGTGGAGTGGTGGAGTGGAATGCGAGGCCTGTGGAACAACAAGGTGGTCCGGTGGTCGAGCTCCGCCCAGGTGGCGGAGCTGGCGTCGGTGGAAGGTGAAGTACGTTGTTGGATGAAACTAAAGGGCTCGTGAATATCAGAGCTCACTTGCGGAGCTCGGAGGATGATTGGTGGAGTAAGATGATGCTCGTGGACGACGAATAAAATCAGAGAAAACAAAGAAAAATCAAGAAGAAGATCAGGGAAGAAATGGAGGGATCTACCTGGGATCAGAAGCTTGGAGGGAGCTTCTAGGTCGTCGCTCGAAGCCCGGTAGGGGTCCTTAGCTCGTGTAGCGCCTTCGAGGAGCTGCGACACGGTGGTGGAGGGCCGTGGATCTCGCCGAAGGTGGTTCTCGGTCTTCGCTCAACCTCGAGTCAAATTGTTGTCACCAATCTGAAAGTGGGAGCTCGGAGATACTCTCCGTGGTGGCAGGTGGGGGTGAAAGTGGCCGGAGGCGGCTTATTTATAGGATGAAGGTGACGGGGTAGCTGGCGAAGAGGTGGAGTTCGTGGTCTTCGTGGTGCAACTTTGGGTGTTGTCATGGAGGTCGTGGGGGCTGGCAAGGATGAGGGACGAGTGGGCGACGTCGTGGTGGTGTCAGGTGGCTGAGAAGGAGATCAGAGTGGTGCCCAAAATAGAAAGGGGGGACCCCCTTGCGACCGATGGAGGACGTGGGCGCGAGGGGTGCGGAGGGAAACGATGATCTCTTGGCTGTTGGATCAGGCGATCCAATAGTCCAGATGAAGGCGCGGATCGACGCTTGGGATTAGATTTTAGGGCACGACATCGGAGGGCACAGGATGCGCCATGTGGAGGACGCAAGGCAAGGCACTCACGGGAGGTCTTGATGGGGTCTGGGTTTTGATTGGGCGACTGGAAATAATTGCGGTGATGAACGGTGAAGATCAAGGCTCCAGGTGCAAGATCAGAGGGCGCACAGAGTGCCACGTGGTGGGCTCTATACGAAGCGCGAGTGGACGGTGCAGATGAGGGCTGGGGATGATCAAATGGTGAGAAACCAAGGGCGTAAGTGGAAGAACTTGGGCCGTTGGATCTAGATTGAGATCCAACGGTCACGGCTGCGGGCGTACCGGTCAAAGGGAGCGGGCTGCGTGGCGCAATCAGAGGGCGCCACGTGGCCAGCTCTGAGTGGCTGAAAGGAGAAAATGAGATTAGAGGGAGAAGGAGGCCGAATTTGGAAAAACTCAAAACATGAAAGTTGTAGATCTCGCTGAGATCTACAAGTTTCATGTTGACTAAAAATGGAGATGAGGTCAAATGTGATACAAAAATACAAGAATACAAATATATATATGCGTGTGTGTGTGTGTGTAGAGTATACAAGTAGGCCCAATAACCCAAGTTTTTCTCCTACGAGCTCCGAATTGAATGAAATTAGTCTCATTTTAAAGGTCTCTGGATGTGTATTAATCTGGAGGTGAGTAGACCTAATTCGGAGTTTGTAAGAGAGAGATATTGGCATTCTAAGGTCCAGGGGGTTTAGGGCTTTATTGGGTATTTTACAAGTTAGGAACTCTGGCCTTCTTCCCTATATTATTAACTAATGGTGTACACATAATGAGGAAGGTGTTATTTTGTTTTGGAGGGATAAAATACAAGTAAAAAGGTGGATATTTTACAAGTTAATTTTACACATGGATTGGCTTCTTATTAAAATGCAAATATGAATGCTAAAATGTATATCTTGTGGATTGATGCATGAATGCTATTTATGCAAGATAAAGGGAAATATGATGCTAAATACCTGGGGACAAAGCTCTATTTTCAACTTTATGAGTGATGAATCACAGATTCATCAACCCCCTATACTTAAACCTTGCTCGTCCCCGAGCAACTAAAATGAAATGCAAGAGTGAAATGATTTTGGGTTTTATAAAGGTCATGAACAAAAGTTGAAAATGGAGCTTAACTCAACCTTTGGATTAATTGTGTAGCGGAACCTCATTGGGATCTGAACTTAAGACCTCACAGACTTCAAGTTCTACAAGTCTTCTATTCAAAACTCCTCAATAGTCAGGTCAGAACAAATCTTCAAACGCAAATTTCTGATGACTATGATTCTTACTTGTACTGTGTAAGTTAAATGTAACTCTCCACATCAGAAATGGCTCAGAAGCAACCTCCTCTAACAAGGTAACTCAAATAACTCGGTCCAGTAACTCTTTCCTCGAGGAGCGGGGTATTCCTTTCTAAGTTCAAGTGTGACCAACTCTAGAGGAGGGGGTAGAAAAAAGAATGGACGGTAGCCAGTGTAGCTACCTATCCTGGGATGCCTGACCAGTGTAGCCAAGTCATCCAACATCATTTCTTTGCTAATATACATACTCCAACAGGTATTTTATTTTCACTTGGACCTGTCTGATTTTTTGGAGTTTTTTTGCATTTTTTTCGAACTATATACAAGGTGTAGAATGTACATCAAGAGTTTTTCCTCTTGAGCCAGTAGACTATCCCTCTTTTGAAGCATTATTGCAACCCACAACATCCCGTCCTTAGATGGCAACACCACCAGACTAGGTTGAGATGCTCTTCCCTCCCTAGAGGAGGATGGATGTTTCCACCCGTGTGCTACTCCAAGCTAAAGGATTCTACTTCCTCACCACCTCATCAATGAAGAGCTACATGCATTTTGCTTGTCCAAGTTAGGTCATTATCTAAAAGAATCATGTGTGTGCACGAGATATTCTACATAGACTGATTAAGATGACATGTAAACATAGACTTGCGGACTCAAAGAATTAAGTCACTTGTCCTGAGAAATCTTAACTCCAGTTCCAATGAGGTTACTCTGAAATAAGGTGGATTAAGGTCAAATCAAGTCCATCCTCAATATCTACTCATAACTTGGTTTCGAACCCACTAGCTTTTCACCTTGCATATGCAAGATATGTGGATGAGATGCAGATGCCATGCTATGAATGAAATGCAAGACTCATTTTATTTCTTTTCTGATATAGAGAATATATGCAAGAGTAAATAAGAAGCCTTTGAATTTTTCACATATTTTTCAATTATTTGGTATACCTCCTATGTTACAACAATTTACAAGAGTATTATACAGATTATACAAGTGTATTTTACAAAGATTTTCTCCAAATTTTACCCAGTCCGTAATTATTACGAAATATATACAAATATACGTGAAAGTATGAGCTATGGGGTAAAGTATATATGTAATATATACACGCTCCCTATACTTAGCGTGTGCTATGTCCTCAGAGCATGGAAAGCGAGGAAAAAGACATAGCTCGTGCTAAGCGTAAGAGAGCCAAAGAGAGCGAAAAATGTAAACAAAGTCGTCCTGCCCCCTACACTTAGGCTCTGGCAGCCTAAGTGTAGAAGAAGAATAAGAATGGGGCGGATGAGGTCAAGAGGAGAAATGGATGAATATACAATGCGGGCATCGGTCCCCCTATACTCAGGCTCAGGTCAGCCTAAGTATAGGATGGAAGTGAGTATGAGGACCAATATGATCTGGAGGATGTATAGAGACTCGACTTAAGTGGCTCATCCCCCCTATACTTAGGATCTGGTCATCCTAAGTATAGTCCAAGATGGTGGTCAATGAAGCTGGGATGAGTATATACAAGTGAGTCGGTCTGAATCTTTCAAGATGTTGTCGATGGCTAGAGCTCACTGATGCAATGTCTCATGCGCGGCTCGATGTGTATCTGCTGAATCTGTCTCGCGCATGAATACAATCTCCTCAACATGGACTAACTGCTCATTGGATTCGACGAAGTGCTTCAACAGTTGTCCATTCACTAGGAATGTCGGTGCGTCATCTGTGAGATCTGAGATCTCGACACATCCACTATCATGCACCGTACGGATGACAAATGGGCCTGTCCACTTGGACTTCAACTTATCTTGGAAGATCTTCAGCCTAGCATTAAACAACCATACCTTATGTCCAGGAACAAAGTTCTTTCGTCTAATATATCTATCGTGCCAACGCTTAACCTTGTCCTTGTACACCAAACTGTTGTTATCTGCACAGTTTTTGATTTCCACAAGCTCATTCAGATCCATATATCTCTGCTTCTTCCCAAGGTGTGTGTTTCAATTGACCTTCTTGATTGCCCATTCTGATTTATGCACTAACTATGTGGGCAAATGGCACGGCTTTCCGAATACCATTCGGAATGGGGAGGTTCCTAATAGTGTCTTGTAAGATGTCCTATACGCCCATAGGACCAGATCCAAGATCTGGGACCAGTCCTTCCTGTCTAGGCGTACAAGCTTTTGCAATATAGTTTTCACCTCCCTATTCGACACATCAGCCATACCATTAGTCTGTGGGTGGTAAGGACTAGCGACACGGTGTTCGATGCCGTAGTCCTTCAGGAGTTTCTTCATCTCCTGGTTTACAATGTGGCTACCCCAATATGATATCATCATTTTGAGGATCCTGAACCTAGAGATTATGTGCTCTTTGATGAATTTACAGGCAGTCCTGCTGTCTGCAGCTCGGGTCGAGATAGCCTCCACTCACCTGGATAGTAATCTACCGCAAGAAGGATGTATTCGAACCCGTGGCTAACCGGGAATGGGCCCATGAAATTGATGCCCCATACGTCAAAGACATCACAAATGATGATAGGCTGCATCGATATCTGATACTTGTAACCAACGGTTCCTCCCATTCTCTGGCATACTGGGCACGACTTCGCAAAGGTGATGGCATCGCGAAATAGAGTCGGCCAGTAAAAGCCACACTGAAGTACCTTCTATGCGGTCCTCTTCCCAAAGTGGTGTCCTCCTGCCTCCAAGCTGTTACATAAAGAAAGGACACTCTGGCATTCCTCCTGAGAAATACACTATCTCCAGACACAATCCGGTCCTTCAAAGAAAAGGATCGGATCCTCCCAATGGTAGTGTCTAGCATCCGACTTCAGTCGGTCGATGAGGCTCTTGGGACAACCTTTCGGGAGCCTTCTTGGAGACAAGATAGTTCACGATGTTGGCATACCATGGGAGTGAGTCGACAACAAAAATCGACTCATCGGGGAAGGAGTCTCGAATTGGTGAATCCTCGGAAGTATTGATATCTTCGAGATGAGAGAGATGATCGGCTACTACATTCTTCTTTCTAGATTTATCACGAATGACCAAATCAAACTCCTGGATAAGCAAAATCCACCGAAGAAGACACTCCTTCACATCCTTCTTCTCCATCAAGTATCATAGCGCTGTGTAGTTAGTGAACACAATTTCCTTGGATCCAATTAAGTGAGATCTGAACTTGTCCAAGGCAAACACTACCGCAAGCAACTCCTTTTCTGTAATTGTATAGTTACGCTGAGCAGTATCAAGCACTTTGCTTGCGTAGTGGATTGCAAACGGGATGCCATCCCTCCTCTGTCCTAACACAACCCCAATAGAAAAATCAGATGTGTCCATCATGATCTCAAAATGTAGAGACCAATCTGGGGCTTGTAGGATCGGGGCGTCCATGATCATTCCCTGTAATAACTTAAAGGCCTTAAAACAATTGTGATCAACAATAAATTCCATGTCTTTGCCTAAAATCTCAGTTAGTGATCGGGCAATCTTAGATAAATCCTTGATGAATCTCCGATAGAATCTGACATGCCCGAGGAACGACCGCAATTGCTTAACGTTGGTTAGTGGCTGGAGTCGTCTGATCACATCCACCTTGGCTGGGTCAACCTCCATTCCTCTCTTGGAGATGACGTGCCCCAACACAATGCCCTCTGTCACCATGAAGTGACTTTTCTCCCAGGAGAGCACCAGATTGACCTCACAACAACGTTTGAGGACTCGGTCCAGATTTCTAAGACATGAATCGAAGGAATTGCCGTGGACCGAGAAGTCGTCCATGAAAACTTCCAGGAATTCGCCGACCATTTCGGTGAATACATCAATCATGCACCTTTGAAAAGTAGCTGGAGCATTGCATAACCCAAAGGGCATGCGCCTGAATGCATAGGCACCAAAGGGGCATGTAAACGTGGTCTTTTCCTAGTCCTCCGGAGTTATGGCTACTTGATTGTATCCTGAGAACCCATCCAAGAAACAAAAGAACTCTTTCCTCACTAGTCTCTCTAGGATCTGATCAATGAACGGTAGGGGGAAATGATCCTTCTTCAACACGTCATTCATGCGTCTGTAATCCACACAGACGCACCAAGACGTAGGCACTCGCGTCACGATCTCCTCTCCATCCTCGTTGGTGGTCATCTGAATTCCCAACTTTTTTGGGACTACATTGATCAGGGACACCGATTTAGAGTCAGAGATGGGATAAATAAACCTACGTTACACCATTTCTCTATCTCCTTCTTCACTCGATCTCGTAAATTTGGATTCAAATGACGTTGGAATTCACAAGAGGGTTTGGCTTCATTCTCCAAGTAGATATGGTGCGAACACAGAGCGGGATTTATTCCGTGGAGATCGGAAATGCTCCAGTCTATTGCCTTGCAGTTTTTCTCCAGGATCTCTAGCAAGCGAGATTTTTGCTCCACGGTCAATCGCAAACTGATGATGACCGGATATTTCTTCTCTTGACCTGCAAGGAAGGCGTATTTTAGTGTTGTGGGTAAAGGTTTGAGCTCAGGTATGGTGTGATCATCTAGGAGATATGGCTTAATCAAATCTGGTTCGGTGTTGGAAGTGGCTAGATCTTTCTCTTTAATTGCTGCCACCAAGTTATTCAGCTCGGGAGTCGGATCATCAAAGGTCTCCATGCAATTGACAAAAGCCACATCCGACTCGTCATCCTCATCTTCCGATTGTCCTAAAGAGGGAAGGACTGAAAGGCCTAGCTGGGCCTCTGAGTCATCGAAGATGTAGGGGGATGCAGGTTCTGAGCTGTACTCATCTCTGAGGACCTCGTAAACTGACTCATGCATGGGATCATCTCCGGAGGGGAGGGACTCATCGGTGCATCCATGGCCCAACTGTGTCTACATGGTCGCAGTCTGCTTTGGTTGAAGAGTACTCGGTGCTTGATTCGGTATCCGATCTCTGCCATCTGGTTTGCTTCATCTCAAGTTCCTCATCTCTGCCTGGAGTTTGGAACTGGATCTTCCCGATCTTGTAATCAAACAAGGCCCCCGCTATCCTGAGGAAGGGCCTGCCTAAGATGATATGGGAATCTCTCCAATTACGAGGGGTTTACATATCTAGGACAGTGAAGTCCACCATGTATTCCTTTCCCTCGACTTTGATGACAACATTCCTCAATTCTCCTTGGGACCTCTTGGTTGATTTATCAGCGAACTACAGGAGGGCTCTAGATTTCCTATGAGGTCCGAGATTAAGCCGCTCATAAAGGGTTGTAGGCAATAAGTTAATTGAGGATTCATTGTCTAGGAGAGTGCATGCAAACGCAATGTCATAGACATGACTCACCACATAATGTGCCCCCATGTCTCTTCGCTTCCTTGGAAACGAGTTCTTTATTGCACAAGTCATGGCTACTGAAAGAATGTGTTTCTCAACACAGCTTTTTGTCTTCCTACTAACCCTAGTAGGTGTGCATCTCACCTTCAAGTACTTCTGAAATGCAGGAGTCATTTCCACGTACTTGTCAAAGGGGATTGTCACCTTGATATGCTTGTTGCAAAACTTTGCCATCTCAAGGTCATCTTTTTGGATTTTTTTAAATTTCTTCTTTCCACCCTTAAGAGCTCAGGGGAAGGGATTATTGACTCTAACTTAGGTTCTGAAACTGAAATGTTTTCATTGAAATATGGAACTGAGTTCTGTACACGACTCGGACTCTGAAACAGATTCGGACTCTGACTCTGACTAAAAGGAAAATGTTATGGTGAAACTGGTGATGCATCTTCTACGACTTCTGGATAGTCCTCCTCAGATGGAGGTGCGAGCACTTTGTCGTTTTCGTCGGACTCTCTGCTGGTGCGGGTTTGCTGCTGCTTCGAGGACCCAGAAGTCCTCTTCTTCTGCAGGTGGTGGTGATGGTGGTGCTGCTCCTCTTCTTCCTCCAAGTTCTCCTCAGGTAGAGACTTGGCGGCTCGTTCCTCCTGTGCCTGTGCCCGATCAGGTATGATCACGGTCCTTCCGCTCCTGAGGGACATATGGTTCACATTATCATACGAAAGGATCTCATGTTCAGATAAAAAATTATCTGAATAGTATACCTGATCACGAGGTCGGTTCTGGCCTTGGGTTAAGCTGTTCAGGTTGGCTTGAACATGGGCGGGAATTGGGGTCTTTGGTGCCATTTGTTGATCCTGGGTACGAGAAACACGATTCAGATCGATTCTCATATTAGATAGTCATTCTGGATCTGTTACAGCGTCTGGATCTTCAAGGTGAGGGACTCCAATTCAGTGGGCTGGGCTGGCTGATGCTGACTTGTGGATGAGGTTCTGTACTGGCTCTGCTGGCCATGCCGATACTGCTACTGCTGATGGGACAGTGCCGGGCCCTGCTGGCTAGAGTGGAATTTGCGCTGCTGCTGCTGGTGCTGCTGAGGCTGGTACCCTCGTTCGGGCCTGGACTGAACAAAGCACGTTGCGGGGATGGAGCTGGTTTCCTTGTAAGCTGGGCAAGGTCAGTGAGGATGACCGTTCCCCATCCCCGACTGTCTGCTGATGGGGTCACAGTTGTACTACAACCCGTTGATCTCGAACACCTACGGAGGCTCCTCGTATCCGATCTCCACTTGTGGGGGTGCATGCTAGTCCTGCTGGGTGTAAGTCTGATCATCTATCCAGCCACTCTGAGGCCCCGATGCCTGTTCCTGCACAAGATGGACTCGGTATACAGGTGCAGGTGGTGCAGAAGGGGTAGGTAGCTTCATCTTAGTTACCTTCTCAGTAAGTTCCTCAACTTGCTTCGGCAAACGTGAGAGAGACTCTAGGTCAGTGACCCTCTTGTGGATCTGCTCGACCATGGTTAACTTGTCAGCTATCATCCCCATGCTGGGGATGAGGTCGTCTGTCAGATCTGCTATAGTCCTCCTAATTGTCTCATTGGATAGGAATGAGGGAGACAACTGATAGGCCCTGATGGCCTGCGACCTGTCTGTTTCCGCCATCTGCTCTAGTATCTTCCATATAGCATTCTCGTTCTTGTTCAGATAACTTCTGCCACAGGCGACACTGACTAACCCCTACATCTCCGAGGTCATGCCACAAAACAAGGTCTGGACTAAGATCTCTTTAGAAATGCCATGGCAGGGACATTTCTGAATTAGGTCATTAAACCTATCCCAGGCTTCATGGAATGGTTCACTGGGTCCCTAGGAGAAACTAGCGATCTTTGTTCTCATTTGATTAGCCCTATTGAGAGGGTAGAATTTCTTCAAGAATAAGTCCTTGAACTACATCCATGTTGTACATATCACCCCTGGGTTCTTCAGCCAATGTGCTGCCTTATCTCCTAAGGCAAAAGGGGTGGCCTTCAGCCGAATGTAATCATGCCCAACCCTAGGATGACTAAGGTTGTTGCAAACCATCTTGAAGTCTCTGAGGAAGGCATATGGTTCTTCATGGGCATTTCCGTTGAACTTCGGTAGTAGGCTAAGGAAGTGGGGCTTGAGCTCGAATGTTTCGGGGGGAACCGCTGGCGCCAACCAACTGTGCATCTCGTTCTCTGCTAGGTTGTAGGCATCAACCATTGGTCGGTCGATTCCTCCTGCCGCAATGATCTGTCCCACTCTAGCTGTGAGATCCACATTCTGTTGTTTGGCTGTGGCGAGGTGATTAAGGATCTGTCGCAACGGGTCCTCATCCGGTGGCTGCTTAGGTGGCATCTTGTCCTCTAGTCCTGGGTATGAAACATGGTCTATGTTAGATGACAAATCAAGGAAGGGATTCTTACTGAGGTGATGGTCTTCCTCGGTAAGCTCAGAGGATAGGAAAGGGTTGGTTTGAGAGTAACCACCCTGGGTGTGAGGGAACCAGAACTCATGAGGGTCATGAGTCCTGGGTGGTTCAAGTTGCGCTTGGGCCTATGAAGAGGAGTTTCGTGGGGGCTCAAAGAGAGATTGGTGAATAAGGAGTCGATATCCCCCCATTTAGTCATCTTGAATTGGTGAGAAGAATTGGGAGTTCTAAGTGAATATAAGATTTGACTCCTACCTGAAGCAAACAATTCAATCCAAGACCCTGGGTTCACACTCAACACAATGAAGGACCCGAAACCGAGTCCAATTAATCTTGTAAATTTTAAGTGTGATTTTTCAAGCAAGATATCAAGGATTTACACAGCCTATAGGGAAGTCGGCTCAGAGCCGGATGTGTCTTCCTTGTTTAACATGTCGCCTAAGATACCGCCGGTCCTTACTTTCTTTGCTCCTATCCCAAGTTGATGGATTCAAAGACCTGCCCCTATCTACCTGCAAGCAGGCGGAGGCTGACAAGGTCAAAACTTCACCCCGGGGGGGTTACTGGAAACTTATCGTGAAGTACCGCATTTTTGCCCCTATCTACCTGAGACAGGCGGAGGCTACTTGGTACTAGTCAGTGAACCTTAATAAATTTAACTCGTGATATTTGCTAGGATTAGTCAGAACATGATATGGAAGGCAAGGATTTGGGCTCTTCCTTAAGTGTTCACACACACTCAAGTACCCTCACTCAGCCTGAAAACAAGGTCAGGGATTAATCTCCCGCAAACAGATTTTTCAATTTTATTTATTAATTTGGTCAATAATGTTAGCAATCCCGGTTTTAAATTAAGTTATCACTTGTTAGTCTAAACACACAGCACGCCTATCGTCCAGTCCCAATTTCAGTTTAAATTTAAGCTTGAAAAACAGAGGCAGAATTCGAGAAAAGCCGATGCACGAAAAAAAGCCGATGCACGAAAAACAATGATGTGTATGCTGAGTGGAGAATACTTACAGTGATCCCTTCGCTTTATGCATGATGCAAAACAGAATTGAAATATTTTCCATACTAAATGCAAATGCAGACGATAAAATCCGCTCCTAGACAAGTCGTTCTATTAGCGAGTGAAGTACATGTTGATTTGACTAGTTCTGCGGTCTAGGTGCATCTTTTAAGTGTATTGTGTGGTCCTAAAGATTTACGAGCACGAGCAAATCCTAGAGTGACCCGAGGAGCCGCTAGTGCAAGCCTAATTTACAATTCAATCCACATAGCACTCAGGGACACAGTTCCACTATCTTTACACACGTGAGAACCCAAACGGGAACCGCTGTAAATGATGCGAAAAAATAAAGAAATAAATAAAAATACAAGTTCTCTCAAATTACTCAAGAAATCAAAATGCAGGTCCCTTGAAGCGTCTTCGACTCCTCGCGTTCCTCACACAGAAATAATTTGAGGTCAGACAGAGAATGACACAAAAATACAAAAATCACAAGATAGAAAATATTCACAAGAAAACCGGGGGTCAGACTACCCGAGGATAGAAAATCAAATACTCATAAATTACTGCAATTTAAACTAAGCCGTGCCTCCCCGGCAACGGTGCCATTTTGAAAAAGCCTCTCACTACCCTTGTTAATTCGATCAAATTAATTAATAATGTTCGTTGCAGTCGAATAATGAGAGCAGATCAAAAACCACTTTTAATTAAAGCAAGTTAATCTCGAGCGGTAATTTTTTTTACTTGGGAAAGCCCAAGGTCGAACTCAGGGAGGCAGTTGTCTCCTTAGGTACATTTTTAGCAAAGTCCAAGGTTTGATTTTCAGGGAATACATTTTTTGGTCTTTTTTTGTTTTTTTATGCAAGACACATGCAAAATCCAGCCCGTTTACAAGTTAATTCAAATGAGTGATCAAATCAAGTCCAAAAATTATGAAACTTGGCCAGAAGATAAAATGGGATGAAATTAATCTATAATAATTTTTTTAACATTTTCTGACACTTTATGAATTTACTGTGAATTAAAAATAAATGAATGGTGATTTTGACTAAATTAATTTTAATAAATATCAAATCACAATATTTTTGGAAATAAAAATTATCCTAAATAGATCTGAAGGTGAGGAATCCAGGAAAATTATTAAACCTAATTTTTGATGTGAAATGTACCTATTAAATATCAATTAAGAAATCACTAAGAGAATTATTTAGACCTCGGATGCGTGCAATTGAGATGAAACTTTTATGCAATGTCAACCTAATTATCCTAGATCTAATGTGATTTTTTGGGGATTTTTAGAGTCACAGAGAAATTACTATCAATTAAGAGGCATAAATGGGCAAAATATAGCAAAATTCAACCAATTATTTAACAGAAAAATCTACTTATATTACAAAAATATGCCACGTGTCACATAATGAAGAGGACAATGTAAGCTACACAATGCAATTTTCCAAACTGAAAAATGAATTAAGATGAATGCCTAAATACGCGTGCAAAGATAAGGGTGTAAATACAATTACAGGAATTAAAATCGATATAAATAAAACGTGCTAACATGGACCAATATGCAATTACCTATAATGCGAATGGGGTGGATGCAGTTTCTCCACAGAACACGTGCTCCTCATGTGGGGTCTCCTGGTAGGGACTGAAATGCAATTCTGAAAACTTCTGGGTGCCTCGATGCAAATAATCCAGGATGCTCATGTAGATCACGTGGGGGGTCCCAGGCTCGGTGGTCTTCGAAGGCTCGGAGCGAGGCTCGGGTAACTCTGGCGGTTCGGATCTGGCTCGGAGTGGCTTCGGGGATCCAAGCCTAGTGGTCGGGGAAGAGGCTCGGATTGGGCGACGTGGCATGATCTTGACCGTGGATCAAGTGATGGTCCAACGGTGAGGAACTGCTGGTGCGTGACATGTCCGGGTTCGTTAGATTAAGATCAATCCAACGGTGATGAGTAGCTCATGAGACGATGACGTGTCGATCAGTGACCATTGGATCTGGATTGATCCAACGACACCTATAGAGGGCAAGGGCAATGACGTGGCGCGATCTGGATGCGTAGGATCTGCTTGATCCTACAGTTGCGGGGCATGGCGACGCGGATGACTCCTGAGCGTTCGATCAAGAAGATCGAACGGCTACTGGTTGTCTTCCCCAACAGTCCTCTGCCTCCTGCGGCGGAGAAGAATGGGCTCCGGCGAAGCTAATCGAGCTCCGCCTCATCCTCCCGTCGTCGGTGAAGGATGCTGGAGGGTCTGGTGTAGCTCGGAAGATTTGTGGAAGGCTGGCGAAGCGTCCGGTGATGTTGGCTGAGGCTGAGGTGGTCTGGAGGCCACTGGCGATGAAGCCTGAAGATGCACCGGTGAAGCTTCCGGCCAATCAAGGAGATAGTACCTGCAGGGGGTTAGAAGATAGCCGAAGCATGCAAAATGTCTGTGGAGTGATGTGGAGTGGAATGCGAGGCCTGTGGAGCAACAAGGTGGTCCGGTGGTCAAGCTCTTCCCAGGTGGCAGAGCTAGCGTCGGTGGAAGGTGAAGTACGTCGTTGGATGAAACTAAAGGGCTCGCAAAGATCAGAGCTCACTTGCAGAGCTCGGAGGATGATTGGCGGAGCGAGATGATGCTCCTAGACGACGAATAAAATCAGAGAAAACAAAGAAAAAACAAGAAGAAGATCGGGGAAGAGATGGAGGGATCTACCTGGGATCAGAAGCTCGGAGAGAGCATCCAAGTCATCGCTCGAAGGCCAGTAGGGGTCCTGAGCTCGTGCAGTGCCTTGGAGAATATGCGACACGGTGGTTGAGGGCCATGGATCTCGCTGAAGGTGGTTCTCGGTCTTCGCTCAACCTCAAGTCAAATTGTTGTAACCAATCTAAAAGTGGGAGCTCGGAGATACTCTCCATGGTGACGGATGGGGGTGAAAGTGGCTGGAGGCGGCTTATTTATAGGATGAAGGAGACGGGGTAGCTGGCGAAGAGGTGGAGTTCGTGGTCTTCGTGGCGTGACTTTGAGGGTCGTCATGGAGGTCGAGGGGGCTGGCAACAATGAGGGACGAGTGGGCGACGTCGTGGTGGTGTCAGGTGGCTGAGAAGGTGATCGGTGTGGTGCCCAAAATAGAAAGGAGGCAGCCCCCATGCGCATGGTGGAGGACGTTGGCACGAGGGGTGTGGAGGTAGATGATGATCTCTTGGCCGTTGGATCAGGCGATCCAACGGTCCAGATGAAGGCACAGATCGACACTTGGGATTAGATTTAAGGGCGCGACATCAGAGGGCACTGGATGCCCCACGTGGCGGACGCAAGGCGAGGCGCTCACAGGCGGTCTTGATGGGGTCTGGGTTTTGATCGGGCAACTGGAAATAATTGCGGTGATGAACAGTGAAGATAAAGGCTCCCGGAGCGAGATCGGAGGGCGCACAGAGTGCCACGTGGTGGGCTCTGGGCGAAGCGCGAGCGGACGGTGCGGATGAGGGCTGGGGATGATCAAACCATGGGAAACCAAGGGCGTACGTGGAATACCTTGGGCCGTTGGATCTAGATAGAGATCCAACGGTCACGGCTGCGAGCGGACCGGTCAAAGGGAGCAGGCCGCGTGGCGCAATCAGAGGACGCCACGTGGCCAGCTCTGAGTGGCTGAAAGGAAAAAATGAAATTAGAGGGAGAAAGATGCCGAATTTGGAAAAACTTAAACATGAAAGTTGTAGATCTTGATGAGATCTATAAGTTTCATGTTGACGAAAAATGTAGATGAGGTCTAATGTGATATAAAAATACAAGAATACAAATATACATATGTATAGTATACAAGGAGGCCCAAAAACCCAAGTTTTTCTCCTACGAGCTCCGAATTGAATGAAATTAGTCTCATTTTAATGGTCTCTAGATGTGTATTAATCTGGAGGTGAGTAGACCCAATTTAGAGTTTGTAAGAGAGAGATATTGGCATTCTAAGTTCCAGGGGGTTTAGGGCTTTATTTGGTATTTTACAAGTTAGGAACTCTGGCCTTCTTCCATATATTATTAACTAATGGTGTACACATAACAAGGAAGGTGTTATTTTATTTTGGAGGGGATTAAATACAAGTAAATAGGTGGATATTTTACAAGTGAATTTTACACATGGATTGGCTTCTTATTTAAATGCAAATATGAATGCTAAAATGCATATCTTGTGGATTGATGCATGAATGCTATTTATGCAAGATAAAGGGAAATATGATGCTAAATACCCCGGGACAAAGCTCTATTTTCAACTTTAAGAGTGATGAATCACATATTCATCACCCGCTGAACAGATTGAGGCAATGCCTATGAATCCCATCCTTTATTGCTTGGCTAAGCTTATGAAGAACATGATGGAAATGAGCCATAAATTGAATGACCTCACTGTAATGAAGGCCATCATCCCTGCGCAAGTTGAAGAAAATCCAAGTTACTTCTGTCATAAGGAGCAGGTTGTTTGAAATGCATCCTCCCCCACCGAGTCAGGTATGGATACTTCATTTATGTTATCTAATGTTGTGACTCTAAGGAGCGGTAGGACACTACAAACATCTGCAACTGCAAAAGGAAAGAATAGTGGTTCTAAGGGTCGGTCATCATCTTCCATCGCAACTAATCTCACATCAAGTCCAGAAGAAGAAGAGAGAGGAGCTACACTAGATACAAAAATAAAAAATCAAATAAAAATATCAAAAAGAAGATGACAACCAAGGCTAAGCCGGCAAGCCAAGGAGACACCAACAACAAATCTGATGGAAGCCGACGAAACTGATGTCTCAACTTTTTATTTTTCCCCTATAATAAATAATTATACCTAATGAATATACATTTCATCATCTTTATTCATTTATTTTAGCTTAAAATCTCTTACAAAATACCTGTACATAATACTAAATCCATATTCTTACTAACATGCATCTATGTGTAAATATTGTACATATATTATTATTTTAACCTGAAATAAATAAAGGAAAAATAAAGAAAATAAAAAAAGAATGTATATATGTAATAGATACATGCCGACCCGAACCCTAAGATAAGATCAAGACTTGACCTGATCAACCAGGAATAAAGTAGGGGGAGATAGGGTCCTTAATCAGAAAAGCCAAAAAAATGTTTTGTAAATACTTTTCTATGTATATTTGTATAATTACACTATTTTAATTGTACATAAATTAATCTCAACTTAAATAATTTTTAAAACAAAAGTTGTAAATAAAAATGTTTTCTAAATAATAAAAATAATTGCAAAATAAAATCATGTACAGAATAAAAGTAACCACATCCGGAAAAGCAATAAAGCGATAATTGAAAGCCCAATTTCAGCTCCATATGAACTCAAATTGAACCAATCACTTCCATCGTATTTGTGCAATTTTACCATTTATTTATTGTATATATTTATTTTTAAACATATTATATTTGTAAATAATTGTAAATATCTTTTAATAATTATTTAAAATAAAAATAAAATGGAAAAAATTAAAACAAAAAAAGTAATTTCCTTATTTAACTATGTACGTAATGTACCGTATGTATATAATATTTGCATAAAGCTAATTCCTTTAAACAAACCTCACAAAAAAATAAATAATAACATCTATTATTTAATTTAGTAAAGTTATGAAAAAAATAAATGAATAATGTAAATAATTTTATTAACTCCTCCACTAACTTCCTTCCTTATCTTTTTCTCCATTAAAATTTTTTCCTTATCTTTATCTTCATTCAAATTTTTGAAATTCAAATTCAACTCTTTTCCATATTAATATGGCTCCTCTTCCCTCATTTAAATTTGATCAATCTTTGGTGAGAGGAGCCTAGTCTCCAAAAGCTTCTTATTGTAGAAAGGTATCTAGCCTCCTAGCCTTTCGGTGACATCGAGTCGGCCTTCGTCGAGGCCATTACGACATTTTCTGCTCCCACAGTGAGATCCATCTTTTTTCTTATTTTTAATCTAGGTTAATTGTAGTTTAGTTTTTGCATTTTTAATTTCATTGTCATGTTTTTTCATTCTAGATCATAGTTAATCATTTTTAATTTATCATCAGGATTTGCCCGCTTCCGAATCCGATCTTCCCTCTCATTTTCTTGATCTCATCGCTTCACATTCTACCTCACACAGTCTTACAACTCCAATCAAACACGGTGGTCGGAGACACGGTTCTGATCTCCATTTCACTGGATCCAAAACCATTCACATTTATATTTTTATTTCTTGACCAAGCCATTGTGCTTGAATCATCGTATTTGTTATTTTGCAGGTACAAAGGATTTGAAAAAAAAGGAAAAAAAATCTCAGTTGTTGTTTTTTAAAAAAAAATCTTAGACGGCACAACGACCATCGCTTGGAGGAGCCCGTTCCTCCACCTCGGGCCGACCACTGCACAACCAGCTTTGCTGACCTGGGTGTGCACCACCAGGCCCCCTGCCTCTGGCCGCGGGACCCACCATCTCACGGCTCCGCCACTCACACGGCCATCCAGGTTATCCGCTTGCCACCCGCCATCGCGACCCTCCACCCATCTGCTACCTCCGTCGGCCATGAGAGCACCACCGTCGTGAATCTGCCTCACCGACTGCTGGGCCTTCCACCTCCATAGATCACCGCCACCGCAAGAAGACAAGGCAGGAGAGGATGCCCACCCTTTGGCCCTTGCATGGAAACGAAGACAAAACCCAACAAAGCTCTAATTTATTTAAAATATTTGGGTAATTTTTATTTTCTTCCTGTAATTTATTTGTTGTTATCTTTTAATGCAAAAACATTAAATAATTGCATTCTAGTCCATGTATTTATAGACTTTAAGTTGCATGTTCTTTTCATTGAAATAAATATTTTATTCGTCAATATAATCTCTTAAATTCTTGTTAAGTTCCTATCACTTGTTTCTACTTTGCACAAAATTTTCATTGCATTTATTTTTATTTGCTATTATTAAAAAATCAAAAATATTATTTTTTTGGTGTTGAACTTTGAAAAATCATGAAAATTCAAATGTTGCTTTTTTGTGTGTTTAATTTCTCTTCCAATTTCCGTGCATTAAATGTTTTTAAAACCTAAAATAATTGCAAAATATTAAAAATATTAAAAAAATCACATAAACTATAGAAAAATCTAAAAAAATGTGATTTTAGTTCTTGTTTGTAGACAATTTCCTTTAATTTATAGAAAAAATAATTTTCATAATTTTTATATTTTTTTGGTATTTTTAAATTGAAAAAATGATCTTATTTGCTTATTGTCTGCATTTCCCCGTATTTTTATTCATTTTAAAAATCCTAAAAAATCTAATAATCTCAAAAAAATTACAGAAATAGTTAAAAATCATCAAAAATGCAAAAATATTTTATTTTGATATTTTTAAGAATTTTTATTATATTTGAAAAATCTAAAAATTATATTACTTTTGTGTATAAATTTATTTTGAATATTATACTTTTGAAAATTAAAAAATTGCAAAATTAAAAATCATTAAAAATTTGAAATCAGAAAATAAAAAATTGAAATAAAAAAACTATAAAAATTTAAAAGATAAAAATTTCCCAAAACCAAGGTTGTTAGCATTTGAGATTCCCCTTTTCTCTGAATTGATTTTTTTCGATTATTTGAATAATTCTCGAGAATTATAGCCTCTCTGATTTCAATCATGTTGCTATATTGGTTAATTAAATAACAAATATTCTCGTGCTACATTTTTTTGCACATAATTTGGCTTGAGCAAAAAATAAATTTTTTGTTGCGGGATTATTTGGGTTGCAATGACACTGCACATTTATCCATCTAATTAAAAATCATTAAAAAATTACTGTTCAACAAAATGGTGCTGTTGTCGAGGATGCAAGGCGAGGGTAGTTAGGTTTCTCTTTTGATCTGCTATTCTTGGTTGTACATTTTTTTATATTTTTTGACATTATTTTGTTGTTCATATTCACTGTATTTATTTCTCTTATTTGTGCCCAATTTTTTATAATTTGTTCCTTACAAGTTTTTCATTTCCTCTTTCTTGCGAGGGCCTGATAAGCGAGGGCAACTTTCTAAGGAGAGCTGACGCGTCCAAGCAAAGCAGAGGCAGCTTGATTCTTCACCGAGCCGCATGAGAGCGTGAGAGTAGGAGAAGAAGATTTGAAGGAGATCAAGCATTTAAAAAAATAGTCTTTCCCTTATTTATTTCTATAATTAAAAACTCTCTACTAGGATATTCATTTGCTACGGTGTTTGTTTCGCTAAGTGCCGGTGCACTTGGGGGACCTCACCGATTTTGTTTTCATTGCTTTATTTTTACTTGTTTTACGCAGATTTCGTGAGCCACCTATTGATTTTTTTATTAACTTGCTTAAGCTAGATAATTTGTTAGGTCCAAAGCCCTTAACACAAATTTCTATACCTATAGAATATAGCATATTGGACTTAGTCAAATTAACCTATTCTTGTCTGCTAATAGAAGATATTGTTAGGATAGTTCTCTTGCATAATATAGGTTATGTATTTTTCTATATTCAAATTCTATGTGGATCATTTTGCATGTAAAGTGCTGGCGACAAGGTACGCATCTCTAACCCCTGCATGCATCATTGTATTTAATTGCGCATTGGATTTTTCATTTTCCCCCTCTATTTTGTGGATATAGAAATAAAGGAAATCGAAAATTTTGTTAGACGTGTTTTTATTCAAAAATATCTAAAAAGGTGAAAATTGAAAAATTAATAATTGGAACAGCTAATATCACCTAGACTATTAAAATTAAACGTAATTGATTCACATCATTTTTTGGGAGAGTATCCCCCTCATTGTATTCGTATTTACTTGCTCACATACATACTAAGGTTAGTGCCTCAATCCCATAAGCCAACCTAAATGTTTGTACAACTTGTGTTCAATCACTTAACTCTAAAATTGACAAGATATTTGACAGAACCATCACGATCTTCACATTACGTCGAGACGGTGAATTGGGGGTTTGCATTGTGATTGTTTGTGATTTTTGTTGAGTTAGTTACGATTTTTTCTCTCCAGATCATTAACAATCTTTTAAAAAAATCATCACTCATCTTTTCCCTCCCTCCTACCCTTCACTCAGAGGGTCAAATGCTGTCCAATAATTCCTAAGCTCAGATCCCTTCACTCTGGTGGGTCAATGATCTCTTTGATCATGACCAAGATTTCTTTGAGCATGATATTCTTAATCTGTTGGACAATTTTTCTTTTACTTCGATAGAGAACTCGTTATTGGGTATAATAATTCGTTTTCTCCCTCGAATTATCCTGATTTCTCGCATCTCCCCGAGGGTTATCTGCGGGTGGTATATAATCTGTAATAGGTTTCAATCCCTGGTTGTGCATCCGATGTCGGATCACTAGACCAAGTCTTCTGAACATTTTGAGTGTTCCGATTCTTTCGATAGTTGTGTTCTTTCTGTGCTTGATCTTTCCTCTCTCCTTGACGACCCTCGCATGGATGAGCCGACCCTTGAGTTATCGATGCTACACATGATCTCTCTTCATTACATGCATCGGATATCACTTTCTTATTAAGTCTCCTGATGTGGACCTTCCATACATTTTTGAGATGGTGATTGACATGGAGGATTCCATGACAAATCCTTCCTTCTCCACGTTCCATTTTTTCAGCTCCAACCATCCACTCCACTCTATCCATGAGCTGTAGATTTCTTTTGTGCTATCGGTACCTGATTTTATCTATGCATCTATTTACCCGGTAGCAGAAACCCGCTTGATTGCATATCTGGGTGTCCTCGTTTACATTTTTGACCATGTTGTTGTTCTTACACCAAGACAACAACAACAATACGGTATTCGCATTACAGATGCCGTCCTGAACCTTGATAATTCGTTGTGCTGGCCTTTATGCCCAGCTAGGGGCGTAAACTCTAGCGCTTGTTGAGAGGCACCTCAACAATGTATACCTTATATATGTCTTTTGTCTTGATTTGCTCCTTCCTTCTTCCGTTTATCATTCACCTCTTGTCTGTATCTGTGTGCTATACTTAGGATGTGCTCTATCCTAAGTATAGGGGGGATGAATGATTCGAGTTATTCATATTTGTCCTGTTCATCACTCTTGTTGTTTCTTATACTTAGAGATACTCTACCCTAAGTATATGGTGAGTGATGTTGTTCATATCATCTCTTTTGTGTTTTTATACTTCTGATCTCTCGATTGTCGGCCAACTTGTTGATATTCTATACTTAGGGCTATTCTACCCTAAGTATAGGGGGGGCAAGACGAGTCGTTGAGTCCATACATTCTTTTCCTCAGTTCTCCCCATTTGTAAAATCTTCTATACTTTGGATTATTTGATTCTATGTATAGGGGGGATTACCGACTTCTATTGTTTTCATCTTTTCTTTGAGTCATTGTAGCATAGGAGTCTTTTCACTTTTCTATACTTAGCACGAGTTATGTCTTCTTTGCTGCTCTTTGATCACTATGAGGACATAGTTCGAGCTATGTATAGGGGGTGTCGTATATATTGTATATATACTTTAGATATAACTCGTACTTTTAAATATGATTATTTTTGGTATATGTAAATAAATTCGTAAAATCCAGGTGTGTATATAGACTTTGATCACCTTTTATTAAGAAAATAAAAAAAAACAAAAATCAAAAAAACAAAAAATATATAAAAGACAACAAAAAAACAAACAAAAAATAAAAAATTCCTTCTATATAATTGTATATATTTTACTAATCCCTTTTCCCTTAAAAAATCTCTTAAAACTACAAAACCAGAAGTCTATAAAAATTTAGATAATTAAAATTTTGAAAAAAACTCTTTTTACATGTGCATCATTTTTTTATTTCCAAAAATCCACAAAAAGTTCAATGTTAGAAATTTATTTCAAAAAAAGATTTTACTTT
Source organism: Ottelia alismoides (assembly GCA_037367405.1). Taxonomy (NCBI): domain Eukaryota; kingdom Viridiplantae; phylum Streptophyta; class Magnoliopsida; order Alismatales; family Hydrocharitaceae; genus Ottelia; species Ottelia alismoides. Next base: position 30,705 of record JAZKJV010003058.1, on the reverse strand, counting down.
CTTTTCTTTGCATTATACATATTTCTTGCATTTGCGTGTGCATTTTTCAGGATAGTATTGACATTTAAACTAAGTCTGGAATAAAATTGAAGAATGGGGCCTAGTTGGACCTTAATACACTTAATTTCAAAGGAACCTTATAAGAACTAGAGTTAAGACTTTTCAGGTCCTAGCAACTTAATTCTTTGAGTCCATAAAACTGTTCATATGTCATCTTGATTAGTCTAAGGAGAATATTTAAAAACACACACATGATTCTTTAAGACTGTGGCTTATCTTGGACAATCACTCTACAAGTAGCTCTTCATGGAGGAGGTAATGAGGAGGCATAATCTCTTGGCTTGGAGTAGCATACGAGGGTAGTACATTTTGGAGGAATCTCTCGTCTTCCTCTAGGGAGGGTGGTGCATCTCAACCAGATCTAGTAGCATTAAGGTCTAAAGACAAGATGTTGTGGGGTTGCAATAATACTTCAAAAGAGGGATAGTCTACAAGCGCAAGAGGAAAAACTCCTTATGTACATGCTACACTTGTATATACTTTTAAAAAAGAAAGAAAGAAAAAATGAAGAGTCTCCAAAAGTGGACATGCCTGATTGAAAAGTAAAATGCCTGCCAGAGTGTATATACAAGAATAAAAAATATAATAAGATCTTCAAAGTCAAATTTTTGTTAGATTGTAGCTGGATGACTTGGCTACTATGGTCATGCATCCAAAGATTGGTAGCTACACTGGTTACCATCCATTCTTTTCTCCATCTCCTCTTCTTGAGCTGGTTGTACTTGAACTTAGAAGGGAATATCCCCACTCCTCGAGGAAAGATTTGCTGGACCGAGGGACTAGAGTTAACTTATCGAGAGAGGTTGTTTCATTATTACTTTTGAGATGGGGAGCTATATTTCACTTACAACGTACAAGTAATGATTCATGGTCATAAGAATTTGTGTATGTAGACTTGTTCTGACCTGACCGTTGAGGAGACGTGAATAGTAGTCTTGTGGAACTTAAAGGTTGTTAGGTTTTAAATCCATTCCCCATTAAGGTTCTGCCACATTAATAATCCAAAGTTCTGACAGATCTCCATACTATAATTTTATGAATATAAGTTTAATACTCAATATTGTCCTAATTTCTTTATTTTTTCTTTCTTTTTCTTTTATTCACTTATTCTTTCAAATAAGTGTTTGCTAAGGGACTAGAAAAGGTAAAGCATAGGGGGGGTGATGAATATGCATTCCATCATCTTTATTCATTTATTTTAGCTTAAAATCTCTTATCAAACACATGTACAAAATACTAAATCTGTATTCTAACTAACCTGCATCTGTGTGTAAATATTGTACATATATTATTATTTTAACCTAAATAAAATAAATAAATACAAGAAAAATAAAGAAAATAGAAAAAGACTGTATATATGTAATAGATACAGGCTGACCCAAACCTCGAGAGAAGGTCAAGACATGACCTGATCGACCAGGAATAAAGTTGGGAGAGATATGGTCCTTAATCAGAAAATCCAAAAAATGTTTTGTTGATACTTTTATGTGTATATTTGTATACTTACACTATTTTATTTGTTTATAAATTAACCTCAAATTAAAAAATTTTCAAAACAAAAGTTTTAAATAAAAATGTTTTCCAAATAATAAAAATAATTGCAAAATAAAATCATGTATAGAATAAAAGTAACCACATCCGGAAAAAGCCATAAAGTGATAGTTGAAAGCCCAATTCATACTCCATATGAAATCAAATTGAACCAAACTCACTTCCATCGTATTCTAAATTAAATTATCCTTAAAATGACAGTGGTTTCATATTTTTAGGAGTTACGGCTTCAAAGACGATTTTTCACGATGGTTTGTGCAATTTTACCATTTATTTATCGTATATATTTATTTTTACACATTTTGTATTTGCAAAAAAATGTAACTATTTTTTAATAATTATTTTAAAAAAATAAAGCTAATTTTTTTTGAAACAAAAAATAAACTATTTTCCTTATCTAACTATGTATGTAATGTACCATATGTATATAATATATGTCTATAGTTAAATCCCTTAAATAACCCTCACAAAAAATAAATAATTAACATATATTATTTAATTTAATAAAGAGACAAAAATAAATAAATAAATAAATAAATAATGTAAATAGTTTTATTAACTCCTCCACTAGCTTCCTTCCTTATCTTTTTCTCCATTCACATTTTCCTTATCTTTATCTCCATTCAAATTTTTGAAATTCAAATTAATTCTTTTCCATATTAATATGGTTCCTCCTCCCTCATTTCAATTCGATCAATCTTTGGTGTGAGAAGCCTAATCTCCAAGAGCTTCTTATTATAGAAAGGTGCCTAGATTCTGATTCTTCCGATGGTAGTGAATCGAGTGCTCTCACAGTGAGATCCATTTTTTGGTTTTTAATCTAGGTTAATTTTAGTTTAGTGTTTGTAAATTTAATTTCATTGTCATGGTTTTTTCATTCTAGATCATAGTCAATCATTTTAAATTCATCATCACGATTTGTCTCGTTCCTGATTCTGATCTTCCATCTTATTTTCTCAATATTGTTGCTTCACATTCTACCTCACACAATATTTCAACCCCGATCACAAACCGTGGTCGGAGACACGGTTCCGATCTCCCATTTCACTGTATCCAAAAACCATTCACATTTCTATTTTTATTTCTTGGGCGAGCCATCGTGCTCGAGTCATTGTATTTGTTATTTTGCAGGTACACATGATTTTAAAAAATAGAAAAAAATTTCTCAGTTGCTGTTTTCAAAAAAATACAAAAAAATAATTCTTGGATGGCACAACCGCCATCTTGTGTAGGAGCATGTTCCTCTACCTCAGGCCGACCACCGCACAACCACCTTTACCAACCTAGGCATGCGTCGCTAGGGCTCCCTTCCTCAAGCCGTGCAACCCACCATCTCATGGTCCTGCCACTTGCGCGACCATCCATGCTATTTGCTTGCCGCCCACAATCACGCCTCTGGCGACATGAGCACCACCGCCATGAATCCGCCTCACTAACTGCTGGGCCTTCCACCTCTACAGATCATCGCCGCCGCTCACATGAAGAGAAGGCAGGAGGGGCAGCGCACCCTTTGGTCCTTGCGTGGAAATGAAGACAAAACCCAATAGAGCCCTAACTTATTTTAAAAAATTATGTAATTTGCGTTTCTTCTCGCAGTTTTTTCCGTTATCTTTTTATGCAGAAACATTGAACAATTGCATTCTGGTCCATGTAGTGAAAGACTTTAAGTTGCATGTTCTTTTTATTGAAATAAATATTTTTATTCGCCAACAAATTCTTTAAAATTTAAGTTAAGTTCCTGTCACATGTTTCTTCTTTGCATAAAATTTTTATTGCATTTATTTTTATTTACTATTATTAAAAAAAAAGTCCTTTTTTCTTGTTTGAACTTTGAAAAATCATAAAAGTTCAAATATTACTTCAAAAATTCAAAAAATTGGATTAGTTTTATTTTTGTGTGTTTAATTTCCTTCCCAATTTTTGTGCACTAAATATTTTTAAAACCCAAAAAAATGCAAAATATTAAAAATCTTAAAAAATCACATAAAATTGTAGAAAAATAAAAAAAATAAGATTTCAGTTCCTATTTGTAGATCATTTCCTTTAGTTTATTGGAAAAATAGTTTTCATAATTTTTCATTTATTCGATATTTTTTAATTGAAAAATAATCTTGTTTGCTCACTGTTTACATTTCATCCTATTTTTATTCATTTTAAAAATCCAAAAAAAATCTAAAAATCTCTAAAAAATTACAAAAAATAGTAAAAAATAATCAAAAGTACAAAAAACTTTTATTTGGATATTTTTGACCATTTTTTTCATATTTGAAAAATCTAAAAAATGCAATTCTTTTGTGTATAATTTTGTTTTGAAAATGATATTTTTGAAAATTAAAAAAATTGCGAAACTAAAAATCATAAAAAAATTTAAAAATCAGAAATTAGAAAAATAGAAATAAAAATGGGATAAAACAAAAAATATAAAAATTTCCCAAAAACCAAGGTAGTTAGCATTTGAGAATCCCTTTTTCTCTTAATTGAAACTTTTCAATTATTTGAATAACCTTAGAGAATTGTTACCTCTCTGAGTTCGATCCTATTTCTAAATAGCAAAAAAATCTTGCTACATTTTTTCGTACAAAATTTGGCATGTGAAAATTTTTTTATGGGATTATTTGGGTTGCACATTTATTCCATCTAATTAAAAACCACTAAAAAATTCCCGTTCAACAATACCCCTTCTAGTGATTCATTTGTAAAATATGATTCTCATGAACACTTTTTGAATGATGTAAATATTCTGCATCCTAATGTAGTGAAAACAACAAAAAAATCAGAAATTTGAAAATAGCTTTGGCTTTGGAATAATTAAAATATTGCAAAATATTTTCTTGGATATGTCATTATTAAAAGCCATGGAATACATGGCTAGTTTATCAACTGAAAGAGGTATGCATTTCAAAGAGTTAGCCCCACAAGAACAGATGCAATCGAGCAGAAAAGCATATCCTTACCATGGACATAGTGTATCAACAATCTCCCAACAAAAAAGGAAGACATGGGAGTGATGAATAGCCATTTATATACCTTTATTGTTCCATTCTGGCTTGAAATCCCTAGCAAAACCTATGTGAATACCACTAATTTGTACAAATTAACATATAACATTCATCTTTAATTACCACGTAATTAACACTTTAGTACCTGAATTTAAATCTAAAATTAAAGAATAAAGAAAAGAAAGGAAAAAATCAATAAAGTATCAAAGATATTAAATGACCCTAAACCTCGAGACCAAGTCAATATTGACTAGGTTAACCATGAATAAAATATAGGGAGATAAGGGTTAAGTACTGTACAAAACCATAATTCTTTACTCCATCATATCTCATTTTTACATTATTTTATTTACACTTCTACACACTTTAAATAATAAAGTTTTCAACATGAAACTTGTACATGTTAATATATAGAAATTTATAAAAATGATAGCCAATATAATCATGCATAATGCGATTTGTACATATAGATGAAAAAGCCGCAAACAAAATTTCACAGATCAATATCTACTCCATATAAACTCAAATTGAACCAAATTCACCTCTAATTTATTTGAAATGAAATTATCTATCTAATGATGTGGCTTCAATAAAAATAGAGCTAAGATACAAAAACTGGCTTTTTGGGGTACTATTTGATGGAGATGTTTTGCATCGGTCTGCTAATCAAAGACGATTAGCAATTGCTGCATGACCAAGTGTCTCTCAATCAGGAATTAACCCATAATTAATGATAAATCAAGTGTGAATGTGAGTTAATTTATTTTAACTCTACAATAGATGTGTATATGTGCAAGTATTGTAGAGGTTGAACACAAGGAGAAAACAGAGGTAGGTTAATTATTAATTATTACCAATTAATAATAATGTATATATTTTTGGTAGTTTTATTTTTATTATTTTTATGTGGGTTTTAAATATTTATTTTTTTATGGATTTTTAAATGTTTTATTTTTAAAAAAATTATTTTTATATTTCCTTTTTAATTTTGCAATTTCTTATCTTTTTTTTATTTTTTAAAAATAAGATATATAATTATATATAATAATGTAATACTCATTATACATGAAATAAAAGAATTTTGTGATTTTATATTTTGCTCTATTTTTAGTAATTTTTATAGAATTTTTACTCTTTTTTATTAATTTTAAAGTAATAAATATAACAACACAATGAACAAAATAAAAATCCGAGATTATTTTAGGTATAATAAATATAAATATGTCCAAAATTAACCTAAAACTATTTTCAATATATAGAAAAATAAAAAATAGAAACATATGTTTTTGTTTTTATTTATTTTTGCTTATTTTTATAAGATTTTTAGGGTTTAGTAATTTTTATGTTTTATATTATATATTTTTAAGGATTTGGATATATGATAGACAATACGAAAATACTGTAGTTGACAAACTGAAGTCACTGACTAGCTCTAATCCTTTTTGAGGATGCTTGTTCCTTTTGGGTAAACCATGCATGTCGTTATTCATAGAAATCAAAGGGAGACCATCCCTTGGGCTCGTCAGAAACCCATTTTTTTCTCGAGGAATCATCTTTTCTGATGTCTTTTTTTAGAATTTTTAGAAATGATTTTATATTTTTATGTGTTTTTATATTTACACTTGGAAAAAAAACATTATTAAGTATTTTCTGAAAATAGGAAAATTAACTAAAATGCCAAAATAAAAATTAAGCATGATCAAGCATGATATCATACATCTAAATTAATTTCCCTACTACTTTTGGAGCAATAAAACTATTTAATATAAAAAATAAAGAAAATAAAATATTAAAGAAACATGTACTTAATTGCAATTTTAAGAATCACAAACTTCATTTAATAAGTAGTCCTGGAAATACAAGGGGGAACATGTAATTTTTATGACGTCTCACGTGGAACTATATCAGAAATACAAGGGGGAATATGTGAGACACAAAGCCCTATATGTGATATCAGAAAAGTATGGGGTCCAAATAAAAAATATCCCTAAATATTTTACACTAAATATTTATTTTACAATATTAAAATGGAATACAGAAAGTGTGAGGGTAGGGTTGCAATATATCTAGGGAAAGTGCGTGTGTTGCGCTTGGGTGCAGATGAGCAGCTGTGGTGCACCCATGTGTCTTCACTTAGCGATCAACCACGATGGAGGGGGGAAACGTTTCGATTGAATTAGACAGTCCAGATTAGATCTTGACCGCATCACGCATCCAACAACCGTGAGCTTAGTTGGAATAACACCTTCCCAGTCTTCTTTTGATCGATGATTGCTTCGTGCTCCGACCATATCTAACTAAGCGAGGTTCTCCTCTCCTTATTGGGACCACGAAGTAATTGTTGGGTGGCTCAATGAGCTATGGGCCTCAGTGGACGAGGTCTAGAGGTTCGTTCTACTCTGACGACCTTGGTAACCAAGTATTCCTTCGATTCTCCTTCTTGGGTGCGCTTCTGAGCCTATCTCATGCACAAGCCAAAAGAAGGGCTCGAGGGGTGTCTCCTTGACCCTAAGATGAAGCTGATTGCATAAAAATGACGGTGTAGTGATGGTATCTAGCAAAGGTGGTTGATTAAGACCTAATTCACCGATTCTTGCATAAAGGGGATGAAGGGAGTGAGGGGAATTAATGAAGAAGTGATGAATCGAGAAATGGGGATGTTGGTGAGTCGGAACAATGGTTAGAGCACGATGAATAGAATAGTCAGAGCTCTAGTTCGTCAAATTACAGAGGGGATAAATTACACTAAAATAGAGAAAATTAAGCTAACCTATTGATTAAGCAAAAGAGAAAATGCAAGAAAAATACATAAAGCTAGGCCGTGATAGTGTTACTAGAAGCTAGGGAGGAGCTCTGACGAATGGCTGGATTGACCTCTTCAACCCCTTATCCTAATCGTTAAGGCTGGGGAGCTCAAGCTGTCACCACGGGCTCAACCTCAGGGTGATCCTTTTGGGTTTACAATGGAGAAAGAGGGATCAAAACTCAAAATGAAAAATTAAGCTATTATTTATAATCAAGGTGTTTGTATGGATTGGGAAGGAGGTAGCGTGAAGACGAGTGGTGGTTGGTGAATCCTATGGAGTGGGCGTGGAAGAGGGTTTATGGAAGAACATGAAGGCGGGCTGCACGAGGTAGATGGAGGCGTAGACGAAGAGTTGAATTTTGGAGAAGAAGTGCATCTCATAAGTTCTAACAGAATCAGAGGGGGAGGAAGGATGGTTAACCATGAGTCTACTTTTCTCGAATTGGATTGGTCCACGTGGACCAAGTAAGGACAAAATAAGAATTAAATTCCTTATTAATTCAAATATAAATACTAAATGATTTTATTAAATAAAAATCAAAACATGTAACATGTTTTTTATTTTTCAAACTATTTTATTACATTTTTTATTATTTGTACAATTTAATGTATTAGCTGTTAATTTTTTACATGTATAAATATATGTATATTTACCTCTATTTGGTGTATTTTATTTTTATTTTGTATTTTGAATTGTTATTATCATATTTGTATAATTTATATATTTATAACATTATTAAATACATATTTACATATATTAATTTTATTTTATGATTTTTTTTACTTCCAAAAATAATTCTATGTATATATCTTATAGGTATAATATACCTATATATTTTAATGTATTATTTATTTTAATAGATTTTAATGGTTTTATTTTGTGTTTATATTTTTATTATGGTTCAAATAATATATACAATTATTTAAAAATATAAGGAGAGTAAAAATATAAAGAATAAAATAATTGAACATTCTATACAAATACATAGTACAACAATACGTACAACAATACCCCAAAAAGCTGGTTTTTGTATCTTAACTCCATTTTCAATGAAATCATCTTCATTAGATAGATAATTTAATTTGAAATACAATGGAGGCAAGTTTGGTTCAATTTGAGTTTATATGGAGAAGATATTGATATGTGAAGTTCGATTTGCGACTTTTTCATCTGTGTGCCCTAGTTGCATTATGCATTATTTTAATTGGCAATTATTTTTATAATTTTTATGTATTTTTATGTACAAGTTTCATGTTGAAAACTTTAGTTGTAGGAATGTGTAAAATAAGGAATAAAATAAAGAAAAATGATTATTTCTGGATAAATAATTAGGGTTTTGTATACAGTGTTTGGCCCTAATATCCCCTACTTTATTCTTTGTCGACCAAGTCAATATTGATTTGGTCTTGAGGTTTAGGGCCATTCAATATCTTTGATACTTCATTTATTTTTCTTTTCTGTTCTTTATCCACTTCTTTTAGATTTAAATATATATGTTTATAAATTAATCATATATGAATGATGCATGCTAATTTGTACAAGTTATTGATATTTTCAGGTGTTTTGATAGGGTTTTAAATATAAAAAGGAATAATAAGGGTATATGAATGGCTATTCATCACTATTGTAATGTGTATCTATATATAAAATTAATGTAATTTATACTTTACACTTTACTCTCTTTATATTTATAAAATATTGTATATATTATATAATAAATATTAAAAATATAAATAAAAAGTAAAAGCAATTAAGAAGACACTAAAATAAATAATACGTTATAATAAATAGGTATACTATACCTATAATATATATACATGCATTTATTTGCAAGTACAAACAAAATTATTTAAATAAAAAAATGTAAATATGTATTTAATAATGTTATAAATATATAAAATATGTAAATATAATACGAGGTGTATAAAATACAAAATAAAAATATAATATATGAAATACTTGTATATATACCTATATATACATGTAAATATTAACATCTCATAAATAAGGTTTTAAAAATAAATAAAAACAACAGAAAATGGTTAAAAATTAACAAAAATTTTATGGTCTAAGTTTTAATTAATAAAATCATTCACTAGTTTCTTTTGAATTTATATGGATTTTATTTTTGTGCTTTGTCTTATTCAGTCCTAGGTGGACCAATGGTGTGCGAGTGAATGTCGACCCTCCTGATCAACACTCCCCTGCACGACCCTACCCTTTGAATTTTGTCAAAACTCTTGAGCCCCCTTCCTTCTCCCAATTCTCATGCTTCCCCCTTACACCTTTTGCCCCCGAGATCTTCACCAATCCTGACCACCCGTCTCCCTCCATCTCACTACCTCCATTGATCTTAACTCCCTCTCCTCTTCATGTTATCACCATCATAAGATCACCACTCCACTATGTGTATTAATAAAGCCCGAGATCTTCTTGCCTAGTTATGATCCCTCTTCAGACCTTGTAAACCTAATCCCATTAATGTATGTGCCTCATGGTCATAACAAGAAGCGAATTGGGTGTCAGTGAGGAGAAATGTAGGAGGAGAAGACAATGCTGGCATCTTCAAGCTTGCCTCCGATGAGGTTCTGCTGCTCCTTGGTTCTGACTGAGTTGAGCGGCTAGGTTAGATTAAGTATGTTGCATTTTCAATCCTTAGTTTAATCCCACATTTTGCTTCATGTCATTTTCATCTTACTAGCGAAATTCAAGATCGAAATTCGCTGGAGCTTCAGCTCCAACCACTATCTCACAGTGCTTAACCCTCTATACCAACCCACAAACACCTCCATTTCATTCCCCATCGCTTCTTCATCAAAATCCATTACCTATATCATCTCGATCATACAAGCATCGCGCCTTCAAGACTCAGCTCTGTCGCACGAAAGAGGCTCCCATCGCCTCCATGCCCCTTGTGCTTGGCTGCTTCAAATCAGGTCGAGAGCATAACTCTCAAGCCTTTCTACCTTTTTGTGCAGGAGTTGGGACCATAAGCAGCACCTAGATGCCCAATCGATCTGCGAAGTTCTTCACAGGTCGTTGGAGAAGAAACCCCCTCCAGGCCTCCTCCGATGAGGTTCATAGCTTCTGGAGCACCTTGCAGACACATAGTGGTCCAAGGAAGGTGTCGAGACACTCAGGAGTGAAGGATACCATTGGAGGCCACTACAATCATCGATCGAAGTTTAGGGAAGAACTTGTTCTTCCTTATTCTTCGTGACATCCTCCCAACCATCCAATTGAAGCCTCAACCCATATCTAATCTGGTCCGTTGAGATTAAATGAATTGCTGTCTGATCTGGACTGCATGATCTTAAGTGAGTGTACATGGAAGCACAAGGACCACCCGATCAGAACACATTTACCCCGCGCACATCCTCCTGGGTAATTGCACAGAGACCCTCCCACCATTTTGTTTTTCTATTTAGTATTGTAAATATTTTATCATGTGTAATATTTTTAGGTTTATTTGCAAGCAAGACCACGAACTTTTGTGATATTGCATATAGGTCCTTCCACTTCATGCATAGCGCCATATAAGGCGCTATAAAAATTACCTGTATGCCCCTATATTCTTTGAACTTGTTATGAAATGCATGCCTAGTTATTTTTTTTACAAACAAGTCCCAATTCTATAGTGTATTTTATTTCTTGCATTTTATTCATATTAAATAATTTTAATATGCTAAAAATAATAGGAAAATTAGTATAGATGCTTGATACCTTGCTTATTCTCACATAATTTTTATTAGGTATTTAACATAATTTTTCTATTTTTAAAAATACAAAAGAAGCTTTTATTTGCTATTTAGATTTAAAAATCCATAAAAATTTCAAAACCTTTTCTAATTTCTGAAAAACTGTAATAGATGTATTATATCATATTCTAGTACATATACAAAATTCACTAAAAAACACAAACGATAAACCGTAAAAATCACAAAACCTGAAAACCCCACAAAATTGTGCAAAAACTATATAAAAAATCCAAAATTCATCTTTCTATTTGTGAATTTTCTTTATTATATACTATATATTAAAATTAGTTTTAGTATTATTATGGACTTATTAGTATTTCTTAAACTCTACTCAATCTTGGATATTTATCATACTTAGTGTTTTGTATATTTTATTACTTAAAAATAAATAAAAATTAGAAAATCACCTAAAAATCGCCAAAAATAGAGCAAACTATAAAAAATATAAAAGCATTTTATTTTCTTATTTTGACTTCATTTTGATTTATGTAAAATATAAATAGCTATAATATATATTATATAATAATTATATAAGAAATAATATCTATTATTATGAATGTAATTTTATATTTTATTTTCAAAATAAAAAAGAAATTAAAATTTACAAAAAAAATAAAATATAAAAAATAAATTTAGAAATAAAAATAAAAAAAATATATAAAATAAATAAAAATCAATAAAAATTAAATATAATTTAAAACCCACATAAAAATAAGAAAAATACAAAAATATTATTAATTAGCAATAATAATAATAAATAATTACTACCTTAATTTTGCTTTATGTGGTTTGACACTCTACATACTTGCACTATGCACATTTTTGTAGAGTTTAAATAAATTTTGACCCATACGCATTGATTGATTTATCATACAGTGTGTTGATTGTTGCCAATTTGATAGTTGGTCATCACAATGATTACCATTCCGAACTTATTGGGAATAATAGACCAGCTTATCGATTCAATAGGGATTGCCGTTAATCAAATGTGAGATCTTTGAACAAATATTTGAGTGCACTCTTCTTTATAGCAGCTCTTATATAAACCTCATGCCCACAGTTCTTCTCATGGAATTCGGGTTGGGTCTGCTGAAACCAACCATGTGAAGGATTATGGAAAAATCCTCAAGCACATCATGGAAGCGTGCAGATCGCAACGTATGCGTGCAGCAAAATTTAAAAAATTTAAATGATGAAACCACATGATCCATGAACCATTCACAGACTGTTTTATCTAAACCACATATTAGGTAAAGGAATACCTATTTTAGCGTGGTTGTAATCGAGTCTCTAAGAGAAGAGACCTCTTGTCTCAAATCCGACCCGGCGATAGAGATGCTTGCGAGCGCAGAGATGAATCATGTGCTTCTCGCATTCTGAGTTGTTGATCCAAGCAATGGATCTCCTGATCTCGTCTCACGAGTTCAAACATCTTCTTTCACAAACGTGATGCACGGAAGGAGACAAAGACCCACGAACAGTTGGGACGATGTTGTAACAACAATGCAACGACGAAAGCAACTTTTTCTCTAAGATTAGAGCGGACGACCACTCAAGAGGAAGAGAGAGAGAGAGGGGGAGAGAGTTGGCATGTGATATGAGAATGAGAGAGAGAGAGAGAGAATGCTGTTCAGCAACTTCTTCTTAGAAGGGCAAGGGTGCCTCTTCTTATATAGTATTTTGGGAGTCCATGGATCTCAATCCATGGACTACACAAATCCAATGGTTAGATTGGTTTGTGTTTATTTCAATGGCATTGATTTTGTTGCAAAAACACAACAACAATTAATTTAATTTAATTAAATATATATTGAATCATCAAACAATTTAATTTCAACTAAATCAATTTTGCATGGAGATAATTTAAAAGAGATAAATCTCTTTCTTAATGGGACTTGGTGGCCTTCCACCTCCTCCCACTAAGGTGGTTATTTATCTCCAATTAATTTCCAACGACTATTTGTTGCAAATATATTCACACAAATAATTCAAAATTATTTTGTGAATATTGTAATCATGACATTGAAAAAATTGTGAATCATATCACAACCTAAAATAAAATGTTAATTACATTTTCAATTAATTGTCCAATGTGAATCCAATTCACATAAACACTTAATTAACAAATTTAAATTACAATTGTCTCTCTTTAATATATTATAAATCCCATTTATAATATATATGAATAATATGGATAGTACTATCCACATTATCTTTATCCTTGATAATTATATCACATTTAATTATCTAAGATCTCAATTCTCATGCATTCAAATAATATGAATCTTGTCCATATTATTTATGATAATTAAATCACATTTAATTATCCATTTCTCAATGCTTGGATATATTAACAATGGACCTATTCGTGAACTCTTTCAAGAATAATACGCTTTCTCTACAGATACTTGGAGATAAGGACATGGCAATTACACATTCCACGTATAGTGACTTGGATGTTGAGATCATATCTCAAGTCCAGATCTTAAGGACCACCCCCAGATGTTTGATTAAATCAAAGTTGTAGACCTAATCTTCTAATTGCATCTGAATCTCATTCAGATCAATGTCCAACATTTGGACAAAGATTAGATTACTTCTCTACTAAGAGGAGTAATCAAAATCCATACTTGTTTCATCACTCCCTCTGTATGGAGCATCATGGTTATACAGTCGTTTATGATTACTTCACCCTTAGGTATTCCTAATACTTGTACATCCTGCATACTAGAAGACCTAGAATAAACCCGAAGTTTTAGATCTCTTTTGAACTGTCACCTCTAGGGTTTTATCATTAAGATTCTCATTCAGGCATTGAGAATTGGTATCGATCATATGCTTTACAAAAGAATATATCATACCTACAAATTATTGTCATGCTTCCTAAGCAAGACGACCATGCATGGAATTTGATCAGTCCTAATGCCTCATGAGTGAGCTCATGTCTTCCGATTCACAAGTGAACCTGTATGATCCCTTTGAGAGACCGTGTTACCCATATGCCCTTATATGCACACCAACTCACTGATGTATAGACCTTTATTAGGCAATCGACCTATTGGTCTACTAAATGTACATACTCAGATATATAGTAAAACATTTGTCTTCGATCAGAGGATGCATGCCTATATCATGACAGTATACAACATAGGTCTTGGTTTTCTCGATCTCGTTAAGTGAACTCTTTAACCTAACTTACCTGACACCTAAATATATATTCCTATGTAGAGGACCTACATCAAGAGGTCAGTTTGATATCAACCTTTTAGAGAAGGATTGCCATCTCCTTCTAAGGCTAGACATCAACTCTTAACAATCATTTGACGGTGCCTGATGAGTCCTCAATTTAACCCTTTAGATATCCATCCTAGCCCTAGCCTCTATGATTCAATAAATGGATCAACAACTGTATGATTATCAAGATGGAAATGGTACATAACCCTTAATTGTACAAAGGGACCTTATAGTGCATTCAATCATTTAATCTCAGACAGGGAGCGAAAAATAAACCAATAACTTTTATTGATATATTAAATATTTCAATAACATTTATTGTAGAAATGGTTCGCCCCAGGCTCACATTGCTAACAATCTCCCACTAGCCCTTAGAATCATTCAGGTACAATCCTTAAAACTATGCTCATAACATGCTGGTCGAAAACTTTTTATGTCAAAGGTTTGGTAAGGGGATCTGCAATATTTTCGGTACAGGCCACCATGGTGATGATGATGTCACCAAGCTTTTGAATCTCCCGAATGTTGTTGTATTTCCTTTCCACGTTCTTTCTCTTTTTTTGCCATCTAGGTTCCTTCGCCTGTGCAATGCCTCCCGTGCTATCATATAGTAAGATAGCGGGTATTAGAGGAAACTACACCAAGTTGAAGGATAAATTGCGCAACCACACCACCTCTTTTGCAGCATCTGATGCGACAATGTATTCAGCTTCTGTTGTTGAAACAACCATAGTGTCTTGCTTCTTGTTTCTGCAGCTCACAAAACCCCCGTTCAATTAGAACACAAACCCTGATGTCGACTTTCGATCATCAATTTCAGACTGGAAGTCAGAATATGTGTATCTTAAGACATGGAGATCACCATCTCCATAGACCACATTGTAATCTTGCATCCGTCTTAGATTCTTAAAGATGTTCTTCACTGCATTCCAGTGTTGCTCTCCATAGCAGGATTGGTAATAGCTTACCACTCCCACTGCATGGCAGATATCTGGGCTTGTGCACATCCATTTCTATCATCATTACATTCCAAGGTCCTCCGCTCAATGTAGACTTCACGATCATTGATATTGAGCATCATGGAGAATTCACCCAGTCTCCAATTATTCTCAGAAAGCCATTCTTAGCATTGGCTAAGGCAATTATTGAGTGTCAGACTCGGGAAATCAATTTTACAGCATTGGAAGCACTTCGATTTCACCCAGTCTTTGAGGAACCACGATTTTCCGAGGCAACCCACGAAGTCCTCGACAACCGTAACCACCAAGCGGTAGAAGAGCCCTACCCGTTGCTACGTCTGAGATAGCGGTTTTTGATGTGACTATTGGTTTAGAGACTCTCCCTCTTATTCCATTCCCAGTTGCTCTCACCATGGAAAATCAAATATATGACTCATACGATCCTGAGACTTATGCATGGGCGCACCCTGACTCAACCTATTCTAACTACCTTGATCAAATCAACTTGACATAGGAATGCTCCAACGCCAAGTCAATTGAGAACGAACATGCAGAGACTCTCCCCACTGTTTCATTTCCTGCGGATCACACCATAGAAAAGTGTTTTTTATATGATCCTGAGACATATGCATGGGCTCACCCTGAGTCAAACTACTCTGACTACCTTGACCAAATAATTCCAACTCAGGAGTGCACCAACATAAAGAAAACTAAGAACAAACACACGGGACGAACACCGACCAAGAAGAAAAACTTCAATGGTTATTCATCTGGAGACTCGGGTGTCAACACCTCAGTCCAAGGAACAACATCTTCACGAAACAAAATGACTGATCCTTCATCTAAAAAGAAAGTCAGCTTTGACCTTCCGAAAGAGGAATCGTCTCATGGTTCCTCATCAGGTTCGGAAAAGGTAATCTACTTGAGTGAGGTCTGTTCAACATTCTTAAAACCCTACCTTCGTAAGGATCCAAACTTCGATTCCCATTAGACAACTTCCATTCCGTACTATTATTCATCCAAAGCAGATTATCCTGGTCTCATCAAATATACTGGAATAATTTCTTATGAGCTAACTGAGACTGGTGCTTCAGAGTATACATCCGAGGATAAATTGCTTGATACCAAGAAGGAACGGATTCTGAGAAAACAATTGAAGAAACTAAAAGACAAGAATATCTAGAGTGCTTCCACTTTCAAATACTATTCCTCCGAGGACAACTCCGATGACGGTTATCTTTCATCAGACTCATACTTGTCATCTACTATCCAGAATGATTTCTCTGAGGATAACACTGATAATAGTTGGGAATCATATGCTTCATCTCCTATTTATCATTATGATAGCCCACCTCAGGCTCATAAAACGATCGGTCGAAAACTGCCTTAATCATCAGCTAACCGCCCTCCCTCCCAACCACATCGGTCTCCTTGTACATCTTCTTCCTCTACTTAGGCCAAGGCCTAAGTATAGGGGGGACCGATGCAATCTGTATATACCATTCCCCTCATCAAACTGATTCCCACAATCGCCTCATTTCCACCCTTTTTCCATACTTATACTTACCAGAGACTAAGTATAGAGGGAACCGATGCCATCTGCATAGACTCTCCTCATTCACATATCCCAACCAACTCACTTTTGCTCCTCTTCTATACTTAGATTGTTTAGAGCCTAAGTATAGGGGGTACACCTATGTATCTTGTTATTTTTCTTTTTCTTACACTCTCTTACGCTTAGCCCGAGCTATGTCTTCTTTACACTTCTTGTGCTATGAGGACACACCACTCACTAAGTATAGGAGGTGTGTATATATACTGTGTATAAATTTTACCCATATGTCGTACTTTAGCATAAGTCTATATGTATTTACGGGGTAGGTAATTAACTTAAAAAAATGACAACAAAAAAATTTAAAAAAAATCAAAAACAACAAAAAAGATTTGCAACAAACACTGACTGTGTCCAACCAAAAATTTTGAAAAAATGGCTTCTTATTCGTCTTTGCATAAAAAGAAAATTCAAAAACAAAAAAAAAATCAAAAGTAAAAAAATGTGACTGCATTTCACGCACTTGCACTTCATCCAGCATTACATTCATTGCATTTGTGAAAAGTCCTTGGGTTCTGAACCGAGTTATGAGCCGAAATTGAGAGTGGTCTAGACTTGACCTTAATCCACCTAATTTTCCAAGGAATTTCACCGAGAAATAGGATGTCAGAAGTTTCATGTCTTTTACTTAATTCTTTGAGTTCCACGTGTCAATATGCAGCATTTAACTCTTAGTGTCTAATCTGATCTCTTCATTCTCAGTACGACTCTGGAATAGGAAATTAATTTGTACTCTCGCATTATGCACTTAGCTCAACTCAGACGAGGTGTTGGAAGATTGTGTGAGTTTCTTTTCCGGTAGCGTGGAAATCTAATGACCGGAGTACGGGTTGAAATAATGATTTGGAAAAGGGATGGATGACTAGGCACAATTTTTTCTAAGACCCCAAAACATGTACGGAAAAAAAAAGATTCTATATCCGTAGGGGCACAACAAGATCTAAGCAGAACTACAAAAAATCCAAATACAAAGAAGCCACTACCAAATAAATATCTGACCAAAAAAGGTCCAAGCTTCAAGAAAACCTGCAGATCTTGGTGGTGACTTGGCTAAACTGGCCGGCTTCACAAGGAGTGGCGACTACACTGGCCACCATCCAGTTCTTTTCTCCTTCTTCTAACTTCTCCCCCATTTCAATTGTGAACACAACACGACAAACCTTAGAAGGAAATATCTAACTCCCCGAGGACGAGTTACTGGAGAGGAGGTTTGCGTGGTAGTCCGACATTCTGGATGGGAAGAGCTAAAACTTTTCCCACACATGAGTCGATTATTCAATGTTCTTAAAGTATGCTTTGGGAGGTGGATCGATCTATGATGACTTCTGAGTCGAAACTGTGACAATGATGTGTAGACCTTAAAGGTTGTTGATTTAAAATTTAAGTCTCATAGAAGTTCCATCAAACTAATAATCCAAAGGTCGGGTCTAGTTTCATTTTCACCTTTAGCTCATGGTCTTGGTATGGAACCCAATCTCATTCCACCTCATAGAATTTCTTTTGATGCCCAGGGACGAGCATGGTTTAAGTATAGGGGGATGATGAATCTCAGATTCATCACCCTAAAAGTCATGAATTAAGCTCAAATCCCTATAAATCTTTGGTATTTCTTCAATTATTCTACATAATTAGCATTCATGCATGTTTTGATAAGAATTCCATTTTATCACTTATTTTCACACAAAATAAGAAGCCAAAAATCCCAGCCAAAATTGACCTGTAAATAGCCTAACTTTCCTGATGTTTAACTAAGTCATGCTAACTCCAAATAACCTGAAATCACCTCTACTATGTACATATCACTAAAAGGAATAAATGAAAAATACAAAAAATATCACTAACCTAAATAAGTGGACCAAAAACCCAAACCCTAGTTCTAGGATTCTCGGACTAAAACCTCAATATCTTTCCCATCCAGTGTCTTTTTTGATCCTACTCACTTTTGAACTAATGTACATTCAAATACCCTCAAACAAAGACCAAGTTCAAGTGAATGAGAGTTCATATGTGAAAGTTGAGTTTTGGGCCTCTTTGGTATATTTTGTATTTTAGTGGTTTTTAACCTATTATTTAATGTACATAATTAACCCATTTTATTTTATTTCTTTTCCATTTATCTTCTTTGATGAAAGTTTTATTAAAATGCGCAAAAATCCAGGTCCAAATTGAGCTTGAAATTAAAGAAACTATCTAAGTCCGAGTCTTCACTAAATGTTTATACAAAAGTTATCTTTTTCACATTTTATTTTATTTATTCTTTTTCTTAATTAATAAAAATCCAAAAAAATAGATTAATGTGTAAATAATTATATTTTATTTTGTCATATTTTTACAGAATTTTTATCTAGTTTAGAATAGACAAAAAATTAGAAAACCCAAAAATAAAGGTATTCTATGTACATGGAGTACCCCAAAAATATCACTTTACACAAATGATCGATTTTGGTTTTGGTGTCTTTATGAAAGTTGAAGATCTCATCGAGAGGAGCAACTTTCGTGGCGTATAGTAGGCTTCCCACAGCTGATGCGTAGGGGAATCCAGCCTTGGCTTTCTTATCTTCAACACTTTCTGAAGGCATCCCTTTAGATAGGTGGATACCATGTCTTAAGGGAAGGAAGCCTTTCTTGGAATTCTCCATATGGAAACATTCCAAGATATTCTAGATGTAGCCATGTTGTGACAATCCCGATATCCTCTTTTCTTAGTTTCTAAGCAACTTTAGACTCAAGATGTAAGAGGCTTCTCGAAGATCTTTCATCTCGAAGGTATGGGATAGCCAAATCTTCACACTGGCCATCATCCCAGTATCATTCCCAATGAGAATGATGTCATCTATGTAAAGAAAGAAGAACACAATGGTACTCCAATTAAGCTTCTTGTACACATATGGTTCATCAGGATTTTGCAAAAAATCATAACTCTTTATGGTTTCACCAAATTTGATGTTCCATCTATGAGAAGCTTGTTTGAGCCCATAGATGGATTTCTTGTACTTGCATACGTTACCTTCCTCGGTTATGAAGCCCTGGGGGTGCTCTATATTTATATCCTCATCGAGATATCCATTGAGAAAATCCATCTTGACATCCATCTACCAGATGTCAAAGTCAAGATATGCAGCTATAACCAGCAATGCCCTGATGGATTTAAGCATAGCCATAGGAGAGAATGTCTCATCGTAGTCGATGCCTTCTTTCTGTGTGTAGACCTTGGCTACGAGTCATGCCTTGAAGGTCTCTACCATCCCATCAGGTCCCCTTTTTCTTTTGAAGATCCATTTACAACCAATGGGTTTTACCCCTCTAGGTGGATCCTCTAGGGTCCATACATAGTTCTTGTGCATGAAGTCTATCTCAGATTTCATTACTACCATCCATCTATCCATGACTTCATACATGAGTGCTTCATCAAATAAAGTTGGATCATTGTCAGTTTCAGCTGATACATGGAATCTGTACCTTTCGGGTGGTGCAACTACCCTCGAACTCCTTCAAAGAGGTATGGGTGTTTCATCTTCATTTACTCATTCAGTTACTACTTCAGGATGCTGATGAATTTCATATTCATCACTCTAAAAGTCATGAATTAAGCTCAAATCCCTAAAAATCATTGGCATTTCTTCAATTATTCTGCATAATTAGCATTCATGCATTTTTTGATAAGAAATGCATTTTATCACTTATTTTCACACAAAATAAGAAGGCAAAAATCCCACCCAAAATTGACATGTAAATAGCCTAACTTCCCCTGTTTTTAACAAACTCATGCTAACTCCAAATAACTTGAAATCGCCTCCACTGTGTACATATCACTAAGAAGAATAAATGAAAAATACAAAAAATCACTAACCTAAATAAGCGGACCAAAAATCCATACCCTAGTTCTAGAATTCTCAAACTAAAACCTCAATATCTTCCCCATCGAGTGTATGTTTTGATCCTACTCACTTTTGAACTAATGTACATTCAAATACCTTCAAAGCAAGACCAAGTTCAAGTGAATCGGAGTTCATATGTGAAAGTTGGGTTTGGGCCTCTTTTGTACATTTTGTATTTTAGCGGTTTTTAACCTATTATTTTATGTACATAATTAACCTATTTTATTTTAGTTTTTTTCCATTTTCTTCTTAGATGAAAGTTTTATTAAAATGCACAAAAATCCTGATCCAAATTGAGCTTGAAGTTAAAGAAACTAACATGTCCGAGTCATCACTAAATGTTTATACAAAAGTTGTCTTTTTCACAATTTATTTTATTTATTCTTTTTCTTAATTAATAAAAATCCAAAAAATTAGATTAATGTGTAAATATTTATCTTTGATTTTATCATATTTTTTTCCAGATTTTTATCTGGTTAAGAACTGACAAAAAATTTAGAAAACCCAAAAATCAAGGTATTCTATGTACATGGAGTACCCCAAAAATATCACTTTGCACAAATGATCGATTTTGTTTTGGTGTCTTCATAAAAGTTGTAGATCTCATAAAGCGAGCAACTTTTGTGAAGGAAATTTTTCGATCCGAGGTCTTTTACTATTTTTTACTTATTTATCAATGTTTTTATTTTTTGATTTTTGTGGGGCTGACACGTGGTTGCTCCTGAAGCTACCACGTGTCACCCATTTTAGGCTTTATATATTTCATTTTATAAAAAATAAAAAAATACCTCCTGGAGCAGTGCCTCCTGCGCACATGCCCTGCACGTGCTCCTCACGCGCTCCTTCTACCACGTGGCATTACCTCAGCCGCCCGATCTCGACCGATCGGACGACCGAGGCCCATCGTCTTCAGCCGTCACATTTCCCAATTAGGAGAGCCACCGCCCGCGATTCACCGCCGACCCTCTGCGATTCTCGACCACTGTCGGTCCTCCCTTCCATCTTGGCTTGCGCTGCCATCCTACCTCTAGGATTTTTACAAACCCATCTCCCTCCTTGTCCCATATCTCTTCAGATCCAATCTCCTTCAATCTCGACAATCATCAAATCTCTTCCCGAATCTTGTCGATGCATCTCCGATCCTTCCATCACCGGCACCCGTCGTGTCCTATTTATGCTCCGACGCCGCCCTCCATAGACCCATCCGCCGATAGCACACCGGACACACGGAGGTGACAACTCTATCGACACCACCTGCGGTGAGATCCAGCCATCACGGTCGTTGCAACACACCTCCGTGTCTGTTGCTTTGCTCTAGCCATCATAGCCGTCGATCCAACGACGTTCTTCCCCCCGTTGACTTCATCGTCATCAACGACGTCCAATGCTCCACCGTTATCATCTTCAACCCATCAACTTCACCCCTTCATCAATCTTCATCACCACCTCCAGTTTCATTTCCAACAAGCGCTACTACTCCGCAGCTCCGCTTCCTCTTCATCGCCATCTGGAGGCTGGGCCGTTCATCCTCCAGTCAATTGGCCCTTCAAGCACGACTGCATACTCTTCTAGGGGATCCACCGGCCACCAGAACGTCACTCTGCTCCATCCACTAGAGGCCTGCGCTCCGCCTCAAGACGCCTTCATCATCAACCAGCTTCACCACCGGAGGACGACAAAGCCTTCATCGACAACCGCTTCACTCCTAATGCCGCCTTCCGATGTCAGGATCCCCCTCCACGTGAGCTTCTCCGCCACTCCACGACGCTAAGAGCTCAACTCCTTCCAACAGCTCCGCCTCGCCACCGGGCAGGAGGCCCGAGACCATCCCCACGTGCGAGGCACGTGACGCGAGGGAAGTTTTGCAGACACCCCCCTCTAGTTGTCCTCATTTCAGAAGATAACCCCACACGTAACACTCACGTGAAGGAAGGATAAACTGCACATGCGTCCCTCCCAGAACTCCATATTCCAGATCAGTCCCGCCGACCAAGGGTCATGTGCTTAGCACGTGACCTCTTGGAAATTTTGCAAATATTGCCCTCATATTTTAGGTAATTACATTCTAGTCCTTCTGCTTACATTTTGTTTTATTTTAATTATTGTAATATTGCAGTTATATCCCTGTGTTCCCCCTCCATTTCGAACCTCTACATTACATTATTTTATTTATCAAAAATAGGCATTTTGTTCTATAACTTATTCTCTACATCTTGGCATAAGTTTATCATTTTTTTATCAGTGGTTAATTGATAATTAAATATTTTCTGGAAAATTGCATATTTTGCCCATTTTATGCTATGAAACTAATTAATCATTACTCTGAAAATTGCTGAAAAATCACAGATTGTAGATTTAGTTGTGTTTAACATCATGCCCAAAAAGAATTGCATTTGCATGCATCATTTGCCCTATAAAAATCATCTTGCATATTTCAATATTTAATTTTTAATAGGTATTAAATCTTGTATTTTTGAGGTTTAGGATTTTTCTAAGATTGTGATAGATCTTGGATAAATTTATCCCTTTGAAAATAATTAGGTTTACTATTTATTATAATTAATAATTGAAGTTTATAGTGTTTGCATTCATAAATTCATAAAATATTTATTTTGCATCCAGAAATTCCAAAAAAAATTACAATGCATTGATTTCATCATAATTGTCATCTTGGCTAAGTTTCATATTTTTCGGATATCATTTGATTAAAATTCATTTTCTAGTCTTTAAAATCGGCCAAAGTTGCATTTTGCATCACAAAATTGCATTAAAAATTACAAAAAAGACCACCTTGAAAACCGTATATGAACTTGATAGGCAAATTTCTAGGTTGTTCCTTTGCCTCCTTGAGTTCGACCTTGGGACTTGTCCAAGTAAAATAAACATGAAACCACATTGATAAAAAATGATTAAAATTTCTTGTGGTTATTTCCTGACCGATTCCGATTACCCGCCTACAATGAAACGATATTAATTTTAAACGCACGATAATTCAAGATAATTAACCAGGGCATTTCATAGCTCGTCAGATGGCGCCATTTCCAGGGAGGCAAACGACTTAGATTTTGTCTAAAACTTTTTTGATTTTCCATATTTGGGTAGTATGACCCTCGAATCTTCACGGTATAAACTCCATTTTTTTCTGAATCTATTTTTATTTTATTTTCAATATTTATTTTCTTGTTTTATTTTTTATTTATTTTTGAGTCACTCTCTTATATTTTCTCCCTTGTTTTTCTTGTGAGGTACCTGACGTACGTGGAGCAGTTTTTGGAAACTGAAGCATCTTCACCGACTTTCGAAAAGCTATAATTAAATAAAGATCGATCGAGTCATGAGAGAGCATAGAGTCTAATATTTATTTTAATGCAATTTTTAATTTTTTATAATTAATTGCTCATTTATAGCAGTGCCCTTTTGGATTCTCGTGTGTGTAACAAGATCTCAAACTTTTCTGTGGTGTGCTTGTTTTACTTTCTGGTGAGGGTGGGGTCTGACTTGAGTGGCACTTAGGATAGACCTACACATACAGCTCCTAAAGCTTTTTAATTTGTGATTGTGCTCGTAGAACCTAGGACCACACTTCACTTTAATTGAAACGCACAGTTGATCATTCAATTTAGTCAAATTCAGCTCAATTCTTCCCGACTAGTAGAATTTTCGGCTAGGTGCAATTTTTCATCAGCTTGCATTCATATAAACTAAAATTTCAATTCTTGTATTGCATCCCACATGGAGATTGCGCAGAATCACTGTAAGTCTTCTAACTGAGCATACATCATTATTTCTCGCGTGCATCAACTTTTCCCAAAATTCTCCCTCCTTATTTATCACATAATTTTAAAGGAAATTGGGACTAGATAGTAGACATGCTTTTGTGCTCTCCTTAAATTTCCAGTGATCTCCTAATTAAAAATTGGGTCTGTTAAATATAGCCGATTTTAAATAACCCATAAAATCAAGAATTTTTGCGGGAGAGAAACTCCGACCTTGGATGCATTTATTTGTCTAAGTGAGCGAGAGATGACACTTAAGGTTAGAGCCCAGCTCCAAAATTTTCATTCAGACTACTGATTCTAAAAATGATTAGCTACTTCTCATTAAGGATCTACGGGTAGCTGGTATACGATCCAGATTTCCTTAGCAAAGTGGGTGGTTTAAAGGACACTACGTAAGGCTCTGTCCTTAAGTAACACAGGTAGCCATTTTATGGTCCGTACTTACACCCATACTGACTGAAAGTAGGTGCAACTAGTCGTAAGAATTCGTGCCAGTCGATAGGAAAATCTCCGGCACCTAACAGCTCGCTAAATATTTTCCAAGATTGTCTTATCACCAACTAAAATTGACAAAATAATTACCGAACTCTTGCGGCTTTATTGTGTGAGTTGGTGAACCTAGGGTTTGATTTGTATTTGCATTGGTGTGCGTGAACCGATTTTAAAGAACAAAAGCCACAAATTTGTGCCATCAATCTCCTTAAGTAAAATTCTTTTGAATATCCCGTGCACTTGCACCAATATCAACCATGTCGATTCATCATTAACCTCCTTTGAGAAAAACATGACAATGGTCCGAGTACCCATCTGATCTATATTATGAAAATGAATATATCTCGGTCAGGCCCAAATCGTCTAAACCCTTGGCTTTCCAGAATCCTCCAACTTTTGCAGGAGACTTTCACACTCAGATGAATCCAGCC
This sequence comes from Ottelia alismoides, assembly GCA_037367405.1. Classification (NCBI taxonomy): domain Eukaryota; kingdom Viridiplantae; phylum Streptophyta; class Magnoliopsida; order Alismatales; family Hydrocharitaceae; genus Ottelia; species Ottelia alismoides. The sequence continues at coordinate 5,145 of JAZKJV010003058.1, read as the reverse complement.
CCCTCAATTAATTCCTAGTTATTCTACTCGAATCATCCTATTAAAGTTACCACAACATCATATTCTCCCACTCCACCACTTGTGACCGCATATGATCAACTGCCATCTTGGGATGACCCGACTTATGCCAGATTTCTTTCTAGACCCCAAGAACCTTTTGAAGAATAAAACATCGAAACACATGGTTGGCCAAGACATCAACCCCAACCAACTTCATTCTTTCCTCACAAGTCTGCTGGGATAGGTCAACACTACACAAATTCACATCTTTCCTTGACCTCATGGAATAATATAGAAACCCAATCACACCATGAGGAGAGACCTACAACTAATGATCAATGAGGTTGGATTGACCATAATGACCAAATCCCTATTGATAAACCTGAATACCACTCCTTTGATCAACCTATACATACACATGACTAGACAGATGATATCGACACATATGAACCATGTATGACTCCATTATTAGAGGAAACGATCAATCATGACCATGCAAGTAGACTTTACTCAAAACCAGCATTACATGCCTGAGTCACGACATGCTGAGTATGAGACCTGCAAATTCTCGCAAAATCCTTGCACTAAGCAGACTCCTTCCATAATTTTTGAGGGGAAATTTCAGAAAATAACAATCATATAATAGAGAATCAAAGAGAATCTCCTCTTAGCTCATATAAGAACATGGAAGATGAAAATTACTAAATCTCAAAAATAAGAACATACACCGACTGCTCCCACAATTGATCATGAAAAGATTTTTGAGGATGACATTTCGGGGATAAATAAGAGGTATGAATTAATAGAGAAGAAATTTAGAAAGCTCACTGACCGAATAATTCCATTCTATGGTAGCCCGGATATAGAAATTGACGATGAAAAGATTGGAACTCCTATTGAAAATTTTGAGGATATTCAGAAACCCAGATACTATGATCACCCTAGGGATGATCATAACAGCGACACATCTTCCTACTACCCCCTAGAGACAACTCTGAATCTGACTCAACATATCTAAGCTTCTCATCTATTGAAAACACCACATCCACACACCACACAGAAAATAGCAAAAAAATTGAAATGTTAAAAAACAATCAAAAAATTGAAATCCAAAAAATACATAAAAATTGAAACTGAAGAAGATCTGAAAAATTTGGATCATGCTCTAAGAGAAGCACTGGAGAAAAGACTGTTTTTGGAACTTCCCTTTATACGGGCCATTGAACACTTTCCCGAATTGAAAAGTATTTGTAATGAACAAATTAATGATGAAAAAGTCGGTCAGGATAAGAACAAAGACTGGAAGACATATCTTGTCAATGGCCTCCACCTTGGTGTTGAGGAGAAAAACCAAGAGCCGCATAGTGAAGCGGTTACCCATATTTGACTGTGGAATCAAAGACATAATATTTACCCATGCTCGAAATGATGACGATTCACCAATTAATATCCTCCCGACCTCTGTATTTAACAAGCTCAAACTCGGACCTATCAGGAAGATACGAGAGATCGTGCAATTGGCTGATCGATCGATAAAGCAGTAGAATCTTTTTGATCCGAGGTCATTTACTATTTTTTATGTATTTAACAATGTTTTTATTTTCTGATTTTTGTGGGGCTGACATGTGGCCGCTCCTGGAGCCACCACGTGTCACCCATTTTTGGGCTTTACATATTTTGTTTTATAACAAAAATAAAAAATAAAATAAAAAAGCTGCGCACATGCGGAGCACGTGCCTCCTGCGCACGTGCCCTACATGTGCTCCTCGCCTCCTCCTTCTGCCATGTAGTGTTTACCTCAACTGCCCGATCTTGGCTGATCGGACGGTCGAGGCCCATCGTCTTCAGTCGTTGCCTTTCCCAATTAGGAGTGCCACCACCCCTCCACGATTTTCGAACACTGCCGATCCTCCGTTCCATCTTGGCTTGCGCCGCCATCCTACCTCCGTGATTTCCGCAAACCCATCTCCCTCCTCGTTATAGATATCTTCAGATCCAATCTCCTTTAATCTCGGCCATCGTCAAATCTCTTCCCGAATCTTGTCAATCCATCTCTGATCCTTCCACCACCGGCACCCGTCGTCTCCTATTTAAGCTCCTACGCCGCCCTCCATAGACCCATCCATCAATAGCGCATCAGACACGCAGAGGTGACAGCTCCGTCGACACCAACTGCGGTGAGATCCGGCCATCATGACCGTTGTAGTGTACCTCCGTGCCTACTGGTTTGCTCCGGCCATCATAGCCGTCGAGCCAACGACGTTCTCCCCCCCTCCCTCGCCGACTTCATTGTCATCAACGATGTCCAACGCTCCACCATTATCATCTTCAACCCATCAACTTCATCCCTTCGTCAATCTTCATCGCCACCTCCAGTTTCATCTTCAACAAGCGCTACTACACCGCAGCTCGACCTCCTCTTCATTGCCATCTGGAGGCAGGGTCGTTCATCCTCCAGTCAATTGGCCCTCGAGCACGGCTACATACTCTTCCAGGGGATCCACCGACCACCAGAACACTACTCCGCTCCAGCCACTGGAGGCCCGTGCTCTGCCTCAAGATGCCTTCACCATCGACCAGCTTTACTGTCGGAGGACCACAAAGCCTTCATCGACAACCGCCTCTCTCCCAACGCCTCCTTCCGACGTCAGGATCCCCTTCTACATGAGCTTCTCCGCCACTCCGCGATGCTAGGAGCTGCCCCTTCCAGCCGCTCCGCCTCGCCACCGGGCGGGAGGCTCGAGGCCCTCCCCACGTGCAAGGCACGCGATGAGAGGGAACTTTTGCAGATGTCCCCCTCTAGTTGTGCCTCATTTCAGAAGACATCCCCACACATGACACTCACATGAAGGCGGGATAAATTGCACAGGCGTCCCTCCCAGAACTCCATATTCCAAATCAGCCCCACCGACCAAGGGTCACGTGCTTGGCACGTGACCTCTTGGAAATTTCGCAGATATTACCCGCACATTTTAGGTAATTACATTCTAGTCCCTCTACTTACATTTTGTTTTATTTTTTAATTATTTTAATATTGCAGTTATATCCCTAGGTTCCCCCTCCATTTCAAACATATACATTGCATTATTTTATTTATCTACATCTTGGCATATATTTGACATTTTTGTGATCAGTGGTTAATTGATAATTAAATTGTTTTGTGGAAAATTGCATATTTTACCCATTTTATGCTATGAAATTAGTAACTAGTTAACCATTGCTTTAACAATTGCCCAAAAATCAAGGATTGTAGATTTAGTTGTGTTTAATATCATGCCCAAAAAGAATTGCATTTGCATACATCCTTTGCCTTATAAAAATCATCTTTAATATTTCAATCTTAAATTTTTATAGGTGTTAAAATCTTGTATTTTTGAGGTTTAGGATTTTTCTGACATCGTGATAGATCTTGGATAAATTTATCCCTAAAAATAATTAGGTTTTATATTTATTATAATTAATAATGGAAATTTACAGTGTTTGCATTCATAAATTCATAAAATATTTATTTTTCATCCAAAAAATTTCAAAAAATTATAGTGCATTGATTTCATCATAATTGTCATCTTGGCCCAAGTTTCATATTTTTCAGACATCGTTTGATTGAAATTCAATTTCTAGGCTTTAAAATCAACCAAAGTTGCATTTTGTATCCCGAAATTACATTAAAAATTATAAAAAAAAGACTACCTTGAAAGTCGTATACGAACTTTGATAGACAAATTTCAAGGTTGTTCCTTTGTCTCCTTGAGTTCGACCTTGGGACTTGCCCAAGTAAAAATAAACAAAAAACCACATTGCTAATAATTGATTAAAATTTCTTGTGGTTATTTCTTGACCAATTCCGATTGCCCTCCTACAACGAAACGACATTAATTTTAAAACACATTATAATTCATGATAATAAACCAAGGCATTTCGTGGCTCGTCAGAAGCTTAGTAACCTTAGGGTATTCAATGAGTTCCTTTACTTCATTTTTGTCTTGACTCTTCAGGAAGTCATACTCCAGAAATTTTTACATCTCTAGAGACGAAGACCTTTTAAGTCTTAGAGTCGTAAAGTTGGTATCCAATATCATCTTTGACATACCCAATGAAGTAACACTCTCGAGTGCGAGATTCTAGCTTACTTGCGTCCACGTTCTTCGCATCGACCAAGCAACCCCAAATCCTTAAGTGTCTAACACTAGGTTTGGTTCCATACCAAACCTTATGAGGAGTTTTAGGTATAGACTTGCTAGGAAACTAATTCAGGATAGATATTGCAGTCTCCACTGCATACCCCTAGAAACTAAGAGGCAAATTTTGCTTTACTCATCATTGAACAAACAAAATCCATGATAGTCTAGTTGTATCTTTCAGCAACACCATAAAGTTCAGGAATTCCAGGAGGAGTAAGATTGGAGACATTTCCATTCTCAAGGTATTCCTTAAATTCATCTGAGAGGTACTCACCACCTCGATCAGATTGAATCCGTTTAATCTTCCTATTGGTTTGGTTCTCAACCAAATCCTTGTACTCTTTGAACTTTTCAAAGGTTTCAGATTTATGATGTAGTGGGAAGATAAACCTGTATCACGAATGGTCATCAATAAATGTCAAATAATATCGATTTCTATTTCGGGTCACGCTACTGAAGGGACTACATATATTAGTATGTATTAGGTCAAGAATACCTTCGCCTCATGTAACCATGTTATGAAAAGGCATCCTAGTCATTTTATCTCGAATACAATGTTCATAGGTAGGCAAAAAATTGAACCTGTAGAAAATCTAATGGTCCATCCTTTATCAATCTATTGATCATATAACCAGATAAATGACCAAGCCTTTGATGCCAAATCACATTCAAAAGATTTCCATCCTCCCTGGTTCTTTAGGGTTATTATCAGTGATAAGAAATTCATGACATATTCACCAATGCACAATTCATAAGAATCCACTAGAAGTCAAAACACCATCTCCAATATATTTGTCATAATGATTTACGACAAGTTTATTATAGAAAAGAAATGAATATACATTTCAAGCAAGCTTATACATAGATATAAGGTTCCTCCTGACTTCAGTTACATAAAGACATTCTTTAAGTAAAATGACTCTCCCACTGGATAATGATAGTTTGCAAGTCTCGACGGCGACTA